>QRFJ01001982.1:80580-163315 GCA_006176705.1 Cocos nucifera | reverse complement strand
TTGAGGATAGCAGGAGGCTGAGGGATGGAGACATGATCCTACGCGTCAGGTAATGGAGCAAGAGTTGCTGCAGTGGTAGCCGTGGGAACATACCCTCTTCGATTACCATCTGGTTTAGACTTAGTTTTGAAAGACTGTTATTATGTGCCTGCAGCTAGCAGGAAATTTGATTTCTATTTCATGCTTAGCACTAGAAGGCTATGTGATTACCTTCTTTAAGGACCATTGTAACATTCTTTATGAAAGAAATAAAATTGCAAATGGTTTTCCTTATTAACGATCTTTATCAGCTACATATTGATGTATCTGTTCTAACTATCGAGCAAAACATGAATGCCAAACATGACCTAGGGATAGTCCAAATGATAGGTATCTATGGCACCTGAGATTAGGTCATATAGCAGAAGATAGGATCAACAAATTAGGAGAAAAATGGGCTATTGAGTCCATTGACTTCTTGAGTCATATCCAACTTGTGAATCTTGTCTTCAAGGCAAAATGACTAAACTCCCTTTTGTTGGACATGGGGAAAGGGCCACAGATCTCCTTGCCTAGTACATACTGATGTGTGCGGCCCATTTGATGTGCCGGCTAGAGGCAATTTTGTCTACTTCATTACCTTTATCGATGATCTATCTAGGTATGGGTATGTGTATCTTATGAGACACAAGTCTGAAGCTTTTGAAAAGTTCAAAGAATTCAGACATGAAGTAGAAAAACAAACTGGAAAACCCATTAAGGTTCTTCAATCAGATCGAGGAGGTGAATACCTTAGCCAGAAATTCCTAGACTATCTCAAGAAAAATGGCATAGTCTCTCAATGGACTCCACCAGGAACACCTCAACTCAACGGAGTTTTAGAACAAGAAATCAGGACTCTATTGGATATGGTCCGATCCATGATGAGCTTCATAGACCTTCCTGATTTTCTTTGGGGACATACATTGTTAACTTCAATTTATCTACTGAATAGGGTTTCCTCTAAAATCATTCCTACCACACCGTATGAGATATGGCACGGTAAGAAACCAAGTCTGAGTCATCTCAGAATTTGGGGTTGTCCGGCTTATGTCAAAAGACAACAAGCAGGACAAGTTAGAGTTTAGGTCCTTCATAGCTCGATTCATAGGATATCCTAAAGAGTCATTAGGATACTATTTCTACATTCCAGAAGACCACAATATGATTGTGAGTCGACATGCCATCTTTCTTGAAAAATAGTTTATTCAAGATAGCGGCATTGGAAAAGCAGATTAAGCTTGATGAGAAAGTCTCACAAGTACAACGAGCTAAGGACCAATTGGAACCAAATCAGGTTGAGCCAATAAGAACACTACCTCCTCCACCTCGTAGATCGAAAGAGTTTTCCATCCTCCTGAAAGATACTTAGGTATTATTTCAGAGGAAGTAGAGGAAATGTTCCTCGTAGGTAATGGTGCTCATGGTGATGATCCCAAAACCTACAACGAGGCGATATCAGATATCGACTCCGAGAAATGGCTAGAGGCAATGCAGTCAGAAATTGACTCGATGCACTCAAACCAAGTCTGAACCTTGGTAGATCCACCAGAAGGTATAGTACCTATTGGGTGTAAATGGATCTTCAAGAGAAAGATTGGTGCAGATAGAAATGTGGAGACATTCAAGGCTAGACTAGTGGCAAAAGATTATAGTCAACGTGAAGGCATTGACTATCAGGATACCTTTTTCCTAGTGGCTATGCTAAAATCCATCCGCATATTGCTTATCATTGTAGCCTATTTTGATTATGAAATATGGCAAATGGATGTGAAAATGGCATTCTTAAATGGATATCTTGAGGAAGATATCTATATGGAATAGACGCTAGGTTTCACATCTAGTGATACTGATCACAAGGTTTGCAAGCTACAAAGATCCATATATGGACTTAAGCAAGCATCTCGGAGCTGGAACACTCATTTCAATGATGTGATCAAAATATTTGGTTTCATCAAAAATGAAGAGAAACCATGTGTCTTCAAAAAGATCAGTGGGAGCGCTATTATCTTCCTCGTATTGTACGTGGATGACATCCTCCTTATTGGGAATGATATTCCCATGATGATGATAGTCAAAATATGGTTGTCCAAGGAATTCTCCATGAAAGACCTAGGTGAAGCATCCTTTATTCTAGGAATTAAGGTCTATAGGGATAGACCGAATAGGATGCTAGGACTTTCACAGAAGATGTACATAGAGGAAGTACTAAAGAGGTTTAGTATGGAAAACTCTAAGAGGGGATTAATACCCTTCAAACATGATATTCATCTTTCCAAGAACATGTGTCCTAGCACACCTGAGGAAATAGAACGCATGAGCAAGATCCCTTACGCTTTTGCAATAGGGAGCCTCATGTATGCCATGCTATTTATATGACCTAATATAGCCCATGTTGTGAGTGTCACAAGGAGATATCAGTCAAATCCAAGTGAAGAACACTGGACTTTTGTGAAATATATCCTTAAGTACTTAAGAAGAACTAAGGATATGATGTTGGTCTTTGGTAATGGAGAACTCCAAGTCCAGGGATACACAGACTCAGATTTCATGTCCGATGTAGATGATCGAAAGTCGACATCCGGGAGTCTATTTATGTGTAATAGTGGTGCCGTCAGCTGGAGGAGTTTCAAGCAAATCGTGATAGTAGATTGCACCATGGAAGTAGAATATATCGCTACATCAGAGGGTGCGAAGGAAGTATTCTGGTATAAGAAGTTTGCTGTAAAAATTGGAGTAATGCCATCAGATGCCATTCCTCTATACTACGACAACAATGGCACCATAGCCCTTGCTAAGGAGTCGAGGTCTCATCAAAAATTCAAGAACATTGAGTGCCGATACCACCTCATCCACGATTACCTCGAGAAGGATTACGTCGAGGTCAAGAGAGTCAATTTCGCAGACAATACGGCAGACCCACTTACAAAGCCGATTGGGACAACAAAAGATCGAAGCCCACCTTGAGAAGATGGGACTTAGACTTGTAGCCAATTGGCTTTAGGACAAGTGGGAGATTGTTAGATATATGTGCCCTAGAAGCCAGAATTGGCTGACACTTGTAATACACTTCTAGGGGCAAAATTATAATTTTGACTATAATCAATAAAATGGGTTATTTTCTATCACATATGTGTATTTAGTGTCTGTGATACATCCTTTGAGTTAATGGTAATGATAATTCATATTTTCAAGAGTTGAAAATTTAAGACATGAATAATCATTATTAACTCATAAAATGCTCCCGACCATAGGATCATCACGAGGATGGTGATTGATCCAAAAGGTTGGTGTACAATCGCTTCTCTTTAGTAGATGAGTCTTGAGTCTACGGTGTGGAGACACCAGGAGCGAGAGTACAGGTACTCGTTAGAGAATGAGGGCACTGAGCGTGACCACCTCGAGTAGTCATTAGGAAGTCTACCTTCTCGTCAATGACTGACTCGATGCTGCAGTAGTGTGTCTGGTTCTTTGACCTGAGATGCATCGGCAGTTCACCTTGAGGGTGTTATAGTTTGACTACACCATAACTCGGTCTCCTAGCCATATAGGAATCCCTGAGGTGTATGTTGGCTATAGCATGTTCATTGTAGGAACTGGATTGCATCAAGATGGAATCTATCTACCTCGGTGGTAGAGGAGCAGCCCTATGATGATCATGAGAATCAAGTCCAGAAGCCCATGGCCATGGCAGAGTGAAATAATAGAAAGAGTTTCTATTTAGGTTTTCACATTGGACTCGAATCGAATGATTACATCATATGACAGAAACTAGGGTTTGACGAGTTCATACCTTAACCCTAATCTGATCGGGGCTCAAGATAGAAGAACTTAATCACACAGGTAGCTGCACCAAGAGGTTCGCATTCAGCTCTGATGGGTTGCCACCATATACTGCTAGGTGTCACTGGTGGATTTTGGGAGCAATTAGAATGATTTAGATGATCGATCATTCTAGCTGTTCGAATCAGAAGAGTTCTGATCCATCGAAAGGAGTTTCGATGATGTCGATGATAGAGATCATGACATATCCCATTACCATACAGAACTGAACCTAACTGGGTCACACAAACAAGGGTTTGAATCTGGTGATCATCAATTGAACTGATCTAGTTCAATTGATCTGAATGAGATTCAATTAGGTTCAAGAAAATCGTGCTAGCACTCGATTGAACCTAACGTTCTTCTTTTACTATCATAAATAAGTTGTCCTGACTGAGCCAAAGGAGTTTGTGCTCAATCAGAGGCCTTCACTATGGTCTGAACTAGGAGGTTGTCCAAGTCAGAAAAGGGTTGTCTTATTTTGTAAGACAATACCTGCCATTTTTGGTCACCTATCCATTTCTTGGTCCTTTGACTTTGGTCAAAAGTTGACCTTTGACTGGTCAAATGTTGACCATTGATACTTTGACTTCTTGTCCATGTGTCACACACCTATTGGAGAGCTGGTGGGGGCCTGTCCCCCTGCCAGAACCTGGCAAGGAGGAGGGCGCACGCCACCCTAGGCGTGCGCCCAAGCTTGGAGGCGCCCAAGGAGTCCTCTGTTGGACAAGGTACTCCATCCTCCCTTTTGGATTCTGAATTAGAGTTCTACTAAGAATCCAACTTTGACTGGTCTTAGGCACCCTCTAAGGATGGAATCCAAGGGGACTCTATTCCCAACCAATCAGATTTAGATCTGATTTCACAAAGGGTTGTGATTGGTTGAGAATGAAGAGGAGTTGGATCACGCATAGTCTATAAATAAGACCCTGCGCCCAACTCAAGGAGTATCTCAATAGAAATAGATTTTCCCACGCCCCAAGGCTGCCTCTCTCTTCCTTCCTCCATGCCTAAACTTCATCTTCTCTCTCTCCTCTCCATGTCCCAAAAGAAGTTTTGGATTTTGGTTGGTGCAATTCCAGATCAAAAGAAAGGCGATCAAAAGCTAGAAGGCTGCACTGCTGCAAAGGACAACTGCTGATCTTCAAAAGGAGTTTTGAAGATCCTCCAGATCAGATCCAGATCTGATTTTTGGAGACGTGATAGAGAAGAAGAGAATCTCCAGATCCAGCCTAAGTTGATATCGATAGAGGCTAGGCACTTGCGTGGCTAGATCTAGAACCTTTCGCTGCTTACAGGATCATCAATGGGTAATAGGATTACCCTACATCTAGGTAAATTAAATCTGATTTAATTTATCTATATTTTATTTTAATTATCATAATAATAAAAATTAGATCTAAAACATTTCATATCTGATTCAAATCAAAGAGAAAAGTTTTTGAAATATATCTCTTGATCCAATCAGATCTGAATAAATCTGATCTGAAAAATCAGGATTTTCCTTCAGCGCGTTCGTCCATAATCAAAAATTAAAAACTTATTTTCTGCAAAATCCTAGATCCTGAAATCCTAGGATCTTATTTACATATTTTGTTTATGAATCCTAAACTTAATTAAAAATTAAGATTATGAAATATTAATTAGGTCTAAAATTGAGAATTTTAGATCTAAAACATGTTCATAAAATTGGGTTCGGGCTTGGGTAGCTTAATTAGGTCTAGTGGTTGATTAAACCAAATCAAGAGTTGGTTAGATGGGATCAACACTGCTAAAATTGACCAACCTAATAAGATTAAGTCTGGGTCAAGATCGAGTCACATGAGTGATCGATCAAGCTAAGACCTAATTAGTCTCAGTGGTTAGAGTCTGGATTGTAGGCTAACCCAATTGGTTCTGGCTCAATAATTTGGTATCTAAGGTAAGTTTGGCAGAAACGACCGACTGGTTTTTAATTGGAAGCTACTCGACCTGAATGCATTCTTGTCGAGTTAATGGCATATTCCTTCCATCCGATCTCACTTACCTGGCCATATCTTGTTGACACAGTTCTGATCTGAGGTGGTCAATAATCCGAGCTAACCCATGCCACTAGGTTAGTCATAATGGTTATGACTATGTCCAAGTCTAGTTTAATGAGACCTAAATCAAATTCTTCCTAAGAAAAGATTAAGTCTAAGGTCTTCCACCATTGTAGATGTGCGGGCCCTTCCCGGGGTTGATTGTTCTCGACTGGATTACAGTGGCTCAGTTGCACCGAAAAGACACAACCATGTCTATTAGGCATTAGGATGCTACAGGGCTGGAGGATGGATTGGGCTCAATATTCTAGGATACGGTGAGAGACTCAATTAGGAATCCAATCTATGCAAATGGTGGGTCTGACTTAACTAAGGAGTGGATCAATATTTCGGATACAATGAGATTCATGAATTAGAGACCAAGTTTGGGTGCACCATGATTAGAGAATCATTGAACAAGAGTTGTTCACTCATTGGCTAACCCATCACCAATAACTGTTAGGTGAGGTGATGAGTCAGTTGGTGGGACTGCACCACCCACTAGAAATCAGTAATCATGGAGATTTTTGCATCTCTACAGAGGGAGTGTAGGGATCCGAGAAAATAGTGGGAGCTAATTTATTTAAAAATAAAATTTCTAAATAAATTGGTTAAGTATTAATTACAATATCTAACTAAAAATTTTGACTTTCTACAGAAAAATGTCTGCATCCAATCCACTAGCACATATCCTGGACACCCATAGACTGACCGAACCAAATTATAAGGATTTGCTTTGGAACTTCAAAATTATTTTGGATTTTGAGAAGTTAACTCATGTATTAGACCAGGATCTTCCCACCTTACCAGCTTGTCCATCCGCTGAGTAGAGAGCATCTCTGGAAAAATGGATGGATGAAGATAATAAAGCCAGTTACTACATGTTGGGCTTGATGTCTGATGAACTTTAGCACCAACATGAAGATATCAGGATTGCTCACCAAATGTTGGCTCATCTATAGAAGATGTTTGGTGAACAGAGTTGTGCAGCCAAGTATCAAGTTCACTAAACGACTGTTCAAGGCAAAGATGCATGATGGGCAGTCAGTCCAAGATCATTATCTGATGATGATCAAGAACTTAGAAGAGCTTAAGAAGCTCGGAGTGAGGTTGGACTTGGATCTATAGAATGATATAATTCTGCAATTCTTGATTGATACATATGAATAGTTCATCATGAACTACCATATGCATAAACTTCAAAATTCCTTGGCTGAACTTATGAACATGCTGGTCACCGCTGAGCTTTCCATGGAAAGTTCTAAAGGCTCAGTGCTTGCTATGGAACGGACTTCTTCCAAGAGAAAATCTTTTAGAAAGAAGAAGAAGTCTGCGAAAAAGCAGAAGGTGGAAGGAGGAAAGAAGAAAAGATAGAGCTGAAGAAGGCCGCTGATAAAGAAAAGTGTTTTCATTATAACAATGACGGCCACTGGAAGCAGAACTGTCCTACATACCTGGCCACCCTAAAGAAGAAGGAGGCAGGTCCTTCTGGAGGTATGCTCATTATTGAGTCTAACCTTATGATTTCTTTTGCATCCAGTTGGGTGCTTGACTCTGGTTCTAGTGCTCACTTGTGCACTTCTATGCAGGGTCTTGAGGATAGCAGGAGGCTGAGGGATGGTGAGATGATCCTGTGTGTCGAAAATGGAGCAAGAGTTACTATCATGGCCGTGGGAACATACCCTCTTTAACTACCATCTGGTTTAGACTTAGTGTTAAAAGACTGTTATTAAGTGCCTACAGTAAGCAGGAACTTGATTTTTGTTTCTTGCCTTGCATTAGAAGGCTATGTAATTAGTTTTATTAAAGACCATTATAACATCTATTTTTAATATCGAGCAGAATGTGAATACCATAAAATGACCTAGGGATAGTCCAAATGATAGATATCTATGGCACCAAAGACTAGGTCATATAGCAGAAGATAGGATTAACAAATTAGAGAAAATCAGGGCTATTGAGTCCATTGACTTTTGAGTCATATCCAACTTTGTGAATCTTGTCTTCATGGCAAAATGACTAAACTCTCCTTTTGTAGAACATAGGGAAAGGGCCACGGATCTTCTTGGCCTAGTGCATACTGATGTGTGCGGCCCATTTGATGTGCCGACTAGAGGCAACTTTATCTACTTTATAACCTTTACCGATGATTTATCTAGGTATGGGTATGTGTATCTTATGAGACACAAGTCTGAAGCCTTTTGAAAAGTTCAAAGAATTCAGACATGAAGTAGAAAAAGCAAACTAAAAAATCCCATTAAGGTTCTTCGATCAGATCGAGGAGGTGAATACCTTAGTCAAAAATTTCCTGAACTATCTCAAGAAAAATGGCATAGTCTCTCAATGGACTCCACCAGGAACACCTCAACTCAACAGGGGTTTCAGAATGGAGGAAATCGGACCCTATTAGATATGGTTCGATCCATGATGAGCTTCACAGACCTCCTTGATTTTCTTTGGGGATACTGTTTGTTAACTTCAATCATACTTACTGAATAGGGTTCCTTCTAAAACCGTTCCTACCACACCGTATGAGATATGGCATGGTAAGAAACCAAGTCTGAGTCATCTCAGAATTTGGGGTTGTCCGGCTCATGTCAAAAGACAACAAGCGGACAAGTTAGACTTTAGGTCCTTCAGAGCTCGATTCATAGGATATCCTAAAGAGTCATTAGGATATTATTTCTACATTCCAGAAGATCACAATGTGATTGTGAGTCGACATGCCATCTTTCTTGAAAAATAGTTTATTCAAGATAGCGCATTGAAAGTAGATCAAGCTCGATGAGAAAGTCTCACAAGAGCAATGAGCTAAGGACCAAATGGAACCAAATCAGGTTGAGCCAATTCATTCACTACCTCCTCCACCTCATAGATCGAAAAAGATTTCTCGACCCCCTGAAGAGATACTTAGGTACTATTTCAGAGGAAGTAGAGAAAATATTCCTCGTAGGTAATGGGGTTCATGATAATGATCCCAAAACCTATAATGAGGCGATATCAGATATCGACTCCAAGAAATGGTTAGAGGCAATGAAGTCAGAAATTGACTCGATGCACTCAAACCTAGTCTGGATCTCGCCAGATCCACTAGAAGGTATAGTACCTATTGGATGTAAATGGATCTATAAGAGAAAGATTGGTGCAGATGAAAATGTAGAGAAATTCAAGGCTAGATTAGTGGCAAAAGATTATAGTCAGCATGAAGGCATTGACTATCAGGATATCTTTTCATCAGTAGCTATGCTAAAATTCATTCGCACATTGCTTACTGTTGCAGCCTATTTTGATTATGAAATATGGTAAATGGATGTAAAAACAATGTTCTTAAATGAATATCTTGAGGAAGATATCTATATGGAACAGCCGCTAGATTTCACATCCAGTGATGATGATCACAAGGTATGCAAGTTGCAAAGGTCCATATATGGACTTAAGCAAGCATCTCGGAGCTGGAATACTCATTTTAATGATGTGATCAAATTATTTGGTTTCATCAAGAATGAGGAGGAGCCATGTGTATTCAAAAAGGTCAGTGGGAGCGCTGTTGTCTTCCTCGTATTGTACGTGGATGACATCCTCCTTATTGGGAATGATATTTCCATGTTGACCATAGTTAAAATGTGGTTATCTAAAGAATTCTCCATGAAAGACCTAGGAGAAGCATCCTTTATTCTAGGAATTAAGGTCTATAGAGATAGACCGAATAGGATGCTAGGACTTTCACAGAAGATGTACATAGAGGAAGTGCTAAAGAGGTTTAGCATGGAAAACTCTAAGAGGGGTTTAGTACCCTTCAAACATGGCATTCATCTTTCCAAGAAGATGTGCCCTAGCACACCTGAGGAAATAGAACACATGAGCAAGATCTCTTATGCTTCAGCAATAGGGAGCCTCATGTATGCCATGTTATGTACACGACCTAATATAGACCATGCTGTGAGTATCATAAGCAGATATCAGTCGAATCCAGATGAAGAATACTAGACTTCTATGAAATATATCCTTAAATACTTAAGAAGAATTAAGGATATGTTATTGGTCTTTGGTAATAGAGAACTCCAAGTTCAGGGGTATACAGATTCAGATTTTATGTCTAATATAGATGATCAAAAGTCGACATCTGGGAGTCTATTTGTGTGCAATGGTGGAGCTGTCAGTTGAAAAAGTTTCAAGCAGACAATGATAGCAGATTCCACCATGGAAGCAGAGTACATTGCTACGTCAGATGCTGTAATAGAGGCATTCTGGTATAAGAAGTTTGCCGTAGAGATCGGAGTGATGCCATCAAATGCCATTCCTCTATACTGCGACAATAATGGCACCATAGTCCTTGCTAAGCAGCTGAGGTCTCACCAGAAATTGAAGCATATCGAGCGGTGATACCACCTCATCCACGATTACCTCGAGAAGAATTACGTCGACGTCAAAAGAGTCGACTCTGCAGACAATGCGGTGGATCCGCTTACAAAGCCGTTAGGCCAGCAGAAGATCGAAGCCCACCTTGAGAAGACAGGACTTAGATTTGTAGCCAATTGGCTTTAGGTCAAGTAGAAGTTTGTTAGATATGTGTGCCCTAGAAGTCAGAATTGGCTGACACTTGTAATACACTTTTAGGGGCAAAATTATAATTTTAACTATAAATAATAAAATGAATTATTTTCTATCACATATGTGTATTTAATGTCTGTGATACATCCCTTGAGTTAATGGTAATGATAATTTTTATTTTCAAGAGTTGAAAATTTAAGACAAAAATTTTCATTATTAACTCATAAAATGCTCCTAACCGTAGGATCATCATGAGGATGGTGATTGATCCGAAAGGTTAGTCTACAATCGCTTTTTTATAGTAGATGAGTCTTGAGTCTACAGTGTAGAGACACCGGAGCGAGAGTATAGATACTCGTTAGAGAACGAGGGCACTGAGCATAACCACCTCGAGTAGTCATAAGAAAGTCTACCTTCTCGTCGATGACTGACTCGAAGCTATAGTAGGTGTGTCTGGTTCTTTGACCTGAGGTGCATCGGCAGTTCACCTTGAGGGAGTTATAGTTTGACTACACCATAACTCGGTCTCCTAGCCATTTGGAATCCTGAGGTGTATGTTGGCTATAGCATGTTCATTGTAGGAATTGGATTGCACCAAGAGAAAACTATCTACCTCGGTGGATGAGGAGCAGCCCTATGATGATCATGAGAATCAAGTCCATAAGCCCATGGCCATAGCAGAGAGTGAAATAATAGAAAGAGTTTCTATTAAGATTTCCACATCAGACTTGAATCAAATGATTAAATCATATGATAGAAATTAGGGTTTGATGAGTTCACCTTAACCCTAATCTGATCGGGGCTCAAGATAGAAGAACTTAATCACATAAGTAATGCACTAAGAGATTAATTTTCAATTTTAATGGGTTGCCACCATATACTGCTAGATGTCACTGATGGATTTTGGGAAGCAATTAGAATGATTTAGATGATTGATCATTCTAGTTATCTGAATCAGAAGAGTTCTGATCCATCGAAAGGAGTTTCGATAATGTCGATGATGAAGATCATGATATATCCTATTATCATATAGAACTGAATCTAATTGGGTCATACAAATAAGGATTTAGATCTAAATATCATCAATTGGACTAACCCAGTTCAATTAATTTGAATTAGATTCAATTAGGTTCTAGAAAATCATGCTAGCACATGATTGAGCCTAACGTTCTCCTTCTATTATCATTAAAAGTTGTCTCGATGGAGCAAAATATATTTGTGCTTACTCAGGTTTCTTTATTTGGTCTGACTAGAACTTATCCAGGTCAGAAAAGGATTGTCTTATTTTATGAGATAAATTTGAGACAACACCTGCCATTTTCCATCATCTGCTAATTCTTATCCTTTGACTTTGGTCAAACATTGACCTTTGACCCTTGGACATTTTCCATGTGTCATGCACCCATAGGAGAGACTTATTGATCAAGTCCACTTGCCATTTGGTAGGTAGATGGAGGGCGCACAACTAGGATGTCGTGCATCCCATGTGGATAAACACTGGAGTCTCATACGGATGGGACTCTAGGTTGCTTCTTGGATTCAAACTAGGTGACCCTTACCTATAGACTTTGACCAGTCTAAGGTGCCATCTAAGGATGAATCTATGGGGCTCTCATCCAACTGGATCAGATGATGTCATCCCATCAATCAGATTTAGATCTGATTGTACGAAGCAACGTGATTGGCCGGGATGATACAGCACTGCATGGCACAGCAGGATCTATAAATAAACCCTATCTACGCCCAACCAAAAGAAGAGTTCCTCTTAGCCCATGCCCCAAGGCTATTCCTCTCCCTCCTCCATGCCATCTTTTGACCCTCTCTCTCTCCTCTCCACATCCAAGGAAGTTGGGCTTTAGTTTGGTGCGATCCAGGCAAGAAAAGGCTGACGAGAAAGGAAGAAGGCAACACTGCTACAGAGACGACTGCTGATCTTCAGAAGGAGTTTTAAAGATCCTCCAAATCAGATCCAAATCTAATTTTTGGAGATGTGATAAAAAAGAAGAAGATCTCTAGATCTAACCTAAGTGGATATTGGTAGAGGCCAGGTGCTTGCGTGGCTAGAACCAGAACCTCAGGCAATTAACAGGATCATCAAAGGATAATCAGATTACCCAAAACCAAGGTAACATTAATTTAGATTTAATTTAATTTAATTTTCTTATCTTTTAGATCATAAAATTAGATCTAAAAAGTGTCAGATCTAATTTGGATCTAAGAAAAATTTTTTAAAATATGCCTCTTAATCCAATCAAATTTGAACGAACCTGACCCGTGAAATATGATTTTCCCCTTCATTTCCTTCTCATTTTCAACAACTTCTCCTCCTCAACTCAATTTCTCAATCACTTCTCTTTAACATCTAATTCCTCTTGAGTATTGACTAAAAACAAATCCTCTCAGCTCTCTTCCCTTCTCAAACTCTTCTAAAAAACTTAAAAACTCCATAAACAGTAAAAACCCGATGGTTTTAAGATTTGGAAAAACACATAAACTTTGATAAACCTTACTAGGTGTCACACCCAGGAGTTTCCACCCAATTCCCTACTTAACAAGTGTTGCTCAAATGAATTTCCAACCTTTTGTTAATGTCCTCAAGCTGCTCATTTATTCTCTAAAAAATTATTTTAAAATTATAACTCAAAATCTTATCGATTAGAACCTGATTGCAGAATTTTTTTGAAACTGAGATATCTCGCTTTCAGGTCGAGACCTCTCGATACAACCAAGACCTCTCGATTTTGAATCAAGATGTCTTGTTCTTAAGAAAATAGAAACTTATTGCTATCGCCTAAAACTCGAGTCATCTCGAGTTCAGGTCGAGACATCTCGAACCCCTAAGTTTTAAAAACTTTTATTTTGATACTCTCTTCACAGCTTTACTCAATACTGCTTTTATTTATATTTATTTTAAGTTAATATCTATATTAATTTTAAAATATAAATATAAATAAGGGAATACTTTCTATCTGGAATCAATAAAAATATTAGAAAAATCAAAATCTTTAAGAATAAGATACTAAAATTTATTTTCTAGCTCAAATTTTTCGAAACCCAAAACTTCTAAAACTTTCTTACTTCAGAACGAATAGGTTAAAGGATCTCCACAATTTGTTAAAAATTATTTTGTAACTCATCAATACCTTAGGATTAATTACCACCAATTTTATTTCAAGAAAGTCGATATTTCACATAGCTCTCTATATAGGTACTAGCTTTTAGACTTAGAAAATTTTTAGGACTTGCAATAATAGATAGCCATAATTTATTCTCAAATGGCTCAAATATACCATAAATAAACTACTATGGCATAAATACCTAGATATAAATTTTTTAATCTATTATTTTACTAGTCTGGGATGTTATATTCCATCCCTCTTAAAATAAATTTCATTCTCAAAATTTGCACTTTCTACTTCAAGTAACTTTCAGATTTCAATTATAATATTGCTAAATATTTGTCACCCAATCAACTAGAATCCCTCTTAGGAATAATTCCAACCCCCTTCTCAAGGTTTTTCTCAATGATGAATCTTACCTTAAGTATTCAATATAACAATGAAAACTGAAATGTATAAACTATTTTTAAGTTCCTCAAGACTAAAGTATACCCCATAGCGATAAAGCCACATAACAAATCATACCATGCTAACACAAGTATCTTTTTTAGCTACTATCGACTGCATCCTGAAGCACCTCTTCCAAGATAGTCGATAAATAGTATGTTATAATATCAAATGATATAGATAAGCCCCACTGGACACACTGCAAATTCAAATTGTGAAGGTGCCATCTCATGCTAATGCAAATGCTCATGCAATATGAGAATAAGATACACCCGATAGGTTGATCACTCCTATGGATAATCTTTTCTAAATAAACAAATAAAACAAGCTTAATTTCTCAAAAATTGAATAGTAAAGCCAACAAATTCAATTTCTGCCTTCACACTTGCACAAGTACATATATATACTAAACTACTAAGCAAAGCAATAGTGGTTGAGCTAGGTTTAATTAGCATTTTATGCTATGGTTCACAAAGTACCATTAAACTCCATTCAACTACTAACAATCTGCTCTAAAAATAATTCAATTTATACTTTCACTGATCAACTCAAGCTTTTTAGATAATTCCTGAATTATCCAAAAACAACACAAGATGCTATATATCACAATCCTTAATAACTATTATCTAGTTTTCTATTTATCAATATTTGTTAAATCATATCAACACATATTTCCCAAAGAATGCACATTCTTCACTTATTTTAAAAACTATCAACACTATGAACATACTTACTAATTTCATGCTCATTATCCGAATACTCAATTAATCATGATATAGAACTACTAACAATTTATAGCATCACAAGAAATTGCATCTCAATATTGATTTTTGGTTCTCCAACTTAAGCTTGTACTTAAATAAATTCAAACTAAAATATGACTCGTACTTAATTCCTTCATCTTAAAATAAGTTACATCATTTGCTACCCTTTTTACTTCAACCTATTTCAATCACTGGTATTAATCCTCACCTTGCTTGCACATCAGTAAACACATTAGACTTTGATTTGATTTATCTATCAATTAGGTCATCTCCTAAATCACTCAACTCCACTTTATATTGTTTACCAAGCAATCCAAGCACACTGGTTATGACATACGTAAGTCCATCCTTACTAATCATAATCCCTTGCTTATATTCATTAACTATAAACCATTTCTCATATGCACTGATTATAAGCCTTCTTTCATCTCTATTTATTATCAACCTGATATCCATAACCTTGGCTCCATTCTATTGATCATGAAATCTTTTGCTTTAATTTAGGTCCATTCCTACTAACCATAAGCCTTTGCTGATGTCCAGGAATCACAAACCAGGCTCTGATAC
Source organism: Cocos nucifera (assembly GCA_006176705.1). NCBI lineage: Eukaryota > Viridiplantae > Streptophyta > Magnoliopsida > Arecales > Arecaceae > Cocos > Cocos nucifera. The sequence continues at coordinate 147,967 of QRFJ01001982.1, read as the reverse complement.
CAAACATGTAAACCCCAACTCTAAATCTTGGATGGTGATGCCACACCCCATCCTTATCTAAAGGTTAAGAAGATTTTTAAACTGTAGCTAAGCTACAATATCATTAAGTTAATCACCTATTATCAAAGAATCTAATTAATCTTTTAAAATCATCGCATAAGCATTTCAAAATACTCTACATTTAACAATATCATCTCAAGCTTCCATTCATCAAACTATGCTTAATACATCTGGTATTAATAATAAAATATATTTATTTATATTTTGCTGAGAATACATAATATACATCTCAAGGTCAATAGTAACTCCCTCCCAGTCTATCATATACAACCTCAAAACACTAATATGGAAGTTTCCTTATGCTGATAATACATAATATATACAATCCAAAGCCCCTCCAAAAGTATGGCCCTCCTAAGCTAATACGTATGATATGAGACTCCAAAATGCTGATACCAAGCCCCCTTATGCTGATGCAAAACTAAGATACTCCAATTTGCTAAAAGAAGAGAAATATAAAACCGCATAATGAGACTTAAAGTCCTAGTGAGTGCATCCAACCATCAATAGAGAACTTACTATACTTATTATAGTACAATGCATAGCATGTATCAACAAGCTTCTAAATAGTTGAGCAAAATAAATATGAATCATAGAAAAGTTCCGATAAAGCACAAACCTTTGCTTATCATAGATGATACCATAGCCATATGTTTTCATAGAGTTTTAAATGAGTATCGACATCACAACCACATCCTCATATGAGCAATCCCAAGACACACTCTCATAGGAAAAATCACACCATAATCATATCCACATATGAGCAGTCCCACAATACACTCTCATAGGAAAAATCATACCATAATCACATCCACATATGAGTCCTACAACACACTCTCATAGATAAAATCATACCATAATCATATCTATATGTGAGCAGTCCAATGACACACTCTCACATGGATAATCACACCATAATCATATCCACTATGAGCAGTCCCACAATACACTCTCATAGAAAAAATCATACCATAATCATATCTACATATGAGCAGTCCCACGATACACTCTCATAAAAATCATACCATAATCACATCCATATGTGAGCAGTCCTATGATATTCTCTCATATGGATAATCACACCATAATCATATCCACATATGAGCAGTTTCATGATACACTCTCATAGAAAAAATCACATCATATCACATCCATGTATGAGCAATCCCATGACACACTCTCATATGGATAATCATATCATAGTCATATCCACATATGAGTAATCCCATGATAGACTCTCATATGGGTAATTACACCATGACATACTCTCAGATGAGCAGTCCCATCGATATACTCTCATATGAGCAGTCCCCCATCATGATGCACTATCAAATGAGTAGTTCCACGATACACTCTCAAATGAGCAGTTACAAGATATCACAATATCAGTAAGCTTTTATAGAACATAAGCCAAAAGTCATCCATATGAGATATTAAACCATATAAGAGATTTCTGCAATACATTTCAACTTTCTGATGATTTGCCATTCAAACCATGTATACATTTATCTACTTATGAAATGCACAACAGCTGTCCAAAACTCATCCTATTTTCATGTTTCACCAAATATATATATGGATAACAACATCAGCTGTAAAGTATCAAAAATTATCTTGCTTATCAATTGATTGTTCTACAAAGTAAGGTATATATTAAAACTCGATGCATAATTACTTATAGATGCAATATACAAAGGTTATAAAGAAACCATACTTTTACCTATGCATGTATATGAATATGCAAACTAAAAATATTGAAAAACTACCTTGCTGTTCAGATACATCTTTTCACATAAAAAAAGTACTTTGAAAAAATCATAGGTAGATGGAAATTACTCACCTCCAATAGCTATTCCACCTTGATATCTGATTCCCTCACCGCACCCTTTAAGAATCCTCTCCCTTCCTTAATTAATTAAAAATTTGTTGCACAAGTTTTCCATCTCATTTTCAGCAACTTCTCCTTCTCAACTTAATTTTTTAATCATTTCTCTTTTAACATTTGATTCCTCTTGAGTATTGACTAAAAGCAAACCCTCTCAGCTCTCTTACCTTCTCAAACTCTTTTGAAAAACTTAAGAACTCTACAAATAGTAAAAGCCCAATAGTTTTAAGGTTTGAAAAAACACATAAACTATGATAAACCTTACTAAGTGTCATAGTTAGGAGTTTCCACCCAATTCTCTACTTAACAGATGTTGTTCAGATGAATTTCCAACCTTTTGTTAATGTCCTCAAGCTGCTCACTTATTCTCTAAAGGATTATTTTGAAATTATAACTCAAAATCCTATTGGTTAGAACCTGCTTCTAGAATTTTTCGTAAATCAAGACATCTCGCTTTCAGATTAAGATCTCTCGACACAACCGAGACCTCTTGATTCTGAATCTAGATGTCTCATTCTCAAGAAAATAGAAACATCTTACTATCACCTAAAACTCAAGTTGTCTCGAGTTCAGGCTGAGACATCTCAAACTCCTGAGTTTCAAAAATTTTTATTTTTGATACTCTCTTCATAGATTTACTCAATACTGCTCTTATTTATATTTCTATTTTTAGGTTAATGTCTACATTAACTTTAAAACATAAATATAAATAGGGGAATACCCCCTATTTAAAATAAATAAAAATATTAGAAAAATTAAAATTCTTAAAAATGAGATACCAAAATTTGGGTTCTAGCTCAAATTTTTTGAAACCCGAAACTTCTAAAACATTCTTGCTTCAGAATGAATAGATTAGAAGGTCTCCATAATTCGTTAAAAATTATTTTGCAGCTGACCAACACCTAAGGATCAATTAACGTTAATTTTTATTTCAAAAAAATTCATATTTTGCATAGCTTCCTATACAGGTGCTAGCTTTCAGACTTAGAAAACTTTTAGGACTTGCAACAATAGATAGTCATAATTTATGCTCAAATGGCTCAAATATACTATAAATAAACTACTATGGCACACATATCCAAATATAAATCTTTTAATCTATTATTTTGCTGGTCTAGGATGTTACATAGGCTTTGGCATTAGCAATTAATGGAGGGGCCTACTAAGCATTAAATAATCAAAGGATAAAGTAGCTAGGCACTAGCTGATCAGTTAGAGAAGGCACCAACTAGGACTTTTGGTGCTGGCATACATGCAGAGGCAATGAAGCAAATGGTCGCTAGGCTTTGTAGGTGTGGCTTAAGGAATAGGCTGTTGCATGTGGCCTGAAGCATAAATGTGGAAAAGCCAACAACAATAGAGAAGAAGAGAAGGGCAGCACACATATTAATGCAAAAAAGGAAAAGAGATTTATTTAGAATTTTTTTTAGAAAAATTTAGACATCCTCTCTCTTTTATCATCCCTTCATCATACTTCCATGAATTCATCTCATCCATCTATCTTCTAGCTTTTATTCTTTTTTTTAATCCTAAATTTAGAAAATAGAAAATCATCCTCCCTCCTAACACCTATAAAAAGGCTCTTGTACCTCCACCTTAGGGGAACATGTTAGGAATCCTTCTAGAAACTTGCATAGAGGGAGAGGAAGGGATTACTCCATAAGCAGCTAGCCTAGAAGTCTCGAGAGGGGAGAAGAAATTTTGTAATGACATAGAGTAGGTTATGCTATTCTAAATTTTTCTTGTATTTCTTTTATATATGCAATAAAGATTATGCTACTTATTGAATTATCACAAGTTCTTTATTTGCTTTCTTATATGCTTTCTTGTTAGATTAAGATTAGGAATAACTCTTGCTTTTTGGAGATGCGTCATGATTTATGGATACAGGGCATGCTGAGAAAAGAAGAGTTGTTTATCTAGTACTTTCCAGAGACATTCCATGATCTACGGGTATGGGGTGTATCAAGAAAAGGTAGGTATTTTTTTAAGTTGCAATCACAACTTAGCCCTAGGTCCCTAAGGATACGATCTCGACTCACCCAACCTACGTAGTGAGTAAAATTATTTTTAGTACTATCAATGACTCTACATCATAAATCAATTGATCTCTATTTTGGTTGAGCCTGCCTTCTCCATCTTCTTCGATCTTGATCAATACCATCGTAATATGGATAATCTGGCATTGATACCAAAGCCATAGACTGCATAATTCCTCCATAAGCCACTAAGGGTCCATGTGCGTTGCATGCACCATGTGGAGATATCATGTGGTGCATGGACCATGATGGACCATGCGCATCCGCTCATCCTAGGCTACCCACATCCGTGCATATTGGGCCACACGTGTCCACACCCATTAGGCCATGCTCACATGCTAGGCCTGTACCTGCATGCTTGGGACACACCTGCACATGGGCCGCACGAATGCTTGGGCCGTGCATGCACCTGGGCCACATTCAAGCCTAGGCCATGCTTTGGAGCAAGCCATGGGGCCTGTGGGCCGCCTTGTAGGCTTACGCGCTGCGGTCCAGACCTCCTGCTGCACTGAGTGCTGTTATGGGCTCACTGTGGGTTGAATTTGATGCATTTTTCTAAAAAATATATCTTATGATTTGCTTTGTTTGATCTATTCAAAATCATTAGCATTAAAAAGCTCTATCTTTCTTGGATCTTTGAGGCTCAAAACAAATTTCAAACTGAATTTAAGAATTTTCTGGTTTCATCTATATTATCCAAAAGGGGAAGAAGTATTTTTGAATCTATATTATTCAAAATTAAATAAGTTTTATTACCTTAATCTAATTTTAAAAGATAAATTCTAGTTAAATTTATAGAGGGGGAGAATTCAAATCAATTTCTAAAAATTGAATGAATGTTTATTTGAACTTAAAATTGATTTTGATGATTATTTCTAAATTTTTCCCTTGCACTTTTTGGTATTGTCAAAAAGTGGGAGAGCACGATGTGTTGAGTATATGCTTAATTTCTTGAGTTGATCATATTCTTAAAATGATCATTTCATGTGACATGCTTGAAATGCTTGAAATGTCCATTTGTTTGTTTGAGGTAATCATATAAAATAAGTATATGTACGTATATATGAAATTTTGGTGAAAAACGTACTGGAACATTCATGATGTATATGCTTATAAGTGCTCAGTTATTCACTTCATATTTCATATTGGTCAATTAATTAAAACACACTATATTTTATTTGCATATATACTCAAAGTTTTGTCATCATCAAAAAGGAAGAAATTATTGACTCTAAATAATTGATATTGATGATTACAAAATATTTAACTAATTATGAATCTAATTTTATATTTTAAAAATAAATATAAAATTTTTTAGATGCTTAAAATGAAGATTTTAATCACAAGATAAATCCCCTAAAGAAAGCTAAGTCAAAATAATTTAAAGAGAATTTTTCAAATATTTGACTTAGTGGAGTCGACCCTAGAAGCATATGAGCCAACCTCTAAATAGAAACAAGCAAAAAATAGAAGAAAATTAAACTTTAGAAAGTTCAAAAGTCGACCCCAAGGGAAGAGATGTCAACTCTAGCATGGTTGGAGTGAACTGGCATGGGCTCGGATTGACTCATGATAGGCAAGAGTCAACTCTCTCAAAGAAGATAGAAGACTATATTTTTTTATACCCCAGCTTGAGTCGACCTGAAAAGAGCTCACGTCAACCCTTGGATAAGTCAAGTCGATGTATAAAGATCGTAACCCAACTCTCTTAGGAAAGATAGAATGCAAGATTTTCGGACCCTTAGGATGAGTCGACTGAAGAGATCGAGTCAATTTATCGATAGCTTAACTCAACTCCTGAGGAATTTGAGTCAACTCTTAACATAAAGAAACTATAATGGGCTATTTCTCCACTCCAACAGCTAGTCCAAGCTTTTCAACAGTCAAATCTCACTTTACAACCACTACCAAGCTTACAAAAGACTAGAAAAGCATTTAGAAAGCAAGAGGAAGTGGATTAAAGAGTGAAACACATCTTCTATGAGAGCTTCATTGAATATTTTTTAGAAAGAGAAAAAGAGGGGAATTAAGTCTAGAATTTTGAGTGATCTTTCAAGTGCAATCTTCACCATCTTCAACCACATCCTTTCAAACATCAAGAAGAGAAGTTCAAGTCTCAATTGAGCACTTCATAGCAACTTCTTTGGACTTCAAAATAGTTCTATTTCTTCTAGTTTTCTTTTGTACTGAATCTTATTATCCTTTGTATCTTAATTGCATTACAGGTCTTTTTAGGGTGAAAAGAACTTAGGGTTAGGCCCATTCAAGCCTGGAATTGGACTTTGTAAAGATTTTGATTGATGAGCCTTGAAAACCAACTAGATTGATTATGATTTTGAAAAATAATCGATGTAAAAATTTTGGTTGGTGATCCCAAAAAATTAATTGGGTTTGATTGTAAGCTTAGATAAAACAATCATGATGTAATCAGGCTGATTATAGTTGAATTGCTAAGGAGAGCTTGGGGAGTGGACGTAGGTGCTGGATTGCACTAAACTACTATAAATTTGCTATGTTTGTGTTTGTCTTATCTTTTTTGCTTTAGTTACTTACATTGCATTGTCTTTTAATTCTTGCACTACTTCTTTTATTTCTGAATTCCACTGTTACACATTACATACAACTCATACTCACTTAAGTTGTCTTAATTTAAAGCACATAATTGTTTAGACTTTACAATTAGTAAAATTTTTTAAAGAATCAATTCACCATCTTGCCCCCCTCTTGCATGGCTACCTTTCTAGGCAATAGTTATACCTAAGCACCTACTGCCCAACAAGGTCAAGCTAATGTTGTGACATCCAGTCCAAGCCAGACCAGTGATATGTCTATAACCTTGTACCCAAAAATTAATATGGCTATTTCTCTCATTGATTGGTGGATTGATATGGGTGCAAATATGCTCATAAGTTTTGAATGCTCTCTTTTTGTGACGTATCAAGATAAGAAACTTGGAAGCATAACTATGGGCAATGGTACAATTGTCAAAGTGTTGGAAGAATGGCGGACCTAAAATTCACTTTTGGAAAAATATTTTCCCTGCACAATGTACAACACATGCCTGATGTGCAAAAGAACCTTGTTAGTGGGTCATTGTTGACCCAGTTAGGTTACAAGTTGGTCTTTGAGTCAAATAAAGTTGTACTCCTAAAGGGTCAGGAATTTATTAGAAAGGATTATGTATCAAGTGGACTCTTTAAATTTAATGTAACTTCTGATTTTCATACATTGAATAAAAATAGGTTTTTCTTTGCTTATAATGTTATGCGTGATAATATTTGGCATGACAGATTAGATCATATGAATAACAATACCATAAAATGCATGACAAATTTAGATTTAATTTCAAAATTTAATATTGATTTTTAAATCAATGTGAAGTCTGTATGCAAGCTAAACAAACTTGTAAACCTTTTAAACATGTTTTAAGAAATACATCAATATTGGAATTAATCCATAGTGATATATGTGATATGAAAAATATTTTGACAAAAGGTGGAAAAAGGTATTTTTATTACTTTTATAGATAATTTTTCAAGATATTGTCACGTCTATTTGATTAAAACAAAAGATGAAGTCTTGGATAAATTTAAACTTTATAATCTAGGGTAGAAAATTAACTAGAAAAAAAAATTAAAATCTTGAGATCTGATAGAGGTGGAGAATATACCTCTATTGAGTTCAATACCTTCTATAAAGACATGGGTATAATCCATGAAACTACTGCTCCTTGTGCTTCCCAATCTAACAAGGTTGTAGAGAGGAAGAACCAAACTTTTCTTGACATGGTAAATACCATGTTGGCTAGTTCTGGCATACCCAACAATTTGTGAGGGGAGGCATTGTTAATAGCTTATAAAATTTTGAATCATATTTTCTATAAGAATTTCGATAAGTTTCCTTATGAGATGTGGGAAGGTCAGAAGCCTATCCTTAACTTTCTTAGAGTTTAGGGATGCCTTGTAAAAGTAGAGGTACCACCTACTAAGAAGAGAAACTTAAGATCTAAAATACTTGATTGTATATTTATAGGTTATCATAACATAGTATAGCTTATAGATTTTTAATAATAAAATCTAACATAAATAGATTTAATATAATAGTATAATTGAATCTAGAGAAGCCATTCCTTAAAACATATCTATCCTTTTAAAAATAAAATTAATCAAATACCTACAGATTTATCTACTCTACCCTCTAGTAGCATTAGAGATGAATTACCATCCAACCCTATAGAACCTAGGAGAACTAAAATTGGTAAAATTGAAAAGAACTTTGGTAACGATTGCATCACTTTCCTTGTAGAAGATGGTCCATTAACATAAAGATGCTCTATCCTCTATACATGTTGAACTTGGCTCAAAGCCGTAGAGAGTGAAATGGACTCAATAATTAAAAATAAAACTTGGATTCTCACAAACTTATCTCCTGGAAACAAACATATAGGATGCAAATAGATTTTTAAAAAGAAATTTAATTTAGATGGCATAGTAGATAAGTATAAGGCTAAACTTATAGCTAAAGAGTATACATGATGAATAAGAGATCGTTCCCACGAGGACTGAGTTTAATTACCAAAAATGAACGCTGATTCCACTAATATCTGAATGATCAAAACTAATGATAATGAAAATTAAAGCTAAAATTAACTCTAAAGAGCGCAATAAAAGCTGAAACAAAATTCGATTGATAAAGCACTAGGGTATATCTGATTTCACTCGGACCAATTATCAATTCGAGGTATTCTGATTAATAATGCAAATTTAATTATTAATGTAAGGATCAATTACATTAAATTATTTAAAATTATTTTTATTAAAAGAATAATAAAAAAATATTGATATTTCATAATACTTAACTAATATAGCATAACCAAAAATATTTTTTTAAAAAATAAATTTAACTTGATTGGATATCTAGTTTCTTTACATTGCATCTCCATAATGATCTTTAAGGGCACTTAACCCATTAATCAAATAAGATGGGGATTTAATCACCCTTTCTTAGCCCAAAAATCATATCTTTCATCCTACATAACCTAGACCTTAATCTAAAATTAATTAAACATTGGCCCTAGGATATTCGAGCTCAATAGGATAAGAAAGCCCTAGAGTTGGATCGGGTTTGGATTGATTAGCTGCTCAATGTCTAAGGCAAGTGGTTTAAGAAGGTGATTTTCAATTGATTTCATTGTCTGACCTGGCCAACTCAGTTGGTGTCTAAGAAAAGTAACAAGTAGGGGACCTCCCATATCTTACACTTACCTAGCCGAGAGAGTTAGTCAGTTTTGGGCTTGGAGTGCTTGAAGGTGATCTTAGAATAGTTAGGAGCTGTATAGATCTAGGTTAATCCCAGAATAGATAGTCCATTTTGTGCTAACTTATTTGCCATTAAAATTTAAATCTAATTAAAATATTCTTCTCTTTCATCTCTAGATTTAGGACTCTTTAAGACTCATCTTTAAAACTCTTTTCTTTTCTATCTCTCCTTCCTCTTCTCTCTTCTTTTTAAAAAATAATAATAATAATAATCTTTCAAAATTGCAACATTGAAAAGAGAATCGAGTTAACTTGTGAGAATTGAATCAAACCCTATTTCAAGTCAAGAAATTGATCACACCTATAGATAAAATAGAAAAGCCATCAGAGAAGAGAAAGAATTTGAGGTAAAAATAGAAATGGCTGAAGATACAAGGAGAGAAGTTATTGTAGTAGGAAATAATGATGTTGTTAGAGAGGCAAACCCTAGGGCATTGTGAGATTATGTCATGCCTATCGTAAATGGAGCTTCATCTAGCATCACAAGGCCACTTGTGCAGGCAAACAACTTTGAGATCAAGCTTGCTTTGATCCAAATGATTCAAACAGTAGTTCAGTTTGGAGGATTGCCCAATGATGACCCTAACACGTACATTACAAACTTCTTGAAGATATGTGATACCCTTAAGCAGAATGGAGTGTCAAATGATGCAATTCGGCTATGATTGTTCCTGTTTTTACTTAGAGACAAGGCTAGAGCATGGTTACAGTCTCTTCCTGCTAGCTGGATCACCACAAGGAATGACTTAGCAAAAAATTTTTTGGCAAAATTCTTTCCACCTGCTAAGACTGCTAAATTGAGGACCGACATCCAAACCTTCATGCAATTCGATATGGAGACCTTGTATGAAGCTTGGAAAAGGTTTAAGGATTTGCTTAGGAGGTGTCCGCACCATGGGCTACCTAAATGGTTGGTTGTGCAAACCTTCTACAATGGATTGAATAACCATACTAGAATTAATATTGATGTTGCTGCCGGAGGTTCATTGATGGGGAAGTCACTTGATGAGGCCTATGATCTTTTGGAGGAAGTGGCCAACAACAATTACCAATGGCCCAATGAGTGGAACATGGTGAGGAGGCCTGTTGGGGTTCATGAGATAGATGCTATTACTGCACTCAATGCAAAGGTAGATACTATTTTCAAAAAATAAAATCATTTGTCTATTAATGCGGTTAATACTCATGTGCAGACCTATGAGATGTGTATTGGGGAACATGCTACTCGAGATTGCCCGATTGATAGCTCATTCATGCCTCCAATACAAGAACAAGTGCAATATGTGGCAAACCAAGAAAGGCAACATAACAATCCATACTCAAACACCTACACACCTACCTGAAAGAACCATCCAAACTTTTCTTGAGAAAATCAGCAGCAATAATAAAATTATCAAAATAGAGGACCACTTGATTTCCCATAGCAAGAAAAGAAGTCTAACCTAGAAGAATTGGTTGCAACACTTACCAAGCCCACTACTGATTTCATGGGTGAAACTAAGGCAAACTTCCAAAACCAGCAAGCTACCATTAAGAACTTGGAAGTACAAATGGGATAGTTGGCCAATATGGTAGCTAACAGAACTCAAGGATCATTGCCTAGCAATACTGAAACGAACCCGAAAGAGCATGTGAAGATAATTAACTTAAGAAGTGGCAAACAACTTGGAGAACAACCAAGGAAAGAGTTTGTTAAGGAGCAAGTAAAAGAACAAACTCAAGAAGAAACTATGATTGAAGAGAAGCTAAAAGAGAAAAAAGAAGAGCCAGTAAAGCCCTACATCCCACTAGTTCCTTTTCCTCAAAGGCTCAAGCAAAATAAGGATGACAAGAACTTCCTAAAATTTTTGGAGGTTTCCAAGAAACTACACATAAATATTTCATTTGCTAAGGCATTAGCCCAGATGCCTAGCTATGTCAAATTCTTGAAGGATATCCTTTACAAAAGAGAAGGCTAGAGGACCACGAGACAGTCATGCTCACCGAAGAATGCAGTGCAATCATTTAGAACAAGTTGCCATCAAAACTAAAGGATCCAGGGAGTTTTACAATTCCATGCAATATTGGCAATATCGAATTCACTAAAACATTATGCAATTTAGGTGCTAGCATTAACTTGATGCCATTATCTATTTTTAGGAAGCTTGGACTAGGAGATGTGAAATCGACCAGTGTTTCATTACAACTAGTTGATCGATCGGTGACATATCCTAGAGGCATAGTGGAAGATGTGTTAGTCAAGGTGGACAAATTTATCTTTTTAGTGGATTTCATTGTCTTGGATATGGAGGAAGATAGAGAGGTTCCTTTGATATTGGGGCATCAATTCCTTGCAACTGGCAAGTTATTTATTGATGTCCATAAGGGTAAGCTTACTTTAAGAGTGGGACAAGAAGAGGTAATTTTTAACGTACTCAATTCTTCTAAATATCCTCTTGAGAATGATGAGTGTTTTAGATTAGATGTGATTAATGAATTTATTAGTGAAATAATTGACAATTCTAAATATGACTTGATTGATTATGTTGAAGAAAAAATTGTTAATAATAAATTTGAATAGTTAATTGAGCATGTTGATGTGTTAAATGATGTTGAGAAAATATAGAATTCAGTAGAAGCTAACCCAACCCCCAATCTTGAGCTTGAGTAGCTCCCTTCTCACTTAAGATATGCATTCTTGGGAGACTTATCCATTTTTTCTGTCATTATATCTGCTCATTTGTTTGTTGAACAAGATAAAAAATTATTGCATGTGTTGAGAAAGCATAAGAAAGCACTAGGCTGGTCTATTGATGGTATTAAGGGGATTAGTCCCAGTATATGCATGCATAAAATTTTAATGAAAGATAACTACAAACCTTCAATTGAGCATCAACGTTGATTAAATTTTAATATGAAGGAAGTAGTTAGAGCTGAAGTAATGAAATTACTTGATGTAGGAATTATCTATCCTATTTTTGATAGTAGTTGGATAAGCCCTATTCAAGTACTTCCTAAGAAAGGGGGGATGATTGTTATTACAAATAATAGAAATGAGCTGATACCCACTAGGATAGTCACTGGTTGGCGTGTGTGTATTGATTATAGAAAGTTAAACAAAGCTACATGCAAGGACCATTTTTTGTTGCCTTTTATTGACCAGATGCTTAAGAGATTGTCTGGATATCCCTTCTACTATTTCCTAGATGGTTATTCAAGATATTTTCAAATTCCTATTGCACCCCAGGACCAAGAAAAAACTACATTTACTTGTCCATATGGAACATTTGCATATAGGAGAATGCTATTTGGGTTATGTAATGCACCTACAATTTTTCAAAGGTGTATGATGTCAATATTCTCTGACATGGTTAAAAAATTCATTGAAATCTTTATGGATGATTTTTTAATTTTTGGTCTTTCTTTTGATATGTGTTTGACTAACCTCTCCCAAGTTCTACAGCATTATGAAGAAACTAATCTTGTATTGAATTGGGAGAAGTGGCATTTTATGGTGCAGGAAGGAGTAGTGTTAGGATACAAGATTTCATCTAGAGGCATAGAAGTGGACAAAGCAAAGGTAGAGGTCATTGAAAAATTACCACCACTAACATCTGTTAAAGGAGTGAGGAGTCTCTTAGGACATGCTGACTTCTATAGAAGATTTATAAAAAACTTCTCCAAAATTACCAAACCTCTTTGTAATTTATTGATCAAGGATGTGCCTTTTAAATTTATTGATGAGTGTTTGGTTGCTTTTAACAGGTTAAAGAAAGAATTAATCTTAGCTCCCATCATCACTGCACCTGATTGGAATTTACCATTTGAACTTATGTGTGATGCAATTGACTACGCTATAGGTGCAGTCTTGGGACAAAGAAAGGAAAACAGACTTCATGTGGTGTACTATATGAGTCGGACACTAAATGATGCATAGTTGAACTATGCCACCACAGAGAAGGAGTTGCTTGCTATTATTTTTTCTTTTGATAAATTTAGACCATATCTTATAGGAGCAAAAATAATAGTTTATACTGACCACTCAGCAATTAAATATTTACTTGAAAAAAAGGATGCAAAACCAAGACTAATTCATTGGGTGCTCTTATTGTAGGAATTTGACTTGGAGATTAGGGATAAGAAAGGAGTAGAAAATCTTGTAGTAGATCACCTATCTCGATTAGAATTAAGTAAAAAAATTGAGGACACTGAAGTACCCATTAACGAGTCATTCCCTGATGAGCAGTTATTTGCATTACTCACATCTAACACATCCTGGTATGCTAATATTGTTAATTTTATGGCATGTAATATTATTCCTCCTGAATTTAATTACCAGTAGAAGAAGAAATTTTTACATGATGCAAAATATTATTTTTGGGAGGATCCATATTTATATAAGTATTATCCAGATCAGCTTATTAGGAAATATGTGCCTAATGATGAAATTAAAAATATTTTAAAACACCACCATTCATTAGAGTGTTGAGGCCACTTTGGATCCAGCAAAATAACTGCTAAGATATTATAGTGTGGTTTTTATTGGCCTAACCTGTTTAAAGATGCTATTGCTTTTGTTTCTTCTTGTGATTGATGTCAAAGAACTAAGAATATTTCTTTTAAATAGAAAATGCCACTAACTAATATCCTTGAGGTAGAGCTATTTGATGTGTGGGGATTAGATTTTATGGGGCCTTTTCCACCTTCTTATTCAATTCAATATATCTTGGTGGTGGTGGACTATGTATCCAAATGGGTTGAGGCAGTAGCACTTTTCTCTAATGATGCCAAGAGTGTGCTCAAGTTCTTAAAGAAATACATATTCACATACTTTGGTGTTCCAAGGGTTATCATCATAGATGGAGGTAAGCATTTCTGTAATTATTATTTGGATTCTCTACTTACAAAATATAGTTTTACTCATCATGTAGGTACACCATATCATCCGCAAACAAGTGGACAAATAGAGATCTCTAACCGTGAAATTAAAACGATATTGGAGACTACTATCAACTCATCGAGAAAGGACTGGTCCCTAAAATTAGATGATGCATTATGGGCATACAGAACAACATTCAAAACACCAATTGGGATGTCCTCATATCGCCTAGTTTATAGAAAAGCATGCCACTAACCTATGGAGCTGGAGCATCGAGCTTATTGGGCAACTAGGTTGCTAAATTTTAATATGAAAGCTGCTGGGGAGAAAAGGTTATTACAACTTTATGAACTTGATGAGTTCCGCCTCCATGAATATGAAAATGCAAGAATTTACAAAGAGAGGATGAAAAAATGGCATGACAAACATATTATGAGGTGTGAATTCCAAGTAGAACAAAAGGTGTTGCTGTATAACTCCCACCTAAAGCTATTTCTAGGCAAGCTCTGATCTAGGTGGTCAAGTGCATTTGAGATTGTACAAGTTTTTTCATATGGAGCTATTGAGCTGAAGAGTGGTGATAGGACCTTCAAGGTCAATGGGCAAAGGTTGAAGGAATATATTGATGGAGGATTTGAGCAACCAAAAGCCTCCATATCACTGACATAATGCATTGGGATAGTCAAGCTAACGACTATAAACTAGCGCTTCTTGGGAGACAACCCAAGCAAAATTCTTTTTATTTTTTATAGAATCTCTCCTCCTTTGGATAAGCTTCAAGCAACCACCAGCCATCTACTCCTTATGCTGCCCAATTTTTTTTTATTTTATTCTGATTTCCATGGTAAAAGAAGGAAAGAAGGCATGGTTAATTAGAGGAGAAGGATTCCTTCCTTCTTCAGCCTTCCTGGGTCCATAAAATCTCCAAAATAAAATAAGGTTTTAGCTACCCAAATTAGGTTTTCTAAGAATTGGTCCCAATTTTTTTCAAGTTTGCTCCTCATTCAGAATTAGTTTGGATTTTGATTTTCCTTTTTCATTTAATTCTTTACAAGATAGCTTCTTGCCACCCAAAATTTATTGCCATATTAGGTCTCTGTGCCAAGAAAAACTAGGAAGAATCGGATGTATCGGGTGTTTCTCATTATGTCTAACATTGTTACCAACTTCAACCTACTATAGCCACCTCATATAGAATCTAAATTTGATTTTATAAATTATGTTCTTTTCTTGTTTTTCTTAGAATTCTGTAGGATTTGGTCTTGCTCAATTTGGAGTCCTATAGCTTATCTTTTAGGAATCCTCATGCCAAAGTATCTAAAATTTAGATTGGTTGACCAGATGAGAGAGATTAACTACTTGATTTATTTCTTGCACCTTTGATTTCTTTACTTGGCTGATGATGCTAAAAAGGATGAGGTGTGGGGTCCATTGATACTTGATTTGGTTATTCTGCTAAGAGATGAACTCTGATTTTGATGCACGACCCTGATGACTTCGGATGATAGACCCTACTGAATTGGACTCCACCAATTTTACTTAATTTTGACCTTTAAAACATGGTTAAGATCAATTAGGTATGACCTAGCTCAATTACCTATAATTGACATAAAACATATCAAGTTCTTACATTTATTTAGTTAATTATTATATCAATTTCATCAAAATCATTAAAACTAATAATAATAATTACTATAAAAATGCAACACATCAATACACAAAAAAAAGGATTTGACTATTTTGACTGAAAGGAATATGCCCTCAAGCCAATTTATTTTTGGGATATTCTTTGTCTTCCAGACTCATGTAATGACATTTTTAATAAATAAAGACATTTATTTCATCATATGCAGTGTCTTATTATTTATTTAATAATTATGGTGAACCCTATAAATTAGGGCTATAGTTTAGGATTATGATGAGATCATACTAGTGAGACCTAAAATCTTAAAACCCTAATTTAAATATTCCTAGTCTATGGGACATTGAGTTAGGGATCAATATTTTTTGGTAAGACTAGCACATTCTTTGTATGCTCGATTGAGAGGGTGATTGATCTCACAATAACTTATGTATGATACTAATACAAGAATGTGGGTGCTCATTAAGAATGAGTTCACTGAATTGATCCAAATTGAGAATATCTAATGGAGTCTTATCTACATGTCAATAGATGGTTCTCATAGTGGAATTTGTGCATGTAATCCTTTGACCTGAAACTACCATAGAATCTTATATATATAAATCCATATTTTGGTTCATACTCATTCATGACTCAGTTATGTACGGGATGATCTAGATATGGTAGATTATATATATGAAGGTTGTGAGTAGGTTAACATGGAATCGATCTCTCCTGGTAAGAGGAAATAGCATCCTACTTGCTTCAAACAAATGATGATTCAGGAAGACTTTGATCAAAGCATGATGAAAAAAAATTAGAAATGGTTTCTAATGTTTCATTAAATGAATTGTCATCATGAGATTGAAGGAGAAATGAATATGATATTGGGGTTGACTTATTTTCATACCTAGAGTCATATTCAGGATGTAGGAAGATCGAAGGATCTAGTTGCAGGGTAATTTTCACTGAAGGGTATTTTTGATATTTTCATCAAAAGTTTACATCTTTCAGAAAGTCATGATATGTTGCTAGATGTCAATCATGTCTTGTGAGTTCAATCAAATTAAAATTTTAATTTGATCATTAAATTAGAATGTATTCTAAATTAAGTCAAATTGGGTTGGCTAGTTTTGACCTAAATCAATTTGGTTGAGTTCTAACCAGATTAGGTCAAATTACATCCAGACTCACTACTGGTTAGATGTGAAATCCAATGGGTCACACACAAAGAGAGTTGATTAAGGGTATAATTGGATTAGACCATGTTTGCAAGATGAACATGCTAGCACATGTAGCAAACCCTAGCACCTGGTTTCGAATTGGATTCGAATCAGCTTCCGATTTGGGAAAATTTAGATCCGATTTGAGCCAAATAGAATTTGGTCTTGAGTTGGATTAACCTTGATTGATTGGGCTTTAGATTGGGTGCACATACCTACATCCCATGTGCCAGAGAGTCTCTCTCTTGTGCGTGGGAAGTCTTTCATGCGCAAGGAACTCTTTGGCGCATGGAATTTGTTGGCACCTACCTTCTTTGACTTTTTCCATTTTGTTATGTCATGTAAATTTTTATATTGGGATGAACATCAGATATGGGGTGCAGAAAAGTCCTTCTGCAGATGAAATACTCTTTTTTCTTTTTGCCCAGGATGCTTTGTCGCCCAAGACCCCTTGCCGCCCAAGACTCCATGATGCCTAATCCCCCTTGACGTCTCTTGGACCAAGTCAAAGTCTCTTGGGACTTTAACTATTCAAAGTTTATCTCCACGTCTTCTTGTTGAATGGGCATCTCTTTTTAGAGCCATTGGATGGCCTTGTTTCATGATTTAATGGATGAAAAGGATGGCGCCAAAGATGAAATATTGCGACTCTTCGTAAAAAACTTACGTAGAATTAATCCAAGAGTCCTTCTACTTTAAGGCACCTCTTAGACTAAGTCTATATCTTATTTTTACTAATGAGGCATGAGATTGGCTGATGGGGCATGAGAATTTGATGTGGAAAGGGTGTGAGATTTTTTTGTTGGCACCCCTACGTACATTATAAATAGGGGTGCACACCAAGAGTCCGGGTGTGTGAAAATTATCTTTCTTTCTTATAAGAGTTTCTTTTTATCCAATTTTCTTTCTTCCTTTTTCTTATCTAGACCTTGTCATTATAAGGCCAAGTAGTCATCTTATGACTAAGAGATTAGGAAGGAAAATTAAGAAGACAAAAGGAAAAGAGAGATAGATAAGGAGAGGCAAGGAAGGTGACATAAAGGCTAAAGAAGATCTTGCCCTTTTTAATTAAAGTTCTTATTATTAGAACTCTAATTATATAAATTAGAGGTGCTGGTGTCTTAATCAAGTCTCTATGTGGATCAACATTGGAGGGTGAACATGTGGGCACCTGGTGGAAACCCTGATGGACTGCTACCAACGATCTGGATCAATTTAGGGTTTAGCGATAAGAGGTATGTTCTAATACTTTCTTTTATGTTACAAATGCATGTTATATGATTTAATTGCTAATGAGGTGGTCCTAGGGTTTGGGTTTGGTTTATATGATTTCATGTTTTTGCTTTGAAATCCATGCTTCCGCCCTGTACACCAATCCCATCAGTGGTATCAGAGCAAGCCTTATTAGGTTAAATCATATAATGCTTTGCTTATAGTATAATGGCATAAATGAAAAATATGATATAATATTTTTAGCATGTTTTAATTTATATGATGAGATCATATTCTTTTTCTTATCATAATGAGATTATGTTGTATATATTATTCTGTAAAGGTTGCCCTGATATAGTGGAAAGTATTCACTATATAATGATGGTTGTCCTAGAATAATTATACATGTTAATTGACATATATAAATTTTATCATAATTAATGCTATTATACATTTAGTTTGTTTTAAATTAATATGTGCATTGAGACCATTTAAATCCCTCTATATAAAAAAAAAATTATACTAAGTTGTAGTGTAATTAATCTTTAGTTGAGGATATCTAATTGATCAATCGGTGTCTAGAAAAAATGGTTCTTGATTGGTAAAGAGAACATGATTTTTTAATTGGTTTCATTGTCTGACCTGGCCAATTTATTGGAGTCTAAGGAAAGCAAAGCGGGGACTCCCATTTCTCTCCCATTTATCTGGCCGATTCGATTAATTTAATTCTAAATTGAAATGCTTAATATTATATTCACTACATTAAGGCCTTCCTTCATACTAGTTTCTTATTATGTCCAGAACCATGTTAGTTCTGTTGTGTAACCACAAGATCTATCATGGAAAAAGATGTAATATTAATCTAGTGCATTGAGATGCTTACAGCATTTTGAATATACTACTTTTATTGTGTAACCACAAAAGTAGTTATATTTCAATTTTGACTGTATAGAAATGAAGGGTTCTACTTAAACTAAAACATTAAAGTTTGTTGTGCTAACACAAGGCTATTAATATTTTAGAGGCAAAAGTTTTTGAGAGTTGCATAAAATGCAATTGGAAAGAGTTTCCTACCTTTGAACTTATAATAGGTTTGTTGTGCAACCACAAGACTTTTTTATAAGGAATTAGGATCTTATTCTCACTAAGAAAATCAATAAGAGGGTTATGATTTTTAGTGGGAAGACATAATTAAATTAAAGTCCTAATTTAATTATGTTTTGTCATCATGAATTATTTGCTTATATATTGTTCTTTATTATGTAGATTAAATGGCTTCTTCACTTTCATTACGTTCAATTTTGGATTCAAATAAATTGACTGGTCAAAATTATGTTGACTGGTTGAGAAACCTAAAAATAGTACTCAGTCAAAAAAAACTCTCCTATATTCTTGATGCCCCTGATCCTAAGCTGTTAGAAAATGATGCCATAGATGAAGATAAGTCCACATACAAGATGTGGCAAAATGATTCTCTTACTGTCAAATGCATCATACTTGCCTCTATGAATAATGAATTACAGAGGCAGCATGATAGCATGGACACTCAGTCCATATTGCTCAATCTAAAAGAGCTTTATGGAGAGCATAGTAGGACTGCTAGATATGAGATATCTAAGCAATTATTTCATGCAAGAATGATAGAAGGAACATCCATACAAAATCATGTTTTGATGGTAATTGACCTAATCACTCGATTAAGTCAATTAGGTTTTGTAATGGATGGAGAGTTAAGTCAGGATTTGATCCTGCAATCACTCCCAGAATCATTTTCTCAGTTTGTCGTGAACTATCACATGAACAAACTGAATTCTTCATTGCCTGAGCTGTTAAATATGCTCAAGATAGCAGAAAGCCATATCAAGAAAGATAAGGCTCCTCTTCTTCTTGTGGAAGGGATCTCCAAGAAGAAGGCAGGCAAAAAGGGTTCAAAGAGAAGGTTGAATCCTAAAAGTGGTATAAATAAGAAGAAAAAGGGAAGAAGGGTCTCCGGACAAATGACCTATTTTCACTACGGCAAAGCAGGCCATTGGAAGAGGAATTGCAAGGCTTACCTTGCAACCGTGAAGTCTGGTGCAAATAATGCACCAAAAGGTATGTATGAGATACATACTATATTATCATTAAATTCTTTCATTTCAAATTCTTGGGTATTAGATACCGACTGTGGTTTTCATATCTGCAAATCTTTGCAGGGGCTGCAGAAAATTAAGAGTTTGAAGAAAGGTGACTTCAAGCTCTATGGCACTGGAGGAGAGTCTATCCAAGCAGAAGCTGTAGGGACAAATATATTGAAGTTACCTTATGGAAAGATCTTAGAGCTTACAAATTATTATTATATGCCTAAGATCATTAGAAATATTATATCTATACCCTTGTTATTAAAATAAGGTTATAGTCTTAATGTAACGAGCGAAGGTTGCTCGATCAAATATTCTAATGAAAATATTTGTTTTGGCATATTTAGCAATGGTTTGTTGACTCTATGTTTGGATGACAATATATTTCATATTGATGAAAATGGAAAACGTAAGAGAGATGACATAAATAATACTTTACTTTGGCATTGTCGATTAGGTCATATTAGTGAGGCTAGGATTAACAAGTTATACAAAGAAAAGTTCTTTGATCCTTTTGATTATGAATCATTGGGAACTTGTGAATCATGCCTCATGGGTAAAATGACCAAGATTCCATTTAATGGACATAGAGAAAGGACAAATGAGTTATTAGGACTTGTACATACGGATGTATGTGGTCCTATGACAACTCAAGCCAGAGGAGGATACTCTTATTTTATTACATTCACTGATGATTTATCTAGGTTTGGATATGTGTATCTTATGAAACACAAATCAGAAGCCTTTGATAAATTTAAAGAGTATCAAAGTATGGTCGAAAAAATAAACTGGACAATGTATAAAAATCCTTCGATCTGATCGGAGAGGAGAATACTTATCTAGTGAGTTTCTAGACTATCTTAAAGTTAAAGGGATTCTCTCTGAATGGACACCTCCTTATACACCATAATTAAATGGTGTAGCCGAAAGAAAAAATCGTACCTTATTAGATATGGTACGGTCCATGATGTGCTTCACTGATTTACCTATTTTCTTCTGGGGTCATGCTCTGGAGACTGCAATTTACATCTTGAATAGAGTTCCTTCTAAATCTGTATCTAGTACTCCATATGACATATGGAGAAGTAAGAAACCTAATCTTAAGTATCTTAAGATATGGGGTTGTCCAGCTTATGTCAAAAGAAATTTTGGACATAAACTTGATGCTAGATCAGACAGATGTCTATTTATAGGATATCCTAGAAATAGTATAGGATATATATTCTACCATCCTACTGAACAAAAGGTATTTGTAAGTAGGCATGCCATTTTCATGGAAAAAAGAATTTATCCTAGAAAAGGGCAGTGGCAGAAATATTGAACTTAGTGAAGTTCAAGAAAAACAAATAGAAATTTCTCAACCATATAATCATATAAAAGAACCAGAACACATAACTCCTATCCATAGGTCTAAAAGAGTACGAAATACACCTGTGAGGTATGGTTTCATTATTGAGAACAATGAAGCCCAAGTCATTGAAAATGATGAACCTCTGACCTATGCGGAAGCAGTCAAAAGTAAGGACTCTTACAAATGGCTGGCTGCCATGCAATCCAAAATGGAATCCATGCACACCAACAAAGTATGGACTTTGGTGGATGCACCAGAGGATATAAACCCTATTGGATGCAAATGGATTTTTAAGAAAAAGATTGGAGCTGATGGTCAAATAGAAACCTATAAGGCCAGATTGGTGGCTAAGGGTTTTAGGCAAAAATAGGGGATTGATTATGATGAAACATTTTCACCTATTGCCATGCTCAAATCTATTCGGATTATGCTTGCTATAGCAGCATACCATGATTATGAAATATGGCAAATGGATGTAAAGACTGCCTTCCTTAATGGTTTTCCTTGAGGAGGAGGTCTATATGTCACAGCCAGAGGGATTTGAGTCAAATGAGAAACCAAATCAGGTATGCAAGCTTAAGAGATCCATTTATGGATTAAAGCAAGCATCAAGGAGTTGGAACATCCATTTTGATGAAACAGTAAAAGAGTTTGGTTTTATCAAGAATGTTGATGAACCATGTGTGTACAAGAAAACTAGTGGGAGAACCATAGTCTTCTTGGTTCTGTATGTAGATGACATACTACTCATTGGGAATGATATCCCAATGTTACAATCAGTCAAATTATGGCTATCAAATAAGTTTTTCATGAAAGATTTGGGAGAAGCATCCTATATACTAGGAATAAAGATCTATAGAGATAGATCTAAGAGGATGCTAGGCTTGTCCCAATCAAGGTACATTGACTTAATACTGAAAAGATTCAGTATGGATGGGAGTAAAAGAGGTTATTTACCCATGAGTCAAGGCATACATTTCTCTAAAAAGATGTCTCCTAAGACACCTAAAGAGAGAAATAGAATGAGTTCTATTCCTTATGCTTCGGCTGTTGGATCAATAATGTATGCCATGTTATGTACAAGGCCTGATGTTGCTTATGCTTTAGGCATTGCAAGTAGATTTCAAGCTGATCCAGGAGAGGATCATTGGAAAGCTATGAAAAATATTCTTAAGTACTTAAGAGGGACTAAAAATATTTTCCTAGTATATGGAGGTTCTGATCTTAAATTAGAAGCATATTCTGATTCTAATTTTCAATCAGACCCAGATGATAGCAAATCCATTTTAGGGTATGTATTTACTCAAAATAGTGGAGCAGTAAGTTGGAAAAATACTAAGCAGCCAGCTGTAGCTGACTCAACCATTGAAGTAGAGTACATAGCTGTAAGTGAAGCCGCCAAGAAAGCTGTCTAGATGAAGAAGTTCATCACTGAATTGGGAGTTATTCCTAAAATTGAGAATCTAGTACCACTTTACTGTGATAATACTAGAGCTGTAGCTCAAGCAAAGGAACCAAGATCTCATCATAAATCCAAACACATTCTGAGATGCTTCCATCTTGTTCGAGAAATTATTGAAAGACAAGATGTAGTCACAGAATGAGTGGACACAAAGAACAATATAGCAGACCCATTCACTAAGGCTTTACCACTGCAACTGTTTGATCACCACCTTGATTGTATGGGATTAAAATATAAGGGCGATTGGCTTTAGTGCAAGTAGGAGATTGAAAGGAATATGCCCTCAAGCCAATTTATTTTTGGGATGTTCTTTCTCTTCAAGACTCATGTAATGACATTTTTAATAAATAAAGGCATTTATTTCATCATATGCAATATCTTATTATTTATTTAATAATTATGGTGAATCCTATAAATTAGGGCTATGATTTTAGGATTATGATGAGATCATACTAGTTAGACCTAAAATCTTAAAACCCTAATTTAAATATTTCTAGTCGATGGGACATTGAGTTAGGGATCAATATTTTTTGGTAAGACTAGCACATTCTTTGTATGCTCGATTGAGAGGGTGATTGATCTCACAATAACTTATGTATGATACTAATACAAGAATGTGGGTGCTCATTAGAGAATGAGTTCACTGAATTGATCCAAATTGAGAATATCTAATGGAGTCTTATCTACATGTCAATAGATGGTTCTCATAGTGAAATTTGTGCATGTAATCCTTTGACCTAAAACTACCATAGAATCTTATATATATAAATCCATATTTTGGTTCATACTCATTCATGACTTAGTTATGTACGGGATGATCTGGATATGGTAGATTATATATATGAAGGTTGTGAGTAGGTTAACATGGAATCGATCTCTCCTGGTAAGAGGAAATAGCATCCTACTTGCTTCAAACAAATGATGATTCAGGAAGACTTTGATCAAAGCATGATGAAAAAAAAAAATAGAAATAGTATCTAATATTTCATTAAATGAATCATCATCATAAGATTGAAAGAGAAATGAATATGATATTGGGGTTGACATATTTTCATACCCAGAGTCATATTCAGGATGTAGGAAGATCGAAGGATCTAGTTGCATGGTAATTTTCACTGAAGGATATTTTTGATATTTTTATCAAAATTTTACATCTTTCGGGAAGTCATGATACATTGCTAGATGTCAATCATGTCTTGTGAGTTAGATCAAATAAAAATTTTAATTTGATCATTAAATTAGAATGTATTCTAAATTAAGTCAAATTGGGTTGGCTAGTTTTGACCTAAATCGGTTTGGTTAAGTTCTAATCAGATTAGATCAAATCACACCCAGACTCACTGCTGGTTAGATGTGGAACCCAATGGGTCACACATAAAGAGAGTTGATTAAGAGTCTAATTAGATTAGACCATGTTTGCAAGATGAACATGCTAGCATATGTAGCAAACCCTAGCACCTAGTTTCGAATTGGATTCGAATCATCTTCCGATTTGGGCTAATTTAGATCCGATTTGAGCCAAATAGAATTTGGTCTTGAGTTGGATTAAGCTTGATTGATTGGGCTTCAGATTGGCTACCACAAACCTGCATCCCATGTGCTAGAGAGTCTCTCTCTTGCGCATGGAAAGTCTTTCATGCATAAGGAACTCTTTGGCGCATGGAATTTGCTGGCACCTATCTTCTTTGACTTTTTTTATTTTGTTATGTCACGTAAATTTTTATATTCTCGTGAACATCAGATATGGGGCATAGAAGAGTCCTTCTATAGATGAAATACTCTTTTTTCTTTTTGCCCAGGATGCTTTGTTGCCCAAGACCCCTTGCCGCCCAAGACTCCATGCCGCCTACTCCTTGACGGCTCTTGGACCAAGTCAAAGTCTCTAGGAACTTTAACTATTCAAAGTTTATCTCCATGCCTTCTTGCTGAATGGGCATCCCTTTTTAGAGCCATTAGATGGCCTTGTTTCATGATCTAATGGATGAAAGGGTGGCGCCAAAGATGAAATATTGCGACTCTTCGTAAAAAACTTACGTAGAATTAATCCAAGAGTCCTTCTGCTTTAAGGCACCTCTTGAACTAAGTCTATATCTCATTTTTACTGATGAGGCATGAGATTGGCTGATGGGGCATGAGAATTTGATGAGGAAAGGGTGTGAGATTTTTTTGTTGGCACCCCTACGTACATTATAAATAGGGGTATACACCAAGAGTCCGGGTGTGTGAAAATTATCTTTCTTTCTTATAAGAGTTTCTTTTTGTCTAATTTTTTTTCTTTCTTTCTCTTATCTAAATCTTGTTATTATAAGGATAAGTAGTTATCTTAAGACTAAGAGATTAGGAAGAAAAATTAAGAAGATAAAAGAAAAAGAGAGATAAATAAGGAGAGGCAAGGAAGGTGACATAAAGGCTAAAGAAGATCTTATCCTTTTTAATTAAAGTTCTTATTATTAGAACTCTAATTATATAAATCAGAAGTGCTGGTATCTTGATCAAGTCTCTGTGTGGATCAACATTGGAGGGTGAACACGTGGGCACCTGATGGAAACCCTGACGGACTACTACCGACGATCAGGATCAATTTAGGGTTTAGCGATAAGAGGTATGTTCTAATACATTCTTTTATGTTATAAATGCATGTTATATGATTTAATTGCAAATGAGGTGTTCCTAGGGTTCGGGTTTGGTTTATATGATTTCATGTTTTTGCTTTGAAATCCATGCTTTTGCCCTGTAAACCAATCCCATCATTGACACCTATTCT
The DNA here is from genome assembly GCA_006176705.1 of Cocos nucifera. Lineage (NCBI taxonomy): Eukaryota > Viridiplantae > Streptophyta > Magnoliopsida > Arecales > Arecaceae > Cocos > Cocos nucifera. The sequence continues at coordinate 122,054 of QRFJ01001982.1, read as the reverse complement.
CCTATTGCTGGAATTACTATTATCTGAATGCTTCTAGCATTGACATCCATATATAATCTTGATATATATTAGATGGATGTTAAAACCATCTTTTTAAACAACGAGTTAGAAGAAGAAATATATGAATTAACCTGAAGGATTTGTGGTTCTTAAGCAAGATAAAAAGATGTCTAAACTAATCAAATCACTCTATGGCCTTAAACAAGCCCCTAGACAATGGCATAAGAAATTTGATAAAACTATAGCAACCTTTGACTTTAGTGTTAGTGAAATAGATAAATGCATATATTGTAAAATCCATAATAGCCAAATAGTAATTCTTTACTTGTGTGTGGATGATATCCTAATATTTGACTCTAACAAAAAAATTATAGTTGAAACCAAGCAATTTTTATCTAAATACTTTGACATAAAAGACTTAGGTATTACAAACATTATACTAGGGATCAAGATTAATAAATCCTTAAATAATCCTAAGATCTCTCAATCACACAACATTGAGAAAGTTCTAAAAAGATTTAGTCATCTTAATTGCAAACCTATTAGTACTCGTTTTAATCCTAGTATAAATTTGAGAAAAAAATGAAAAAGATGGAATTTCATAATTAACATATGCTCAAATAATTGGATGTTGAGACATCTTGTATATAATTCTAGATCAGATATAGCATATACAGTAGAAAGACTTGATAGATATACCAGTTGACCAAACCAGACTCATTGGAGTGCACTTGTTAGAGTACTCAAATATTTGAAGGGAACCATTGACTATAGTCTTCTTTATACTAGGTATCCCGCTGTCCTAGAAAGATATGGTGATGCAAATTATATTCCTGATAGTAATCAAACTAAAGCAATGAGTGGTTATATCTTCACCTTGAGTGGGCTGCAATCACTTGAAGATCATCTAAGCATACATTGATAACTCATTCAACTATGGAAGCAGAGCTAATAGACCTTGAGGAAGCTATTAAAGAAGCTGAATGGCTAAGGAGTCTATAATTAGACATTCCTCTAGTAGAAAAGTCAATACCTTTCACTAAAGGCCTCTCTGGAGCTTTAGTGATAGATACATCAAGGGAGATAGGGCTAAAGCCTATAGATTAGATTATCTTTAGTGGCAGTCCAACCTATATAAGTAGAGAACCCATGAAATAAGTTCAGTGAGTAAAAACAAGCTGATTGAGTAATTAAGAGGAGCATTTTAAGAGATATCTCTCCAAGCCTATCCCTATTGATGTTAGTATTCATTACTGCAACTGTTGAGGATGAGTCCAATTCTTAATGAGATCAGAATCATAAATATGGTAAGATATATTGTTGCAAATACCCTTAAAGACTCATTTATATGAGTGTGACTGTGAGGATGCAATGTCACACCCCACTCTCTAAACCGAGCTAGGGTATAAAATTGAGTAGAGTTTTCCTAGTATCTTATGCCACGATTCATAAGTCACTAGTAGATCCTGTTCCGCTATCATATCCTATCACAGTTCAAAATAAATATGTTATATAGGTTAACTCACATGGCTTAGAAAATAACTCCAGAACTTTTACCTATCATTTCATAATTTTGTACATATAGCTTAGAGATATATTACATCAACATGTGTTGTTTAAACAAAGTCAAAAATACATAACATATCTCAAGAAGCTCTCCGAACTAGCTTACACCCAAAATACTCCCAAAATCTAACGTGACCCTAAAATAAAAAACCCTTCACTGAAGTTGATGTTACCAACCTCTGCTAGTATGGGTGTTGATGATGCAACTTCTATCCTGAGCTAAACTACTTTAAACCTGTCAAAGAAAAAGAAAAGAAACACATAATGAGACCTAAGTCCCAGTGAATGAATAATCCATTAATAATGTGGAAAATAGGGGAGTTTAACTATGATGCTCAAAATAACAGATTATCAAACCCTACTGATACGCCTCCAAAATATTTAGAATGTCAACAAAAATAAAATCATCTAAAAGATTGTATAAAACAAAAGCTATTGGCTACCATTGACTGTCCTATAGTGCACCCCTACCATGGTAGTCAAACAGAGCATCGATACTACTGAGCCCTCATGGATACTTCATTTTACAAGGAGGTGCCAGCTGAACTACCATTGACTATACCATAGCGCATCCCTGCCACGGTAGCTGAACAGAGCATCTCATATAACTGAGCCCCCATGAGCATACTAGTTTGCAAGGAGGTGCTAGCTAACTTTCATTGTTTTACAAGCTAATCTTATGGTACACCCCACAGGTAGAGTGGCCCTTTTAAAACAATCATAAATAATTCACAAAATATTGAGAAACGGATTCAAAACATTTTTCCAACCAACATAAATACTATGCTGTCCAAACTACCTTTGCACATGTATACATATTTTTATTTTTCTTTTGAATGACCTACCAAAGAAAAGCATTTCCTGTTAATTTTCTTGTTTGCATACAAATTCATAGGCTATAGGATATCAAGAAACTAACTTGTCTTTCAAAATAAAGTTTTCCATAACAAAATACAATAAAAACCACCATGGTTAGAAGGAAAATCACTCACCTTTGCTAGCTATTGCACCTCTTTGGTGTTTGACTCTCCCAAAACAGTCCTTGAGTTCTTCTCTCCTCCTATAAATTTTATACAAATTGATTATTGCTATTTTTACATGATACATAAACATGAGAATGCACGCTGGACTTGTTATGCCTATTCTTTTACTTTTCCATCTCCTATCTTTGTAAATTCTATTTGGCCCTATTTTAAAGTTAATCAAATCTCAACATAAATCTAGAATTCTAGCAATTTAACTATATTTCACCTTCATAACTTACTCTAATTTCAGCCAACATTATTTCTAACTTATTTACTACAAAGATTTTAGACTAATTTCTATTTTTAGAAAAGTACAGTAGCAACTCATGTTTTAATTTAGATTTAAACTTCTAATTTGATTCATCAAACATCTCATCCAATGGTAACTATTCAAGGTTTAATTCAGATCTAACTTATGGATTAAAATTCTTACCTCAAATGATCAAAATTCTACTGAAACCACAACAAGTTCCTTCCTTTTCCAAATTCAACAACCCTTTACCTCCAATCCAAAATCACCTCCTTCTTGTTAAATTATTCTAGATTTTTAGCTAAGAATAAGGTCTTTTATAACCTCTCTCCCTTACTTCCTATTCTGGTTTAATTTGGAAGTATAAGTAATAGCAAAAAGAGGTGATTGGTTGAAGTTTACAATAGAAAATAAAATAGTAAGCTACTTGCCACCTGTCAACCCTAGGAAAAGTATATAATTAATGCACTTGATTAGGTATTATAATCAAGAATTCCAGATCATTTCTTTATGCTTTGAAACTATTGAATTAGCCTCTATAAGAATTTCTTTTTAAATCAAAATATAAAGCACCTGCGACCCATTTAATTCTTGTTGCCCTACTACAGCCTGATCAACTATTCTGAATATGGAGCTGGCTCGCCCCTGCCTTGCCACTAAATAAAATTAGATCTATATATCCAAATTATTCCAAAAAATTATAGGCTCATTTTTTTCTTAATAACCACTTAACGTACCTTCAATTACTTCTGAAAATAAATATTATAAATCACCAACAATTCAACTTTAATATCCTTATTATCCCCTCAATTTCCTAATTAGTTTCTTCCTCAACTTCAAACAACTTTATATTTTACTAACACTCCTCAATTAAGTTTCGAATGCTCAAATATATCATGAATAAAATGTTGTGCCATTCAGACATATATGAATGCTAAATACAAATGCTTTAGTTTACTATATTTTTGTTCCAAGATGTTACATTTCTCCCCTCCTTAAAAAAAAATTTCATCCCAAAATTCTATTACGTTTACTTTGAAATAGATGTAGATATTTGCATCTCATTTTATCTTCTCTCTCCCATGTGGCTTCTTCTATATTGTGATTTTGCCATAAAACTTTAACTAGTGGTATGACTCAAGAGTGCAATTGTTTCTTTTCCCTAAAAATCTACATTGGTTCTTTTGGATAAGTTAAATCTTCTTTCAATTTAACTATATTGGATTGCGGCATGTGTGATGAATCTAAAAAATATTTTTATAGCATAGAAATAATGAATCTGAGAAAGCTCTGGTGGTAATGCTAACCAATATGCAACTCCAAGAAGAAATTTTAAGGAATACCTTATCCTCCGCAATGAACACCACATCTTTGTGTTTTGGGTTTGTATAACTTTTCTATCGATCTTATGCTACCTTCAATTTTTCTCTAATTAACCAGATCTGATCAACTATAATTTGTACTTTTCTAGACCAAGAAGTTTTCTTTCCACTTCTTCATCCCAACATGCTAGAGTTTTGCATTTTCTACCATATAATGCTTCACATGGTGCCATATATATACTAGAATGATAGCTATTATTGTAGGCAAAGTTTATTAATGGTAGATGTTTATCCCAACTACTTAAGAATTCTATAACACATGCTCACAGCATATCTTTCAAAGTTTGAATAGTTCTTCCTAACTGCCCATGAGTCTGTGGATGAAAAGTGGTACTAAACTTAATTTGGTTTCCAAAGCTTTTTGCAAACCTGGTCAGAATCATGATGTAAATCTAGGAGCTCTGTCAGATATAATGGAAATAGGAACCCCATGCTTGCCAATGACCTCATCCACATAAATTTTTGCCAACTTATCTAATGTGAAAGTCATTTTAATAGGAGAAAAGCGAACTAACTTGGTTGATCTATCTACAATTATCCATATTGCTGCTGGAAAACATGCAGGATTTCATGCATATATTTAGAAACTTTTTTGAAACTAGATGCAGTGAAAGATATAGATTAAACTATTTAACCTATTTAAGCATGTGATCAAATAAATAAACCCTACATCTAGGATCTATAATATATCATGATGCATGAATAAATTTGAAAAAGATAAATCAATGATTGGTATTGACCATATCAATACCCTAGATCTAGAATACTTCCAGAACTCTAGATTGTATCTCGGTCAGAAAAGAGATCAAATCTCTTATCTTTGCATGGGTCGAGAACACTGCAGCTAATATTCAAAGTTATTCTTATTGCTTGGAGCTATACAACATGTCCAACCTCTACAGGTTACCCATATGAGGTCGCTATATAGATCAAAAATTCATCAAACAAAGATCCACTCGAAGTGCTAGCTTGTCTTGGATCCCTCCTGATGGTCGATCTGTAAAGATTTCTTTAGATCTCTTGGATCCTCCAAGAGCTGAAGAATAAGAGGAGGATTGAGAAAGAAGTTCAACTCTTGGATCTTCCAAAAAATAAAAAAAAAAGATTAAGAAAAAGCCCTAAGAGAAGACACATCTTCTCTTTCAGAACATCAACCATTGACGTCCTAAACAAATCTCCACACCTAGATGAGAGGAGACCTTCTCCTCTAGAATTTTCTACACTACAGGTCTCTTTCTCTCTAATTTTTCTCATAGAAAAATCTTCCAAAAGATCAAGAAGAAGAGGCTCTCAAAGAAATTCTAAGAGAAGACCATCTTGTCTTCTTCTTCTCTTATCAGAACCATTGATGTCCAATAGAAAGCACCAACACCCAACAACTTGAGCACCAATCCTCCCACACCCTCTTTCTTTCTCTCTCATATTTTTCAATCAATGTATCTCACACCTTAAAACATATAAAATGGAGCCGTCCCCTTCTCTCTCCAAGACTAGGTCAAATACCTAGTTTTTAGGGATTCAAAAGAGGAGTTTTAGGGGGTGTCCAACACTTGGATGCTACCCCCTAAAAATATGGCATGAGCCCTCTAAAATCCATGCACAAATACAAAGGAAATAGGCACACAAAAATAAGGGAGGCTTGCAACAAAAGTAGGTGGCAATGGAAAAAATTCCAAAAGAAAAGGAAAGGGTTTTAAGGATTTAAAACTCTTCCTTATATTTCAATGTTTGAGCAATTCAAACAAAATATCAAAACCACCAGATATTTGGTGTGTGGGACTTCTTATTAGGCATGAGGAAATTCACATAAACTTCTGGAATAAAAATAAGGGGCTTGGGATCTTTCTTCTTAGTGGCAAGGGAAGAGGAGCAATCCTAGTCCAACTATGACTCTCCAATATAGACTAGATCAAATCCAATTTAAATTTTATTTAAATCAAAATAAATGCAACCTAATTAAGGATGATCCTAGTCTAACTAGGAGCCCAAATATAAATCATATTTAAATTTTATTTAAATTCTATGTCAATTAGGCATTAGGTGCACTCAAGTCCTAGTCTAACAAAAAATTATTTTTCCTTATAATTAAATTATTTCATAAATCAATTGGACTTAACCCAATTAAGTTCAAACTAATTCTAATTAAATTTATTTTAATTAGACTCAATCTCAGTCCAGTTGCTTAATCGAATTGAGCCAATTAATAATCTAATTGCTAATCGATCCTTCTGCAACATTTGCACTTGATCGATCATCAATCGCATTGATGATTCGATCATTGAATGATTCCTAATCATCGATCAACCATCCATTCAGGTAACAACCCCTTATATGTGTGATCCCATAGGTTCGAATCTGAGCCAGTAGTATAGAAATCTATTTCTATATCAATCAAAATGATCATCTAGCAATGATACCCGATGTCCGGATAGGTCGAATGTATACAAAGCAACATTCTTAGAACCTTAGCCTATGGTTATTGTATAATTCATCCCTTTGATCAATAATGCTTCGGATCACTTTAAGTTAGCTGTCAATACTCATACAAGTCATCCATATTGTATTTCAAAATTTTGTAAATCCCATGACTCCTTACGAGGATTACTTAGGCCTAGATTTTGTTAAATTAAAACACAACGAGATATTTACTTTCTAAAATTAATCAGGAGTGGTCAATTTCATCTTGACTCACACACTAACTATATAAGTACTTGACTGTACCCATAAATCTTTCGATCCTATATTAGACATATAGGTAGTCTAGCACTAAAGTATAATGATTTATTTGTAGATCACCGTGGTGATCTCAGGTCGGAGGAATATTTATATCCATTAGCTTTAGCTAAATACTCTTGATAGTAAAGCACTATATTGATCACATTCAGTACAGATATACTCTTACATTCCATCTACATGCTATACCAATATCTCCATACTACTTGATTATGAGGACAATCAATGCATATGACATACAGCGACCACTACTCGATAAGTTATCATCCTAGTTAATAACTTATCATTTAATCATGAATAATTTAAGAACCATTTGAGAAATCCTTCTTTATTGATTAAGTATGATTCTAAGAACTTCATCATAACTTGAGAGTTCATTTAAGAAAGATAAAATTTTTATGATGAATAAGATAAATAATAATTATTATTTTATAATTCACATACTTATTTCAATCATCTAAAACTTAGATGATTGGTTTTAGGACATATTTTCTAACAAGTTCCATTTGGACTAAAGTCAATTAGAACAGTATCAAATACTTATGTTCCACTTGAGTTCGTAGAACTCCTTAGTTCTGAGGCTTTAGCAAATGAGTCAGTCAAGTTCTCCTTCTCTATCAATCTTTTGAAGGTCGACATCATCTTGATCCATATTCTCATGGACAAGATGATAGCAATGCAAAATATGCTGGTCCTGTGGTATACCTTCGATTCTTTAGCCTGAGTAATGACTCTAGTGCTATATTAGGATCAAACCATCGATGGAGGATGACTGCTTGTCGTTATAGCATCAAATAAAAATTAATTTTAATTTTAACATTTAGAATAGTGGTGAGTTGGATGTCAATTTTCTCGAAGATTAAAGGCTAAGTTACATTTAATTTTAATTAAAAATAAATTTTTGATATAGTTTTAAAGTAGGAATTTAAATAAGTAGATTAAAGAGCATAAATTATGATTTTATCAAATTATAACAAAAATAAAAAAAGTAAATACTTAATTAATTATGGTTTTTAAATTAATAAAAATTATTCTAAAATTTTAAATCCATCTCTAGCATGATTGTGGTAATTCTTTTTAATGCAAGAATTTAATATTTTTAAGAATTTAGTTATAACTATAACTTATTTTCTTTAAGCATGAACAGTCTCTTCCAATCATGATCCATCTCAATAGAATCATAAGCTATTCAATACTTTAATTCTTAAAAATTGATAACATAGCTTTTTATTGATTCTCTTTAATATAAACTATTAAATCAAGCATGGACTGTATCTTTCGATCACAACCCATCTCTATAAATATAGCTTATTTAAATATTAATCAATAATAAGTATGTTAATATTAGATCTCATGTATGGAGAACAAGAGTTAAGATTGGATAGGAGAATATATCATTCATTGCATAAAAAAATTATAAAAAATAAAGAAAAAAATGCAACCATGCTCGAAGACTTCATCTACATCCTAGAATTTGATCTTTAGTTTCTCATGATTTAAAATTCTCTAGCTCTTGGCATCATCAAATCACCTAGATAAATAAAAAGAAAAGAAAAAGAAAGAAGAAAGAAAGAAGAAAGAAGAAGAGAGAGAGAAGAGAGAGGTTGCAGGGCTAATTCCCCTCATAGGGGTTCTCTATTCAACTGTAGCATAGGGAGGGCTTAAATAGAGTGAATTTAGGATTTTTGTCTCCTTATTGGACTTAAATTGGAGTTTAACTCAAATTATTTAGGTCTATTGAATTTTTGGCCATTCGATCTTGATCAAACACCCTAGATTTCATCAAAAAATTCCACCTGCAGTCTTATATTATTGCCCAGATTAATTTTGGGCTATCAGATCATTACTGGGAGTGCTTTTGGCTATTTGATCGTGCTAAGGAAGTCTAGGTAAATCCTAATCAAACTGGGAATCACCCTAACCATTGGTTCTTGATCAAATGATCCAAAACCAACTCAAAAACCACTAAAATTAGCCACCAAACACCTGATCAATGCCCTAATTAGTTTCTCTATTGTTGGATCACCGTTTGGAGTGTGTTGTGCTGTCGGATCATGCCAAATCACCGTTGGAATCCTTAATCAGGTCGAAATGAATATCTGTAGTTAGATCTTCACAAGCATCAGTGACCACCATCCGATCGTGCAAAACTATAGCCATAGACTGCCATGGACTAGGCGTAATGAAGACCATAGCCAATCACCACCTGCTGCACTAGATTAAATGATCGAAATGCCACTATATGCCATGATTATTTTTCTATGAACCTCTTAGCGGTCCAGGTCAACCATGTGGCACACACCGATTGGTCGTGCCTACTGAGCTAAGCAATTTGTTCCTATTTCATGGACCAGCAGATCGGTCCACCATGCATCGACCTATTCTTTTTCTTTTATTTTAAATTTCTAGGCTTCATATATTTTTTATTTTTGCTTCGATTTGAGTAAAATTTATTTTATTATAACCTATAAATCGAGCTCTTCACATTGGTAGACTTTTTTCTACAAAATATTAATAAAAATATTATTTTTTTTAAAACAAATATTAATTAATATTTAATTTAATGCTATTATTTAGTAATTTATGATAATTATCATACCCCCTAACTTGAGTTTTACTCATCCTCGAGTAAAACAAAAAATTAAAAACATGTACGGACTTGATAGGATTTGAATATTTCTTCAGATCATCCTAAAGTCAGTTGATACTTGACTAGAGATTTAAGAAATACATTATTGGATTATTAATTCTATCCTAAATAGTGGTTAAATAAAGATCATAAAATTTTAAAGCTTTTTTTTTTATCAATTTTCTATCTTTATTCTTTAAATCCTCTATCTTTAGTATAGATTAGAGTATTATTTTTATTTTTATTTTTATTTTTATATAGTTAGAGCCATGTTTTAATCTCTTAAACTTTCTATCTGATCCTTGTAGTTAGCTTTGGACCAATAACTCTCAAGCCAGTTGGCTTTAAGGCACTAGGTATAGAACACCCCTCAGGCTTACTAACTTGAGTCAAATAGGCTATAAGTTAAAACTAACTATATAACAAGCTTCTTCACATTGTCCATTTTTTTATGTGAATAACATTGCTTACTTAGGCAATGGGACTCGGTTACTCGATGGGAGACCAATGTTTAGAACTTACTTTTTATTAATTTTTTTCTTTTTTTTCACTCATATCTATATAAAGTAGATTCTTTATTGAATATAGGCTAGAAGAAGATTTTAGAATCACTTAAAAATTTATTCTATTCTAAATCTAACCATTTATTAGATTTTTTTAATAATTGAATCCTTAGTATTTCAAAAATTCTCTAGACCATTAATCAATCATCAATTAAAATGCCTAAAAAACATCAAATCGACATGAAATTAGGTACATAAGACTAATTATTATCATACTTAGGGACTTTAAATTTTTTTTATTCTTCTCTCCTAACTTAATTTTCATTATCCTCAATGGAGGTAATAAATAGAGTGTGATAAATGATAAAAAATAATAAGAAAAGAGTTCACCTAATTTAGTATATTTTTGGTCTTGACCTAGGCTTTAATTGTTCTTCATCTAGCATGGGCCTGTAGTTCTCCCCCCAACTTATTCCTAAAGGAAAGGTAAACTAAAAACTAAAAGAAAATTCAAATGCAAAAAGTTGGATTACCTCCCAATATTTGGATTACCTCCCAATAAGTGCTAAGTTTAACGTCTTCAACCAAACCCTATGGAGTTGTAGGTATAATTATTTTGGGTACATCCTTCAGGATTCTAAAAAGATAGGGCCAATTAGGAGACCTTGTCATCATGGTAGAAAATCATTCATGAAATGCTTTTCATTGGTTAAGCATAGCCCTAATCAATAAAGTGTTAGGAGCAAGCATATTAAACCAAATTCTATAATTTTTATGATGATTAGAAAGAAATTATGTTTGATGGGTCGAGATTAGAGGTGGGTAGTTTAGAAATTTCTTCAATTATAACCTGATCTATCCCACTTCCTTTCTTGAGTATGATATATCTAGGCATCAACTCTTCCTGATCTAAATCATGGGACTTTTTTTAAATCAGTTTTAAATTTATCTCAATACATCATTTTAATATTGTAGATAAATTTTGAAGGCAATCCTTAAAAATAGTGTTGAATACAGAAAAATTGGACTTAAGATTGTTATCCCTCATTTCAGCAATGTCTCATCTAATAGCTTCTTTATGTGCTTTTAGAACACCTATAAGTTGATCTTCCTAGGTAGGTACCACTAGTAGTAAGTCTGTAGGTATATTAGGAAGTAGTTTCAATTCTAGGTCAGTGGGTGGTTCTAACAAGAGGGCTATAGGTGAGCTAGATGGTGGCTCAAATTTTTCAATCTAATATGGCGTTATTTTAGGATAGGATGTATCTACTTGATCACGAACTTCTATATTATATCCATCATCATCAAAATCATCCACCTCATAATGGGCCAAATAGGGATTTAACGAATCTTCGAAAAGAATTATGGGTGAAGATTCCTCTAGTGTGTTATTCACTTATGGTTCTTGGGAAGTCTCTATTGATTCTATCATCTCATCAATTCGTCCTTCCTTCCCATTAAAAGAACTGGGTGATTCTAGGGCACTTGGGAATGATTTCATATGTAAATAAGATGATGGTGAAATTGGTTCATCCCACCATTCTAGTTCTTTTCTATATTTTGCTGCCTCAGTTATATGGTCTAATAAGGTCTTTTTAGTTTTGCGAGGTTGTTCTATGATCACATTTTTTTTGGGAGTTTTAACTGATTGTTCCAAAAAAGCTTTTGGGACATTAAAATTTATATCTAGGTATGGCCCCTCAGGGTCACTCTCAGGATGACTGAGCAACTCTCTTTCCTTCTACTATTTGAATGTAAGCATTTGTTTCTCTAGTTCTTTAAAGATTTGCATACGGGAGTGATAGGTTTGTTGTAAGGTTTGATTATTAAGTTCTAACTCATTTAATGCTTGTTGAATGCTCTCTTCAAAAGTTGATTCATTATTATTTAGAGAAGATTGATAATGTGGGTAGGGCATATTATAAGGTGTATCCATAAATGTCAGTCCTTATGGCATCGGGATAACCACTAGTTGTGATTACCACGAAAAATCTAGTTGAGCTTCCCAACATAGATTGTAAGTGTTATAGTATAGATTATTTTCTAGTCTGTAGGCTATTTGAGTTTGATCTTGATAAACTTGCTCATACACATATTCAAAAAATCGATGTGGGCATTCACTTACATGGTGGGTAAGGCTCAAATAAATTGCACAAACTTGTTGTGCAAAAAGAAAAGATGGATATAAAGAATTTTTATTGACTTCTAAATGATCTAATCTATGGGACAACTCAGCATAAAAATTCATCTCTTATTGTTATTTATTTTATTTTATTTTATTTTAAAAATAAGAAAAAAATAAGTAGAGAGAATTCTAAAGATGAGAGTCCTAAAGAGTCCTAGATCTAGAGATAATTGAGAAGAGTGTTTTAATTAGGGTTTAAATTATAAAATAAGTTAGGCAAGAATGGACTCTCTATCCTAGGATTTATCTAAATTTAGACAGCTCCTAACTATCACAGTCACCTTCAAGCCCTCCAAGTAAAGGATCAGCCACTCAATTGATCAGGTAAGTGTAAGATTAGTGGGAGTCTTTCCGTTGCTTTTCTTAGACATTAATTATCTTGGTCAGGTAAGCCAACAGAACTAATTAAGTAACTATCTTCCTTCAGGACATAATCACTGAACCACTTTTCTAGATACCAATCGAACTAACTAATCCTAATTTGGTCCAACTATTAGGGTTCCTTATCCTAATGAGCTCGAATATCCTTAAGGGTCAACATCTAATTGATTTTAATTTAAGATCTAGGTCAATGCAATATGAAGGATGATGGTTTGTGGGCTAAGAAAGGATGATCAAATTTCAATCTTATCTTATTTAATGGATAGTGCCCTTAATGTATATTATGGACATGCAATGCAAACAAAACAAGATGTCTAATCATATTAATTTCTTTTAAGGTTTAATTAGTTTTTCTATATTAATTAATTTCTATGAGGTGCATTTGTTTTTTTGTTATATTAGGTTATGTAAAGCTAAAAAAATAAATTTAGATTTTAATTAAGTTAATTATATTAATTATATTAGGTTTTATCTAAACTAGTTTAGGAAATCTAACTAATTAAAAAGTAAATTACACTATAGGGTTAAAAGGTAACTAGGTAAATTAAATCAACTTTTTAAAATAATAATTTATTCTAAGCAGTAAATTAATTATGTAAAATAAGATAATAATTTAACTATGCAACTAAGGTAATCTATCTAGAAAGTAATTAATAAAGCATATATTGAAAGCAATATAAAGCAAAAATTTAAAGAAAGCATAAATAATAGATAATTAAGTAATTAAATTAAATTGATGGATAATAAAAAGTAAATTACTGATCAGTACAATAAAATATGAAAAGTAAAATTAGAAAAGTAATAAATAAAAAATTTAAAATATAAAATAGTAAAATAAATAAATAAGTAAAGCACAAAAGGCAATCAAATAGTAAAATAAATAAGGCAATAAAGTATGCAATCAAATAAAGCAGTAAATTTTATAAGACAATAAAGAATATTAAGCAATAAAAAAATAATTAAAAAAATTATTTTTTTTTAATTTTATTTTTTTATATTTTTTATGAAAGCAATCATGCTACAATCTCTGACAACAGCACCAAAAATTTAGTTGCTTGTCATTACAGCATTAAATAAAAATTAAATTAGATTTTAATATTTAGAATAGTGGTGAGTTGGATGTTAATTTTTTCAGAAATTAAAGGCTAAGTTGCATTTAATTTTAATTAAAAATAAAATTTTTAATTTTATTTTAAAGTAAAAATTTAAATAAGTAGATTAAAGAAAGCAAATTGAGAGTAGGGCAAATTAAAATAAAAATAAAAGAAAGTAAATACTTAATTAATTAATATTTTTGAATTAATAAAAATTATTCTAAAATTTCAAATCCATCTCTAGCATGATTGTGATAATTCTTTTTAATACAAAAATTTAATATTTTTAAAAATTTAGTTATGACTATAACCTATTTTCTTTGTGCATGAACTGTGTCTCTCGACCATGATCCATCTCAATAGAATCATATGCTATTCAATACTTTAATTTTTAAAAAGTAATAATATAATTTTTTATTGATTCTCTCTAATATAAACTATTAAATCGAGTATGAACTGTATCTTTCGATCACAATCCATCTTCATAAATATAGCTTATTTAAATATTAATCAATAATAATTATATTAATATTAGATCTTATGTATGGAGAATAAGAGTTAAGATTGGATAGGAGAACATGCCATTTATTACATAAAAAAATTATAAAAAATAAAGAAAAAAAAAATACAATCATGCTCGAAGATTTCATCTACATCTTAGAATTTGATCTTTAGTTGCTTATGATTTAAAATTCTCTAGCTTCCGGCATCTTTAGATCACCTAGATAAATAAAAAGAAAAGAAAAACAAAGAAGAAAGAAAGAAGAAAGAAGAAGAGAGAGAGAAGAGAGAGGTTGGAGGGCTAATTCCCCTCATTGGGGTTCTCTATTCAACTATAGCATAGGGAGGGCTTAAATAGAGTGAATTCAAGATTTTTGGCTCCTTGGACGCAAATTGGAGTTTAACTTCAATTATTCAGGTCTATTGAAGCTGACCATTGGATCTTGATCAAATGCCCCAAATTTCATTAAAAAATTCCACCAACAGCATTATATTATCGCCCAGATTGATTCTGGGCTATTGGATCATTGCCAGGAGTGCTTTTGGTCGTTCGATCGTGTTGAGGAAGGTTGGGTAAATCCTAATCAAACTAGGAATCACCCTAACCATCAGATCTTGATCAAGCGATCCAAAATCAACTAAAAAACTATTAAAATTAGCTGCTAAACCCTTGATCAATGCCCTAATTATTTTCTCAGCGATTGGATCACCGCTTGGAGTGCGCTACATCGTCATATCACGCCAAATAACCGCTGGAATCCTTAATCAGGTCGAAATAAATATCTATCGTTGGATCTCCATCCGTATCAATAACCACCATCCAATCATGCAAAACTACAGCCATAGACTGCCATGGACCAAGTGCGATGAAGACCGCAGCCATTCACCACCTACCATGCTAGATTAAATGACCAAAATGCCCCTATATGCCATGATTGTTTTTCTGTGAACCTGTTAGCAGTCTAGGTCCACCACATGATGCACATCGATTGGCCGTGCCTGCTAAGCTGAGTGGTCCGTGCCTATTTCATGGACCAGTTGGTCGATCCACCATGCACCAGCCTATTTCTTTCTTTTATTTTAAACTTCTGGGCTTCATATCTTTTTTATTTTAGCTCCGATTTGAGTTAAGTTTATTCTATTTTGACCCATAAATCAAGCTCTTCACATTAGTGAACTTCTTTTCTATAAAACATAAATAAAAATATTAATTTATTTTAAATAAATATTAATTAATATTTGATTTAATGCTATTATTTAGTAATTTATGATAATTATTAAAGGGTGCCACTTCTAGCATGCTAATAAACTTACGCAACCACACAGCCAACACAACAGCATCAGGTATCACGATGTACTCTACATCACTAATAGAATTGGCTATAGTGTTCTGCTCGAAATATTTCTAGTAGATTGCTCTTTCTATGTAAGGTAAATTCATGACCAAACACTCTCCTACTATCACCTTGATTTGCCTAAACACTGAAACCAAAATATCCCACAAGCTTTAAGTCAGTTTCTCCATATATGAGTCACTGGATCTTAGTATTTCTCAAATACTTAAGGATTATCCAAACAATCTTTTAGTGGTTCTTACTTTGATCAAACTGGTATCTACTCACTACCTTTAGTGAGTATGCCATATTTGATCCCATACATGGATTGGGATAATCCAAGTATCATTTTAGATCTATCTCTATAGATCTCCATCCCTAGGATGTAGGATGCTTCTCTTAAATCCTATATGAAGAATAAAGATGACAGCTAAACCTTTATTCTCTATAATGCTGAAATATCATTCATGATTAAGAGAATGTCATCCATAGACAACATAAGGAATAACACTACAGAATCTTATGCCTACTTACTTCTTCGTTCATAATGAAGACATGCATTCAAAATGCATGTTTTCCAACTTTGAGAGGATAGCCAAATGGGCTTTGTAGGTCTCCACTTTTTCGTCTGTGCCACTCTAATCCTTTTAAAAATCTAGTTGCACCCAATGGATTTTATCCCTTCAAGTGAATCAACTAGTGTTCATACATTATTAATTAGACTTCAATTTGGATTTTGTGGCTTTAAGCCACTTCTCAAAGTCAAACCTCTATATGACATCCATATAGGTAATTGGATCCTTATTGTTCTCATCGAGCTTAACAGGATCACCATCCTGAATCTGGATACTGAAGTGTCTAACCAGCTAGCACGAAACTCTACTAAATCTTCTTAATGGTGCCTCTTTAATAGGCTTCAGGTTTGATCTAATCAAATCTAGTTCTACAGATTTACTAGATTATATCAGTTTTTTTTATCGGTCGAACTTTCTCAAGTTTAACTTTAGTGACATCAGGTTCTTCTTTAAGGAACCTTTTTTCTAAAAAATATACCCTACTAGTAATGAACATCTTATGTCCTTCAGCATGGTAGAACTAATAACACCTAGTTTTTTTGGGATACCCTATAAACATACACCTATGGGACCAGGCTCCAGGTTTATCAATGTGCAAATGTTTGACATAGACTTGATAACACCAAACCCTAAGGTGAGAGAATCTAGATCTACGTCTGATCCATATCTCATATGGAGTATATACGATAGTTTTACTTAGAATATTTTTTAAAGTAAAATAAAGTCTCAAGAGCATAATCCTAAAGTGAAATAGGTAGACTAGCAAACCCCATTATAGATTGAACCATGCTTAACAAAGTTCGATTTTTTCTTTCTGATGCATCACTATCCTGTAGTGTTTTGGGAGGAATCCAGTTTGAGAGAATCTCATTCTCTCCTAGATATATAAAAAAACTCAATGGATACGTATTCACCTCCTTGATCTGATTAAAGAGTTCTAATATCTTTTCTAATTTATTTTTCTATTTTATTATGGAATTATTTAAATATTTTAAATGATTCAAGCTATAGATGTACCCATATCTAGATAGGTCATTTATAAACATCATGAAATATTGATATCCTCCTCTAGTACTTGAGTTCATAGGTCTACATTCATCATTATGTATGAGACTTAGAACTTCTCCAGCTTTTTCATCTTTTCCAGTAAAAGATGACTTTATCATCTTCTCAAGACGACAAGACTCACAGGTCATCAATGATTCACAATCATTGATGTCGAGATTTTTATTAAGCTAACATGTTTATCCTATTCTTGTTAATATGACTAATCCTATAATGCCAAAGGTAGACATCCATGACATTATCTAACTTGGGTGTTTATTAGATGTGTACATTACACTAATAGGTTGTGATTAAATATGCATATCATTTCTTTATTATCCAAGTATTATTATAACATCATTCATAATGATA
Organism: Cocos nucifera; assembly: GCA_006176705.1. Taxonomy (NCBI): domain Eukaryota; kingdom Viridiplantae; phylum Streptophyta; class Magnoliopsida; order Arecales; family Arecaceae; genus Cocos; species Cocos nucifera. Next base: position 104,480 of record QRFJ01001982.1, on the reverse strand, counting down.
TCAAAATAATCTCTCTTTATAAATAAATAATAACCATCTCTGGTCAAAAGGCCAATAGAGATCATATTTATCATAAACAATGGACAATAGTGACAATCACTTAAAATGATAATATTTGTATAAAAAATGAGGTCAATAATTTCTAAAGCTAGGATTGGAACAAAACTTTCATCCCTAACATTCAAGGATCTCTTATCATTTTTCAAACATTCCACTTACCTGAAGTCTTTGTAACGAATTGCATAAAACTATTGGTATCTAATACATAGGTAGTAGAATCACAAATAGAGAAATTACAAGGTGTTATCATATAACATTCTTGATAAGCAACTCTTTGCTCTTTTCTCTTATTCAGCCTGTTAAGGTCAAGAAAAACAAGACAATTCTTCTTCCTGTGACCTTGCTTCTTACAATAAAAGCACTCTACCTGATTTGGATCAACTTTGAATATTTTATTTTGACTAAACTTATAAGCCCCAGCATGAACCCCTTCATGCTGCGGAATCAAATTTAATATCTGATACTGATTATTGAAATTGGGTCCCATAAGTACATCATTATTTAATAATGATTGGAGCAATTAGGGTTTAGCCTTAATCCAAAGAGAAAAGAATAATGACCTAATGTATATGAATTATTTTAAGCCTAAAGACTTGAATTTTAGTCTAAAGATTCTTCCACTATTTTGTACAAATTGGTAGCCTCTACCTTCAATTCAAGAAATTGCTTTAATTATCTAGCAGGTAGTAGAATCCACATAGACTGCACATAAGCTCGACTTTGCTCGATCAACCCATGTGCATCTATGGGTAGGTTTTTTAATCAATTATTTCTCTAAATAACTTACAGTAATTTAATTTTGCCCCATAAACCTAATCAGTAGGCTTTGGCCTCTATTAGAAAGATCCGATTAGGTCCAACAATTAACATGAGCATACTTGGTGGATCTAACCAACAAATAATTAAGCCCAACTTTGGTTGGTCAACCTAAGCACCATTAGAAAGATATGTTCAAGTCATCATATGATGAATGATAATTTTAATATTTCGATGAACACCATGCGTAAGGTTCCTTCAATATCCATCCAGACTATTGGACCCATTACTAAACACCTTAATGGGAGGCTATGACTCGGTTATCACCATAACATTATCATTTTAAGGATCTAATAATTTTAGAGAATTTAAAATTATTTATGATTTAAGAATAGAGAAGACATGGATCAAATTGCTTCCACTGATTTCAGCAAGTCAAATCCTCCCACTAACTTTACAAGTCATTGATGAGGACTAGGATTAATTTTAGTCCATGGGCACCTGATCAGTCTTAATGAATAAAATTAGTCTCACTAATTTTCTATATGACATGGGTTAGCACAAATCAATGAGCAACCTAATCAAAAGTTGATTAACCATATTGATCAGGTAAGTGGGATCAGTGGGAGGGTCTGCCAAAGCTTGCCTTAGACACCATCAGAAATGATCAAGTAAGTGGGCTATCAATTAAAGACCACCAGTCTGAAAATGCTAGACTTACCTTAGACACCAATCAGTTTATCAGTTTTAATTTGGTCTGCCTAAAGACTTGGGCTCAACCACTAAGCCTTGATCAAGTCCATTTGTTAGATGTATAGACTTTGATCAACTACAACTATTGAATTAATCTATAGAGAAGAAATGACCTAATCCTAATTAACTCTTAATTAGGTTCGATCAATTTTTTAACTTAGTCCATATTTAATCTAACCCTAGGTTTAACCCAGTTAATGACTTGATCAAAGCTAATCCATTATCCTTTAATCCATATTTTATAAAATTATCTTAGGATCTTCAAATCACAAACCTAGATAATAAACAATCACTTAATTTTTAATTAAGTTCAAGGCTAATGGGTTGGGGTTCAAAAACTCAGAACTAATATTTAATTTTATTATTTAAAATATTTTTAAATTTTATAAATAATTTATATTGAATTAAATTTAATTTATGGTTTTAGATCTGATTTATTTCAATGTTTAGATCATGTCCTAGGATTTTGAATCTAGAATTTTACAAAAAGTAAGTTTGCAATTTAAATTTCATAAAGCATATATGTCATACATATATATCTAGATTCAAAAATCAAAACTACATATCAAGCTTATGTAATAAAAGAAACTAGATCTAAACATGAAACACATATTATTCGGATCTTATCTAAATAATAAAAAATTAGATCATAAACTAATTAATATTAGATTTAAAATTTAAAAATAAATCATAAATTATTTTAGATCTTATCTAATATATTTATGATTTAGGAAGTGTTGGTGTAGAATCTGGTTGACGCCGAATCAAGCTAAAGCTGAGAAAGAGGTCATCGTCGGTGATCAAAAAAAATAAAATTCCATCTGAAGTTCGATGGTGGTGGCTCCGATAGGATCCTCCGACTATCAAGTCAGCTCTTTGGCCAACAGAAATGGAGTGCTCAAAAAAAAGTTCAACAGAGTTTTGGAAAGGAGAAGAGAGCTTAGAGAAAACATATCTGGAGGGTCTCTTTTTATGGATGGACCCTATAGCGGATTAATAGTGACAGCCATACCGTCCGGTAGTGAGTCGCTCGGGGCCATATGAGATTTGGTACGAAAAGAAAGAGGTGTCATCTATAGCAGACTGATAGTGATAACCATAACCATCTGATAGTGGGCCACTTAGGACCGCATGGAGTTTGCTATAGAGAAAGAGGTGTCGCCTGATTGATGTGCCCATTCATTGAGATTTAATAGTCGAAATTCGAAGGAAGCAGGCATTGGTTCGTGAAGAACTTTGATATATTTTAATTCTAGAGGAGTTTGGACTCCTAAAGAAAATATAGCTATAGGAGATCATCTAGAAGGAATACTAGCTAAAATCTGAAAGTAATCCACTAGAGGAATCTGACTGAAGAAGAAGTTTGACTCCTGAAGGAATCCAACTGAAGGATAAGTCCCAAAAGAGTTTGGCTTTCGAAGGTATTCGACTGAAGGAGAAGTCTAGAAGGAGTTTGGCTCATGGAGGAATCTGACTGAAGAAGAAGTTTGGAAGATGTTTGGCTCCTAAAGGAATCCGATCCAAGGAGAAGTTCGAAAGGAGTTTGGCTCCTAGAGGAATCTGACTAAAGAAGAAGTTTGGAAGGAGTTTGGCTGTTCGAAAGAAGTTCGGCTCCTGAAGATATCCGACTGAAGGAGAAGCCTCGAAGGAGTTTGGATCTTGGAGGTATCTGACTGAAGGAGAAGTTCGGAAGGAGTTTGGCTTCTGAAGAAATCCGACTAAAGGAGAAGTCTGGAAGAAGTTCGACTTCTGAAGAAATTTGACTGAAGAAGAAGTCGGAAAGGAGTTCGGCTGTCCGAAAGGAGTTTGGCTCCTAAAGGTATCTGACTGAAGGAGAAGTCTAGAAGGAGTTCGGCTCCTAGAGGAGTTTAGCCACTGAAGGAGTTTGATTGGAGTTCAATCATTAGAGAAGTTTGATTGGGGTCCGACTGTTGGAGGAGTCTGGCTGGGGTTCGACCACTGGAGGAAGAATTCTTGATCGAAGTTTTTTCATGATTACTAGTTGCATTAGGCTAAGCATCATACTAGACTTTGGTGGGAGTGTGGTTTATCCCCAATAATAGTCCCCCCACTTTCGAGTTCAAAATTCGAAAGAAGGGAGTACAAAAAAGATGATTGCTAAAGTCTTTTTTCGGGCTCTACATCCATTCAGATTGAAGCTCGAGGGAGATCTTATCTCCAGCCAAGGCTGAAGAAGATCTTATCTCCAGCCAAGGTTGAAGGAGATCTTATTTTCTATTGACATTAAAGCTCGAGAGAGATCTTATCTTCCACCGAGATTGGAGGAGATCTTATCTCCTATTGACGTTGAAGTTGAAGCTCGGATGAGATCTCATCTCCAACTGAGGTTAAAGAAGATCTTATCTTCTATTGACATTGGAGTTGAACTTGATGCTCGGGGAGATCTTATCTCTAGCCGAGGTTGAAGAAGATCTTATCTCTTGTTGATGTTGACGTTATAGTTGAAGCTCGGGGGAGATCTTATCTCCTATTGACGTTGAAGTTGAAGCTTGGAGAAGATCTTATCTCCAGCCAGATCGAAGGACAGATCTTATCTTCTATTGACATTAACGTTGAAGTTGAAGCTCGGAGGAGATCTTATCTCTAGTCGAGGTTGAAGGAGATCTTGTCTTCTGTTGAGGTTGACGTTGAAGCTCGAGTGAGATTTTTATCTTCAGTCGAGGTTGAAGGAGATCATATCTCCTGTTGACGTTGAAGTTGAAGCTCGAAAGAGATCTTATCTCCAGTCGAGGTTGAAGGAGATCTTATCTCCTGTTGATGTTGGAGTTGAAGTTGACAACTCAGAAAGATCTTATCTCTAGCTGAGGTTGAAGAAGATCTTATCTCCTATTGATGTTGAGGTTGAAAGTTGAAGCTCAGGAAAGATCTTATCTCCAACCAAGGTTGAAGGAGATCTTATCTCCTATTGACGTTGATATTGAAGTTGAAGCTTGGGAGAGATCTTATCTCCAGCTGAGATTGAAGAAGATCTTATCTCCCGTTGACATTGACGTTGAAGTTGAAGCTCGGGGGAGATCTTATCTTCAGCCAAGCTTGAAGGAGATCTTATCTCCTATTAAAGGATTATAGCTCGGGAAAGATCTTATCTTTAGTAAATGTTAAAGAAGATCTTATCTCCTATTGATGTTGACATTGAAGCTCGGAGGAGATCTTATCTTTAGTCGAGGTGGGGCCTCTCTTCTCACCTCGTCTAAAATGAATGAGGCCTTCGGCTTTGCTCACATTAGAATGAGCTTCTCTTCCTGTTCCTAACGGACTATAAGGGCACATAAGGACTGTTGTCAGGGCCTCTCTCCTTATCTCATCTAAAATGAACGAGACCTTCAACTTTGCTCATGTTAGGATGAGGTTCTCCTCCTATTCCTAATGGATTGTAGGGGTGCATAAGGGCCGTTGTCAGGGGTCTCTCCTCTTCATCTCATCTAAAATGAACAAGGCCTTCAACTTTGCTCATGTTAGGATGAGGTTCTCCTCCTATTCTTAATGGGCTATAGGAGCACATAAGGACCATTGTCAGGGTCTCTCCCCTCATCTCATCTGAAATGAATGAGGCCTTCAACTTTGCTCACGTTAGGATGGGGTTCTCCTCCTGTTCCTAATGAGTTGTAGGAGCACATAAGGGCCATTGTTAGGGCGTCTCCTCTCATCTCGTCTAAAATGAACGAGACCTTTGACTTACTCATGTTAGGATGAGGTTCTCCTTTTGTTCCTAACATAGCCACTATTGATTGCTCATTTCCTATCATCACATAGTTTTTACACCAAAAAATCATAATATTAAAATGGAAGAGTTTTATTGAAGGAAAATTATCGATAGTACATCCTCAAAAATTCCAAGATGGTGGGAGCATTATTCCACCGAGCTCCTTCAGATGATAAGTTTCAGGTCGGACGACCTCCTCTATTTCATACGGATCTTTCCAATTCAGAGCAAGCTTTTCCTAGCTCTGAGGCTAAGAGATGGTGGCTCACCGAAGCACTAAGTTCCCTAGAGATAGTGTTGATGATATCGAGAACCGACCGATCTTCTTATTGTTTCTTCCTCCTTGGTGGTTTTGGCTGCGGTAGTGCCCTCGATCGATCTTTACTTGCTTCAGGATGGCAACTGAGGAATCGACCCAGCTAGCCTCTCCTGATGAGCTCCTCGATCTCATCTTGGAGCTAAATGCATTCTTCAGTATCATGGCCGTGATCATGATGGTAGAGGCAGTATTTACTAGGATTGCGCTTGTCGAGGTGAGTCTGCATCCTTTCAGGCCTCGATAGTTGCTCCTTGATCTCTATCAATACTTGCATTTTTAGAGCATTCAGGGGGGTGTAGTTGTGAAACCTTCTGAGGGGAGAACTTCATGCCCTTCCATCGGGGCTTCGTTGACGATGAGCTCAAGGAGGAGTTTGGACTTGCTTGTGCTCGGGGGGAGTCCATGAGCATAGCCAAACTTCATTTAGTTCTCGATCAGTCGCAGGTTTACTAGACTCATCTGCCTGCTGCTCTCCTATGGCTTCCTCATCTTTTGATTTGAAGGCTTCTTTCGCTCGGGCATATCCTTCAGCCCGAGCTAGTAGATCGACAAAATTCCTAGGATACTTCTTCTCTAGGAAGAATAGCAAATCATTCTTCTGAAGGCCGTCCTTGAATGCGGCCATTATAACAGACTGATCTAGGTTTCAGATCTCCAACGCAGCAGCATTAAACTAGGTGACATAAGTTTGGATAGATTCTCCTTTTTTCTACTTGATATTCATCAGAAAATCCAAACCTTGGCACAGATGTCGATTGCTAATGAAGTGAGCCATAAACTGATGGTTCATCTGGTCAAAGAAAAAGATCGTACCTAACTTCAACGTTGAGTACCAATTTCTTGCTGCTCTCTTTAAGGTAGATGAGAAAGTTCGACATAAGATGGTGTTTCGTGCACCATGGAGCAGCATCATGGTTTGAAAGGCCTCCAGGTGATCGACTGGATTAGAGGTTCCATCGTTGCTTTCAAATTAAGGAAAGCTTGAAGTTTGATTGAACGGGCTCTTGCATAATTTAGGAAGAGAAAGGAGGATCGGTGCAGACGTCCTCATGGCAAGTCGGGGCGACATGATGGAGTTCCTCGATCCGTCGGTCCATCTCCCATAGTTTTTGATCGAGGACATCATCTCGATCGTAGATCTTGGAAGGCTTTTGACTGTAGATGGAGAAGGTTTCTCTCGAAGAAGAATCACGATCCGAACAAGGATCCTCTGCTCTCTATTTCTCCTTCCTAGGGGCGACGGGTATGCTTGCCTAAGTGCTCTTCTTTGGGATCAGTTCCTGACATCTCGATGGTGGATTTCCTAACAAAATCATCATCGGAGGCTGCTGCATGGCCTGCACCATCTCGGTGAGGCCCTAAACCCACTGCATCAGTAGGTTAAACTGCTCCAGATCTACCATGGCCATCGATGGAGGAGGTTGAAGCACCAGTGTTGGAGCAGGAACGGGCGGGTCTGGCTTGGATCTAGCGGTAGAAGTGATAGATCTCTGGGTAGTCGCCTTCTATGGAGGCATTTCTTGGGATTGAGGGAGAGGATCGAGATGGATCTTGAAGAAGAAGATCAACAGGATTGGCTGAGTACTCCTTTAAGAACAAGAATATTTTAGGAACAGAGGGCCCTCCTTCTAGTGCCAATCCTATTGGTATAGAATCTGATTGACACCGGATTGAGCTGGAGTTAAGGAAGAGGTCGCCGTCGGTGACCTGCAAAATAAAGTTTCATTTGGAGTCAGTGGTGGTGGCTCCAACGATCAAGTCAGCTCTTCTAATCAACAAAAATGGAGTGCAGAGAAAAGAGTTCAGCAGAGTTTTGGGAAGGAGAAGAGAGCTTAGAGAAAATATATCTGGAGGGTCTCTTTTCATGGGTGGAGCCTGTAGCGGATTGATAGTGACAGCCATACCATCCAGTAGTGGGCCGCTCAGGGCCGCATGGGATTTTGGTACAGAGAGAGAGAGGTGTCATCTATAGTAGATTGATAGTGACAGCCATAACCATCCAATAGTAGGCCGCTTAGGGCTGCATGGAGTTTGCTACGGAGAGAGAGGTGTCGCTTGACTGATGTGCCTGTTCGTCGAGATTTAATAGTCGAAGTTCGGAGGAAGCAGGCATTGGTTGGTGAAGAACTTTGACATATATCAATTTTAGAGGAGTTCGGACTCCTAAAGGAAATACGGCTATAGGAGATCATCCAAAAGGAATGCTAGCTAAAATTTGGAAGTAATCCACTAGAGGAATCTGACTGAAGGAGAAGTTCGAAAGGAGTTTGGCTTCTGAAGGAATTCGATTGAGGGAGAAGTCTCGAAAGAGTTTGGCTCCTAGAGATATCCGACTGAAGGAGAAGTCTGGAAGGTGTTTGGCTCTTGAAGGAATCCGATTGAAGGAAAAGTTTGAAAGAAGTTTGGCTCCTGAAGGAATCCGACTAAAGGAGAAGTCCAAAAGAAGTTTGGCTCCTAGCGGTATCCAATTGAAGAAGAAGTCTGAAAGGAGTTCAGCTCCTGGAGGAATCTGACTGAAGGAGAAGTCTGGAAAGAGTTCGGCTATCCGAAAGGAGTTCGGCTTCTGGAGGTATCCGACTGAAGGAGAAGTTTGGAAGGAATTCAGCTCCTGGTGGAATTTGACTGAAAGAGAAGTCCAGAAGAAGTTTGGAAGAAGTTTGGCTATCTGGAAAGAGTTTGACTTCTTGAAGTATCCGACTGAAGAAGAAGTTTGGAAGGACTTCGTCTCCTGGAGGAGTTTGGCTGGGGTTCGGCCGTTGGAGGAGCTCGATTGGAGTCCGACCGCTGGAGGAGTTCGGCTGGGGTTCGACCGTTGGAGGAAGAATTTTCGATCGAAGCTCTTCCATGATTATCAGTTTCATTAGGCTAAGCATCATACTAGACTTTGACGAAAGCGGGGTTCATCGTCAACAAGAAGCACATGCTAGGATAACCTCTCTACTTTAGGAGGTAAATCTTACAACAAGATAATCTTATAATCAGTATATGCAATCCTATATTGTTTAGATCTAATCTAAATAATCAATAATAGATCAAATATCTATTTAATTTTTAAATTAAAAATTAAAAAAATAAATTATAAAACTATTTAGATCACATCTAATTTATTTATGATTCAAAAATTTAGATCAGCATATACTAGGACAACCTTTTCATTTTAAGGGTTTAACCTTACAATAGAATAATTTTATGATCAGTATGTGTGATCTTTAATTTTTATTTTTAGATTTATTTTAAAGCATGCATGATCATGTCGTAAAAGAACCTAGAGCTCAGATACGAATGATGGAAAACATGCAGGATTTCATGCATGCATTTCGAAACTTTTTCAAAATCAGATACAGCGAAAGATATAGATTAAACTATTTAACCTATTTAAGCATGTGATCTAATCACTAAACCCTACATCTAATATCTATAGCATATCATGATGCATGAATAAATCTAAAAAAAAAAATCAGTGATTGGTATTGATCATATTAATATCCTAGATCTAGAACACTTCTAGAATCCTAGATCGCATCTAGGTCAGAAAAGAGATCAGATCTCTAATCTTTGCATGGATCGAGAATACCATAGCTAATATTTGATGTTTCCTTGTTGCTTGGAGTCACATAGCATCTCCAGCCTCTATAGGTTGTCCACACAAGGTCACTATGTAGATCGGAGGTTCATCGAACGAAGATCCGCTAAAAGTGCTAGCTTCTCGTGGATCCCTCCTAATGGTAGATCTATAAAGATTTCTTTAGATCTTTTGGACCCTCTAAGAGATAAAGAATAAGAGAAGGATTGAGAGAGAAGTCAAACTCTTGGATCTCCCAAAAAGTAAAAAGAAAAGGGTTAAGAAAAGTCCTAAGAGAAGACACATTTTCTCTTTTAGGACATCAATCATTGATATCCTAAATGGATCTCCATGCCTAAACTTAAGGAGACCTTCTTCTCTATAATTTTTCCATGTTTATGTCTATTTGTCTCTGATTTTTTCTATAAAAGAATCTCTCAAAAGATCAAGAAGAAGAGGCTCTCAAGAAAATCCTAAGAGAAGACCATCTTCTCTTCTCTCATCGGGACATCAACCATTAATGTCCAAAAGAAAGCACCAATGCCCAACAACTTGAGTGTCAATCCTCCCATGCCCTCTTCCTTTCTCTCTTAGATTTTTCTCATTGAAAATTAGTGTATCTCACACCTTAAAATATTTTAAAAGGAGCCATCTCCTTCTCTCTCCAAGTCTAGGTCAAATACCTAGTTTTTAGGGATTCAAAAGAGGAGTGTTAGGGGGCGTCCAACTCTTGAACGCCCCCCCTAAAAATATGGTGTGAGCCCTCTGAAATCCATACACAAATACAATGGAAATAGGGGCACAAAAATAAGGGAGGCATGCAACAAAAATAGGTGGCGATGGGAAAAATTCTAAAAGAAAAGGGAAGAGTTTTAAAGATTTAAAACTCTTCCTTATCTTTCCATTTTTGACCAATTCAAACAAAAAATCAAAACCACCAGATATTTGGGGCATGGGACTTCTTATTGGGCATGTGAAAATTCATGTAGACTTCTGGAATAAAAACAAGGGGCATGGGATCTTTCTTCTTAGTGGCGCAAGGGAAGAGGAGTAGTTCTAGCTCAACTAGGACTCTCCAATGTAGACTAAGTCAAATCTAATTTAAATTTTATTTAATTCAAAATAAATGTAACCTAATTAAGGATGATCCTAGTCCAACTAGGAGGCCAAATAAATTCAATTTAAATTATATTTAAATTTGATTTAAATTTTAAGTCAATTAGAAATTAGGTGCACTCAAGTCATAGTCTAACAAGGAATTATTTTTTCTTATAATTGGCTTATCTTATAAACTAATTAGACTTAACCAAATTAAGTCCAAACAAATTTTAATTAAATCTAATTCAATTAGACTCGATCTCAGCCTAGTTGCTCAATCAAATTAAGCTAATTAGCAATCTAATTGCTAATCGATCCTCCTGCAATACTTGTACTTAATCTATCATCAATCGCATTAATGATTCGATCACTAAATGATTCCTAATCATCAATCAACCATCTGATTAGATAACAACCTCTTATGTATGTGATCTCATAGATTCAAACCTAAGCCGGTAGCATCGGAACCAATTTTTATACCAATCAAAATAATCATCTAGTAATGTTCCCCGATGTTCGTATAGATCAAATGTATGCAAAGCAACATTCTTAGAATCCTGACCTATGGTTACCATATAATTCATCCCTTTGAACAATAATGCATAGGTTGACTTTGAGTTAGCTATCAACATTTATACAAGTCATCCATATGTATTTTAAAATTTTGCAAATCCCGTGACTCTTCATGAGGATTACCCAGGCCTACATTTTGCTAAATTAAAACATAGCAAGATATTTGCTTCCTCAAGTTAATCAAGAGTGGTCAATCCTATCTTGAGTCATATATGGACTCTATAAGTACTTGACTATATCTAGAAATCTTTTGATTCTATATTAGAAATATAGATAGTTTGGCACTAAAGTATAGTGAGTTGCTTACAAGTCACCATGGTGATCTTTGGTCAAAGAGACACTTATACCCATTAGCCTTAGCTAGCTACTCTTGATAGTAGAGTACTACATTAGTCACATTCAGTGCAGATGTACTCCTACATCCCATCTGTATACCATACCACTTGATTACGAGGACAATCAATGCATATGACATATAGCGATATATACTCGATAAGTTATCATCCTAGTTAATAATTTATCATTTGATCGTGAACAATTTAAGAACTATCCGATAAATCCTTCTTTATTGATTAAGTGTGATTTTAAGGACTTCATCATAACTTAGGAGTTTGTTGGGTGTAAAAAGACCCCCATCGAAGTTCTTGACTAAAGTTCTTGACTGTCGACCTCCTTCCTATTGGGAATTGTCGATTTTCTTAGCAACAAGTTTATGCTACAGAACCTCTCAATAGCATGGAAGTTTGGCGGCTCAATCTTAAATAGTAAGAGGGAACTGCTATTTAACTAACCTTATCTTTCAACTTGAGATGAGTGGCAGGGCCCAAGTTTGGCTCTCCCAACCTTGATTGGTAGCAAGCTTAAAAGACAGTCGAACTCCTTCATTCATGCTCCCTCTGGATGAACTCCAACAGTCGCGCTTCCTTCGAATGAACGCCTCCAATAGCGCTCCCTCCAGACGAATGCCTCCAATCGCGCTCCCTCCGGATGAATGCCTCCAATCGTGCTCTCTTTGGACGAACCCCTCCAGTCATGCTCCTTTCAAATGAACACCTCCAATCATGCTCCTTCCGGATGAATACCTCCAATCGTGCTCCTTTCGGACAAACCCCTCCTATCGCACTCCTTTCAGATGAACTCTACCAGTCGTGCTCTAGTTGCGGACCTACTTAATCCCTACCATGCGTATCGGTGGGAATCACCCAATGGAACCTCATCATGTCGCTGATACATAGAGACCACTCCATAAAGGAGAGAGCGCGGAAGCCTCAGATCTCAACATAGGGGGCACCCACTTGTGTGCAACTTAGGAAGCTTTCGAACCTCTTAAAGCAGTTAGACATTGCCCCCAACAGACTCTGGCTGACCCTAAGTTCACTACGTATACCGAAGTCTCCAACCTAGGTTCGAACTTCAACAAGGAGATCTATACCACCTACAAGTCACGACAAATGATAACTCATCCTCTGTAACAAACTCCATGTGACTTGAGAAGTCCACTACTAGATGGTTACAATTATCACTATCAATTTGTTATACACTCTTCAACAAGAAGATCTCCAGACACATTTCTCTGAGCTCTCTTCTCCAGACACATTTCTCTGAGCTATCTTCTCCTTCCTATCACTCTGCTTCTTTATTTTTTGAGCACTCCATTCTAGTTGGCTAGAGAATTAACTTGAGCATCGAAGGATCCTATCGAAGCCACCCACCTCAAGTTTGAATTTTGTTTCGTAGGTCCCATCGATGGCCTTGTCTTCTTGACTCCGACCACCTTCGGCATCCACACGAATCTTTGTACTAATAGGATTGGAGCTAGAGGAAGGATCACTGAGCCCTTATTCTAAAAGGAGTGTTTAGTCGATCTTATTTACCTTCTTCTTTTGATCCTTCAAGATCCATCTCCATTTGATCTCTTTTATTCCAAAAATGCCCCCGAAGAAGACAACCATCCAGTAGTCTACTGCATCCGCTACTAGATCTGAGCGAGATCTGTCCATTCCTACTCCATCACTAGCACCTCAACCCCCTCCACCGACGGTCATGTTAGATCCAAAGCAGTTCAACTTACTAATGCAGTAGGTTTGAGGTCACACTAAAATAGCACAGGCTATGCAGTAACCCCTAGCAGCAGCCCAACTAAGAACCCTTGCCCTAGACTTCAAGAACTAGCATCAAGAAGGGCAACTTGGGTCAGCAGGCCCATTACCCCTAGAAAGAAAAAGCAGAGAGTAGGAAGGCCCTACTTTGATCATGATTCTTCTTTGAAAGAAACTTTCTCCATCTACAGTCGGCAGCCCTTTGAGATTCATGGTCGAGATGACACTCTCAATCAGAAGTTCCAGGATATGAATCGATGGATTGAGTGTTAGATATATGTGCCCTAGAAGCCAGAATTGGCTGACACTTGTAATACACTTCTAGGGGCAAAATTATAATTTTGACTATAATCAATAAAATGGGTTATATTCTATCACACCTGTGTATTTAGTGTCTGTGATACATCCTTTGAGTTAATGGTAATGATAATTCATATTTTCAAGAGTTGAAAATTTAATACATGAATAATCATTATTAACTCATAAACAGCTCCCGACCATAGGATCATCATGAGGATGGTGATTGATCCGGAAGGTTGGTGTACGATCGCTTCTCTTTAGTAGATGAGTCTTGAGTCTACGGTGTGGAGACACCGGAGCGAGAGTACAGGTACTCGTTAGAGAACGAGGGCACTGAGCGTGACCACCTCGAGTAGTCATTAGGAAGTCTACCTTCTCGTCAATGACTGACTCGATGCTGCAGTAGTGTGTCTGGTTCTTTGACCTGAGATGCATCGGCAGTTCACCTTGAGGGTGTTATAGTTTGACTACACCATTACTCGGTCTCCTAGCCATATGGAACCCTGAGGTGTATGTTGGCTATAGCATGTTCATTGTAGGAACTGGATTGCATCAAGATGGGATCTATCTACCTCGGTGGTAGAGGAGCAGCCCTATGATAATCATGAGAATCAAGTCCTGAAGCCCATGGCCATGGCAGAGTGAAATAATAGAAAGAGTTTCTATTTAGGTTTTCACATTGGACTCGAATCGAATGATTATATCATATGACAGAGACTAGGGTTTGACGAGTTTACCTTAACCCTAATCTGATCGGGGCTCAAGATAGAAGAACTTAATCACACAGGTAGCTGCACCAAGAGGTTCGCATTCAGCTCTGATGGGTTGCCACCATATACTGCTAGGTGTCACTGGTGGATTTTGGGAGCAATTAGAATGATTTAGATGATCGATCATTCTAGCTGTTCGAATCAGAAGAGTTCTGATCCATCGAAAGGAGTTTCGATGATGTCTATGATAGAGATCATGACATATCCCATTACCATACAGAACTGAACCTAACTGGGTCACACAAACAAGGGTTTGAATCTGGTGATCATCAATTGAACTGATCTAGTTCAATTGATCTGAATGAGATTCAATTAGGTTCAAGGAAATCGTGCTAGCACTCGATTGAACCTAACGTTCTTCTTTTACTATCACAAATAAGTTGTCCTGACTGAGCCAAAGGAGTTTGTGCTCAATCAGAGGCCTTCATATGGTCTAACTGGAGGTTGTCCAAGTTAGAGAAGGTTGTCTTATTTTATAAGACATGACCTGCCATTTTTGGTCACCTGCCATTTTTGGTCCTTTGACTTTGGTCAAAAGTTGACCTTTGACTGGTCAAATGTTGACCATAGACACTTTGACTTTTGTCCACGTGTCATGCACCTATTGGAGAACTGGTGGGGGCCTGTCCCCCTGCCAGAACCTGGCAAGGAGGAGGGCGCACGCCACCCTAGGCGTGCGCCCAAGTTGGAGGCGCCTTGGAGTCCTTGTTGGACAAGGACTCCACCTCCCTTTTGGATTCCAATCAGAGTTCTACTAAGAATCCAGTTTGACTGGTCTTAGGCACCCTCTAAGGAGGAATCCAGGGGACTCTATTCCAACCAATCAGATTTAGATCTGATTTCACAAAGGGTTGTGATTGGTTGAGAATAAGAGGAGTTGGATCACAAGAGGTCTATAAATAAGACCCTGCGCCCAACTCAGATTCTAATGCAATTGAATAGAGATTTCCCACGCCCCAAGGCTGCCTCTCCCCTCTTCCTCCATGCCTAAACTTCTCCTCCTTCTCCTCTCCACGTCCAAAAGAGTTTTGGATTTTGGTTGGTGCGTTCCAGATCAAAAGAAAGGCGATCAAAAGAAGAAGGCTGCACTGCTGCAAAGGACGACTGCTGATCTTCAAAAGGAGTTTTGAAGATCCTCCAGATCAGATCCAGATCTGATTTTTGGAGACGTGATAGAGAAGAAGAGGATCTCCAGATCCAACCCGAGTGGATACCGGTAGAGGCCAGGCGCTTGCGTGGCTAGATCCAGAACCTTCCGCTGCAATCAGGATCATCTACAGGGTAATAGGATTACCCAAATCAGGTAAATTAAATTTGATTTAATTTATCTTATTTTATTTTATTTATTAAAATAATAAGAATCAGATCTGAAACATATCAAGATCTGATTGAGATCAAGAGAAAAATTTTTGAAATATATCTCTTGATCTGATCAGATCTGGACGAACCTGGACCGGGAAATCAGGATTTCCCTTCAACTGGTATCAGAGCCATGGTTCTAAATTATTTAGATCTGATTTTAATTTTATTTTAATTAGAAAATAAAGTGATTTTAGATGTCACATGAGATGTGATCAGATCTGAAATCAGAAAAAATTAAAATTAAATGATTTGGATCTAAGATTAAGAAGATATGCATGACTAGTTCTAGAATAGAATAGTTCTATAGAATAGTTTTGCATGTCTTTGATTTAATCTGATTAAATCATATTTTAGATCTTCTTATTTACTATTTTCTGATATTATAAGTGTTATAATAACATCTGATAAACAGCAAATAAAAATTATTTAATTTTAAATATCATATGAGATATGATAGATGCATGTCTAGACTAGTTGTAGAATAGTTCTACATAATTGTCTAGATTAGAATTTATTTTGATTAGATCAATTTAAATCTAATTTTTTAGATTATTATGAGATAATTTAGATCTGAAAATATGCATGATTTGATACATGAGATGTATGCAAAATATGCCATGATTAGATCTACTTTATATATGAGATATATGATATAGATCTGATATTGTTTTGTAGTATTGAATGTTCCTGATTAAGGCGTTCCTCTTGGCCGTCCGGTCATAAGAACGAAGAAGGGTTTAAAGGCCCTCTCTTCCCATTCGATGGGGTGTTCTTATGACGTGTAGGGGTGCTGCGTGTTCGTCCTTAATCAGAAACCCAAAACTTACTTTCTGCAAAACCCTAGATCCTGAAACCCTAGGATTTATTGTGCATATTTTGTTTATGAACCCAACTTAATTAAGAATTAAGTTTATGGAATATTAATTAGGTCTAAAATTGAGAATTTCAGATCTAAGACATATTCATAATACTGGGTTCGGGCTTGGGTAGCTCAATTAGGTCTAAGCGGTTGATCAAACCGAATCAAGAGTTGGTTAGATGGGATCAACAATGCTTAAATTGACCAGCCTAATAGGATTAAGTCTGGGTCAAGATCGAGTCACGATCAAGCAAGACCTAATTAGGCTCAGAGGTTAGAGTCTGGATTGTAGGCTAACCCAATTGGTTCTGACTCAACAATTTGGTGTCTAAGGTAAGTTTGGCATAGACGACCGACTGGTTTTTAATTGGAAGCTACTCGACCTGAATGCGTTCTTGTGCGAGTTAACGGCATATTCCTTCCACCGGTCTCACTTACCTGGCCATATCTGTTGACACAGTTCTGATCTTGAGGTGGTCAATAATCCGAGCTGACCCATGCCACTAGGTTAGTCATAATTGTTATGACTAAGCCAAGTCTAGATAGATAGATGCAACATGAAGAGAGAGATAAACAGCCATATTTAGCTTGAAATTGGGTGGATTCACTTTGGGATAGACCTATCAGTCTTCCTAAATTAGTGTTCTAAACATTCAAAGACAAACCCAACCCGGTGCTTTCCTTAGACTGTTGTTTCGTCAGTATGCAAACGTCTTTTAGAGAAGTCAAGAGAAGAAGGATAGTGTAAGCGGGAGGTCATATTCAAATTAGAGAATTAAAGAAATCAATAGGAATGAGGTAGTTCATAAGGTGGCAGCTAGATGGAAAGAAGAAGGAGAAGCTTATAAATATGGAAAGGAACGGAATCGTGTTGCTAGCAGAATTTTTAATCACTGAGAGTAAAGCTTAAGGGTCGTAAATTAGGGTTCAAATAGATCTTATGAAGTAAGTATGGATACAGATGGGACATTACGTCAAAGCAGTTATCACAAAGCTCGAGTAAAGCAATGAACTTTGCTGCAAATATACTTGCTGAAATCTATTTAAATAATCTAGCCAGAGTGAAATAGTATTCGAAATCATGAATCCAATGTGTGAAGAAGTATGAAATATAGTTAACATGTTTGAATTCTTGATGTTTATGTAGGTATGTTCGTGAGTTCAGAAACCATAAGCTCGAAGCAGATCAGAGGTGGAAACAAAAGAATGAGTTAAAAAGAATCTAAAGAACCAGAGAGACAGGATGACAAAGAGATGTAAGTTTGGTATTTAAAATCACATGGTATGTATTAATCATGTTTTATTGGACTAAAGGGGAAAGAAAAGAATTGGACAAATGATTGCTTGAGTAAGCCAATTAACTATGAGAGTATGAGAGTGGAGTGAATTTCATCTTTCTATGTGTTTTTACCATAACTGTTTGTTTTAAGTAATATTTATTGAAAAATAGATGTTCTCATTGAATACTGTTGCAGTTTAATGTTGATTTCGTAGTACTTGTGATTTGCAAAACTCATAAAATAAGGAATCGGTTTCTGGAACAGCTTTTGGTATAAATTCATAAGCAAGCATATGTTACAAGCAAGCAATGTTCTTACAACAAGCATGAATAAAGTATGGTTCTAGAATAGGCTTTTTGTGCTGACTATATACGCAGTCATTATGCACACAGTTTTGGTAGCAGTGCTTTGGTAATTTAAACAATATAATACATTGATATCCTATTAGCTGATTTCACACTATGGCACTCGGTTCAGATTTTATAGTTTATGAGGTGCCATCGGGGCTTTTGATATTTTGAAAGCACGAAACAGGTGCCTCAAGGAATGAGTGAATCCTAATGCAGTGTGTTGTTCTGATATGCACTGAGATAGGGTAAACGCCATATTAGCACTAGCTCATGAGGGATGGTGTACTTATGAGGAGTAGGTGTTTGTCCCTTAATTTCGGTGATATGAGGCAGCGCTGCTCATAAACTGAACACCCTATCTAGAGCGTTGGTATTGTTCAATAAAATGGTCATGGAACTTATAGAGGAATGCGTGTTAGTCCTTTGTAATAAGCGCAGAGTTGCCATAGGATGTTTCATGTATTGGGAGTTGGTGCATTGTCCTTTTTGGTGATAAGGTAGGCGCTACCACACTAGAAATCGGATCAAGTATATGGTACTTTTGGCCATGTTGTCATGGAGTCAAACGATAGCGGTTAGTTTATGTTTCAAAGAAAAATTTTTGTAATGATTATCTATGTTTGATTAAAGAGCAATTATATGGCAATATGCTCATTAGTCATAATATTAATGATATGATAGAGTTTGATTACTATCTGTGTGTTTTAATCTCACGCATGATGTTTGGTCTTCATTAAAAGGTTTTTGAAGGGCCTTATTAAACAGCAAGTGGTTAGCTGACCAATAATAGTAATTGTTAATATTAGGTTTATAGTCTATCCTGTTTGCACGGTATATTAAGATGGGGTACAATGCTCACATCACTTGAACTTCCCATGATCTCACCCGCACTTTTTTCTAAAACTTACGAATTCTGGAAGTTCTGTAGAATGGCAATGTAGGAGAAGTGAGAATACTTTAGCTGAGATGATTCGGTACCCAGTGCATAGTAGGAGTAGTAGTTTATTAAATGAAAATGAGTTGTAACAGAAATGTGTTTTGAAGAGAAGAGTATTCGTTATATCTAGCTAGATAGTTAAGGGCGTAGCGAAAGCTAAACTATATATGTTATATAGTCTTGTAAGAGTTTGGTCTTAACATAAAGTGATGCATAGCTATTAAATGAAGGAAATAGCGTGACTATATGCAACTAGAGAATGTACAAGCGAGTAAGGGAGTTACTGTGTTCGTTATATGGAGACCCTGACGGTTGCATTTTGTTAGAATGTATAACGTGAAGCTTAAAGATAGTTGACTTTAAGCAAACAACATGGTGAAAGAAGGGCTATAAATTGAAATGATATAGGTGGTTGGAAGAAATTGAATATATTGTAGTTTGAGCAGGATATAAGATATTTGAGCTTATAGTTTATAGATATGTAGAAAACTTCTTACTTTTAGATAAGGGTGGGATAGCATGTTGCTAAACCAATCACTATCGAATATTATCGAGATGGGGTAGGATTACAGCTGACATCGCCGCGTCTAGGGCCTTTTCGAGCTAGTGATGGAACTGACATGGACTCCGTCATTGATGTCCGTACATGATGGTGTTGAAATAGATTTCCACGGGAGGGGATGCTGCTTATGCTCATCCTGATCAGAGATGGGTTCTGTTACGATAACATGTGTACCCACTAGAAGCCCAGAATTAGACGCTGACACGTTGAGTTATGATACACCTCTCACTGTTCTTCGGCCAGGCGCAAATTATATTGTGACTAGCTAAATAAGCATAGAAATTATAAATCTTAAGGTTGTTGCAATATCATAATATGTATTATATGTCATAGTGATGTCTGTAGATACCATTCCTTCGCAGGTTTAACTGCATCATATGATATTACTTAATTGTTACCAGAGAGTTGAAAAATTTCTAAGACAAGCAAATTTTTTATTTATGAGCTCATAAAATGGCTCCTAGATCCGTGCCAGGATACCATCATGGAGGAGTATGATGACCGATCCAATACGGCTTAGTCGTAGCACATTGCTTACTTATATAGGTGAAAGGATGTATGTCTGAAGACAGTACTAACCAGTCGGTAAAGAGACACTAGTCTGGATGCGGCGCAGTAACCGCCGGGTAACTGGTGGAGAAAATGACGGCGCAATTGAAGCGTGGACCGACGCTCGCAGAGGACGTCGCATAAGGAGTTATACCTGATCTCATCAGATGGACGATGACCAACGATTGCGGTGAACGAAGTGAGTGTGGTCAGGTTCTTTGACTCGAGGTGCATTAGTAGGTCTCACCATGAGAAGGTGTAATAGTCTTGACTACCGTACGACATTGATGCCGATAGTCGCTCTACGGGCAGCATGCATGGCAATGCTGAGGTTTTTGGCTATAGCAATGCGTTTCATATCTGTAAGGGGAATTGGATTGCGACCGCCCCCAAGAATAAAGTGGAGAATCAGTATCCTACCAGGGTCTGAGTGCGATAGCGAGAACTCTATGGTGAATGGATATGGCAGGCAATAGCAGGAGTCCGTTAAAGCCCATGGCCAGTTGGCGAGCAAAGAGGTTGGAAACTAATAGGAAAGAGTTTCTATAAGGTTTCACATATCAGACTTGAATCGAACGATTATGAAGCTATGAATACGAAATTATGGGGGTCTAGCCGAGTCACCATAATTCCTAATTCTGCATCGGCCGCAGGGCACGGCTCAAGCATCGAAGAAACTTAACATCACACAAGTAGCTACCCAAGAGTTCATTTTTCCAGTTTGATGTGCGCTTTGCCCATTCCATATGCTGCTACGTGTCACTAGGTGATTTTGGGAGACATTGAAAGTGATGTCATAGAATAGGATCGGTTCATTTTAAGACTTGTTTGAATGCAGAAGAGTTCTATGATCATCGAAGAGATTTTCGATGATGTTCGTATGATAAGATTCAGACATGAATGCTAATTACCCCATACAACTGAACTCAACGTGAGTGATCCACCACAAAAAGTGGGTGGATCTAGATTATTAGTCAATGTGGACTACATCCAAGCTCTATTCATTGAATAAAAGATTTACATATCTAGGTTACAAGAACATCCGGCCGTAGGCACCTATCGATTCGGCCTAAAGTTCTCACTTTTATAACTATCTTTAAAAGTATCTCGCACCTTGCAAGCAAACGTGAGGTCTTGTGCTCACATTAGGGACAGTACCTTACCTAGGTCTGATTGAGCTTGTGCCAAAGTAGAAAAAGGGTTGTTCGTGACCTTTACTCGAGATCGGTTTGAGAGTAACACCTGCCATTTTTCGTCACCTGTAATTTTGTACTCTTTCACTTGGTTCACACACGTTCCGAACCTTCGACGCCCTTAGAGCATTGCCCATTGTATCATGTACTTATTGAGACGCAGATAGGGTCTTATCCCCCTCTCTGAAAATTGAAAAGAAGGGGATGCACACACCTAGGTGGCGAGGCGTGCGCCCAATGGATAGGGACCAGCTGAGTCCATACGGATGGAACTCCAGGTGGCTTCTTGGTTATCACTTAGTGGTCTCACTATGAGGTATCTACTTTTGCCCAATCTTAGGTGCCATCTAAGAATGAACCTATGGGTACTCATCTAATTGGATCAGGCGTGATGTCGAACTACGAGCATCAGATTTAGATCTGATTGAGACGAAGCAGCGTGATTGACCGGAGTGATGCAGCACTGGAATGGCGCAGACAGAGTCTATAAAAAGACCTGTCTGCGCCCATTTTGAGAACATCCTCATTTTAAGTCCATGCCCCAATGGCTGTCCTCTCTCCTTTGCCATGCCACTTTTGGCATCTCCCTCCTCTCCATCCCAAGAAGTTGTTCTTCTGATTAGTGCGAGTCAAGCAAGAAAGCCTGACGAAAAATGAAAGAGGCAGCACTGCTGTATAAGACGACGGGTGAATTCTTCAGAAGGATTTTGAAGATTCGCCAAATCAGATCCAGATCTAATTTTTGATGAAAAAAAGAAAGAGAAGGAGATAGCTCTCAGATTCAATCTTGAATGGAATAACCGATAGAAGCACAGGCTGCGTGGCTAGATACCAGAACCTCAGAGCTTCCACAGGATCTCAAACGGTATAATCAGATTACCCAAGATCAAGGTAAAAAGTTAATTCAATATATTAATTTAGTTTATATTTTTTTTAAGAATATACAGATTAATAATAGATCTAGAAAGTGTCAGATGCTGATATAGATCTGAGAAAAAATTTTTAAAATATCCTCTCGATCCAATCAGAACAGTCTGAACGAAATCTGACATAGAAATCAGATTTTCTTCACTGGTATCAGAGTCAGGTTCTTATAACATTTTTTTAGATCTAATATTCTAATCTGATTTAAAATTAGTAATGTTCAGATGTCACTATGAGATATCGAATAGTGAGATCTAATATAAAATTAAAAAAAAAATAAAATAAATTAATTTAAGATCACATAGTATGAGATACATAGACTAACAACTAGAGAATAGAATTGTTCTAGGTGTGTAGTACAGTTTGATCACAATTTTATATATGGTATGATTAAAAAGTGATTTCCAGATCTATTATTTTTGTGTTTTCTAAATTATCAATATTATAATCAGATCTAAAATAGAAATAGAATAAAATTAATTATTCAATATAAGATATGATAGGTTGCATGATTTCAGACTAGTTGTAGAATAGTAATGCAATATGTCTAGATTAAATTTTATTTGATATGATCGAATTTAAATTTATTTTTTAGATTATTATGAGATATTTAGATCTAAACAAAACATACATGCATGATATATGTGATTATGATCAAAATGTTTTATTAGACTCTATCTTTTTTATAGCAGATATATGCTTAGATCTAATTTTATTTTTGTAGATTAGTTGTATTTGATTAAGGGCTTCTTGCGCCCGTCCGGTATAACGAAAGTAGCATTAACAGACCTTCTTTCCATTCGATGGTTGTGTTCTGTAATGATTGGCGGGTGCTGCGTCGTTCGTCCTTAATCAAAAATTGAAAACTACTTTCTGCAAAACCCTAGATCTGAACCCTTGGATCTTTTAGTGATGTTTTATTTATGAACCCTAACTTAATTAAGAATTAAGTTTATGAAATATCAATTAGGTATAAAATTGAGAATTTCAGTCTAAACATATTCAAAATATGGGTTTCAGGCTTGGTAGCTTAATTAGGTTAGTGTGATCAATCGAATCAAGAGTTGGTTAGATGGATCAACAATGCTTAAATTGACCATCCTAATAGGATTAAGTCTGGGTCAAGATCGAGTCACGAATTGATCGATCAAGCTAGACCTAATTAGGCTCAGTGGTTAGAGTCTGGATGTAGCTAACCTGATTGGTTCTATCTCAATAATTTGGTGTCTAAGGTAAGTTTGGCAATACGACCGATTAGTTTTTAATTAAGTGCTACTCTGACTTAATGTGTTCTTGTCGAGTTAATGGCATATCCCTTCCACCGTCTCACTACCTGGCCATGTTTGTTGACTCAGTTCTGATCTGGGTGGTCAATAATCCGAGCTAACCCATGCCACTAGGTTAGTCATAATGGTTATGACTATGTCAAGTCTAGTTTAATGAGACCTAAATCAATCTCCTAAAAAAGATTAAGTCAAGATCTTCCACTATTGTAGATGTGCGGGCCCTTCTCGGGGTTGATTATTCTCGCTGGTTATAGAGGGCTTAGTTCATCGAAAAGATACAACCATGTCTATTAGGCATTGGATGCTATGAGCTGGAGGATGAATGGGCTCAATATTCGGATACGATGAGAGACCAATTAGAAATCAATCTGTGCAAATGATGGGTCTGACTTAACTAAGGAGTGGATCAATATTTGGACACGGTGAGGTTCATGAATTAGAGACCAAGTTGGTGCACCATGATTAGAGAATCATTGAACAAGAGTTTTCACTCATTGGCTACCGATCACACATAACTGTTAGGTGAGGTGATAGTAAGTCGGTAGGAACCGCACCACCCATAAGAAATTAGTAATTCATGGAGA
>QRFJ01001982.1:64192-80555 GCA_006176705.1 Cocos nucifera | reverse complement strand
TTTTTGCATCTCTACAAAGAAAGTGTAGGGATCCAAAAAAATAGTGGAAGCAAATTTATTTAAAAATAAAATTTTTAAATAAATTGGTTAGGTCTTAATTACAATATCTAACTAGAAACTTTGACTCTCTATAGGAAAATGTCTACATCCAACCCACTAGCATGAATCCTGGACACCCATAGACTGACCGGACCAAATTACAAGGATTGGCTTCAGAACTTCAAAATCATTTTGGGTTTCAAGAAGTTAATTCATGTATTGGATCTGGATCCTCCCACCTTACCAACTCGTCCATCCACTTAATAGAGAGCATCTCTGGATAAGTGGACTGACGAAGATAATAAGGCCAGATACTGCATGTTGGGCTTGATGTCTGATGAGCTTCAGCGCCAACATGAAGATATCAGAACTGCTCACCAAATGTTGGCTCACCTACAGGAGATGTTTGATGAATAGAGTCGCACAGTCAAGTATCAAGTCACTAAACGACTGTTCAAGGTTAAGATGCATGATGGGCAGTCAGTCCAAGATCATTGTCTGATGATAATCAATAACTTGAAAGAGCTTGAGAAGCTCGGAGTGAGATTATACTTGGATCTATAGAATGACATAATCCTGCAATCCTTGACCGATGCGTATGGGCAGTTCATCATGAACTACCATATGCATAAACTTCAAAACTCCTTGGCCAAACTTATGAATATGCTGGTTACCACTGAGCTTTTCATGAAAGATTCTAAAAGCTCAGTGCTTGCTATGGAATGGACTTCTTCCAAGAGAAAGTCTTTTGGAAAAAAGAAGAAGTCTGTGAAAAAGCAGAAGGTGGAAGGAGGAAAGAAGAAAAAGATAGAGCCGAAGAAGAAGGCCACTGACAAAGAAAAGTATTTTCATTGCAACAATGACGGCTACTGAAAGCAGAACTACCCTACTTACCTGGCCATCCTAAAGAAGAAGAAGGCAGGTCCTTCTGGAGGTATGCTCGTTATTGAGTCTAATCTTATGATTTTTTCTGCATCCAGTTGGGTGCTTGACTCTGGTTCTAGTGCTCACTTGTGCACTTCTATGTAGGATCTTGAGGATAGCAGAAGGCTGAGGGATGGTGAGATGATCCTATGCATCGAAAATGGAGCAAGGATTGCTGTCGTGGCCGTGAGAATATACCCTCTTCGACTACCATATGGTTTAGACTTAGTATTAAAAGACTGTTATTATATGCCTACAGCAAGCAAGAATTTGATTTCTATTTCTTGCTTTGCATTAGAAGGCTATGTAATTAGTTTTCTTAAGGACCATTGTAACATTCTTTATGAAAGAAATAAAATTGCAAATGATTTTCTTATTAACGATCTTTATTAGTTACATGTTGATGTATCTATTTTTAACTTTGAGCAAAATGTGAATGCCATAAAATCAAAATGACCTAGGGATAGTCCAAATGATAGATATCTATGGCACCTAAGATTAGGTCATATAGCAGAAGATAGGGTTAACAAATTAGAGAAAACTGGGCTATTGAGTCCGTTGACTTTCGAGTCATATCCAATTTGTGAATCCTATCATCATGGCAAAATGACTAAGCTTCCTTTTGTAGGACATGGGGAAAGGGCCATGGATCTTCTTGTCCTAGTACATATAGATGTGTGTGGCCCATTTCGATGTGCCAGCTAGAGGCAACTTAGTCTACTTCATAATCTTTATCGATGATTTATCAAGGTATGGGTATGTGTATCTTATGAGACATAAGTCTGAAGCATTTGAAAGTTCAAAGAATTTAGACATGAAGTAGAAAAATAAATTGAAAAACCCATTAAGGTTCTTCGATCAAATCGAGGAGGTGAATACCTTAGTCGAAAATTCCTGGACTATCTCAAAGAAAATGGCATAGTCTCTCAATGGACTCCACTAGGAACACCTCAACTCAACGGAGTTTCAGAATGGAGGAATGGGATCCTATTAGATATGATCCGATCCATGATGGGCTTCACAGACCTTCCTGATTTTTTTTGGAGATACTGTTTGTTAATTATAATTTACCTACTCAATAGGATTCCTTCTAAAATCGTTCCTATCACACCGTATGAGATATGGTAGGGTAAGAAACCAAGTCTGAGTTATCTCAAAATTTGGGATTGTCCGGCTCATGTCAAAAGATAATAAGCAGACAAGTTAGACTTTAGGTCCTTTAGAGCTCGATTCATAGGATATCCTAAAGAGTCATTAGGATATTATTTCTACATTCCAAAAGATCATAATGTGATTGTGAGTCGACATGCCATCTTTCTTGAAAAATAGTTTATTCAAGATAGCTGGCATTGGAAAGTAGATCAAGCTCGATGAGAAAGTCTCACAAGAGCAATGAGCTAAGGACCAAATGGAACCAAATCAGGTTAAGCCAATCCATACACTACCTCCTCCACCTCATAGATTGGAAAGGATTTTCCATCCTCCTGAAAGGTACTTAGGTACTATTTCAGAGGATGTAGAAGAAATGTTCCTCATAGGTAATGGGATTTATGGTGATGATCCCAAAATCTATAACGAGGCGATATCAGATATCGACTTCGAGAAATGGTTAGAGGCAATGAAGTCAGAAATTGACTCGATGCACTCAAACCAAGTCTGAATCTTGGTAGATCCACCTAGAAGGTATAGTACCTATTGGGTGTAAATGGATCTTCAAGAGAAAGATTGGTGCAGATGGGAATGTGGAGACATTCAAGGCTAGATTAGTGGCAAAAGGTTATAGTCAATGTGAAGGCATTGACTATCAGGATACCTTTTCGCCAGTAGCTATGCTAAAATCCATCCGCACATTGCTTGCTATTGCAGCCTATTTTGATTATGAAATATGGCAAATGGAACGTGAAAATGGCATTCTTAAATGGATATCTTGAGGAAGATATCTATATGGAACAGCCGCTAGGTTTCACATCCAGTGATGATGATCATAAGGTATGCAAGCTGCAAAGGTCCATATATGGACTTAAGCAAGCATCTCGGAGCTGGAATACTCATTTTAATGATGTGATCAAAATATTTGGTTTCATCAAAAATGAGGAGCTATGTGTCTTCAAAAAGATCAGTGGGAGCACTATTGTCTTCCTCGTATTGTACGTGGATGACATTCTCCTTATTGAGAATGATATTCCCATGTTGACCACAGTTAAAATATGGTTATCTAAAGAATTCTCCATGAAAGATCTAGGAGAAGCATCCTTTATTCTAGGAATTAAGGTCTATAGAGATAGACCGAATAGGATGCTAGGACTTTCACAGAAGATGTACATAGAGAAAGTACTAAAGAGGTTTAGTATGGAAAACTCTAAGAGGGGTTTAGTACCCTTCAGGCATGGCATTCATCTTTCCAAGAAGATGTGCCCTAGCACACCTGAGGAAATAGAACGCATGAGCAAGATCCCTTATGCTTCAGCAATAGGGAGCCTCATGTATGCCATGTTATGTACATGACCTGATATAGCCCATGCTGTGAGTGTCACGAGCAGATATCAGTCGAATCCAGATGAAGAACACTAGACTTCTGTGAAATGTATCCTTAAGTACTTAAGAAGAACTAAGGATATGTTGTTGGTCTTTGGTAATGGAGAACTCCAAGTCTAGGGGTATACAGACTTGGACTTTATGTTCGATATAGATGATTAAAAGTCGACATCTAAAAGTCTGTTTTTGTGCAATGATGGAGTTGTCAGTTAGAAAAATTTCAAGCAGACAGTGATAGCAGATTCCACCATGGAAGTAGAATATATCGCTGCATCAGAAGCTGCGAAGGAGGTATTTTGGTATAAAAAGTTTATCGTAGAGATCGGAGTGATGCCATCAGATGCCATTCCGTCTGTACCGTGATAACAATGGTGCCATAGCCCTTGCTGAGGAGCTGAGGTTTCACCAAAAAATCTAAGCACATCGAGCGGTGATACCACCTCATCTGCGATTACCTCGAGAAGGATTACGTCGAGGTCAAGAGAGTCGACTCCGCAGATAATGCGGCGAACCCGCTTACAAAGCCATTGGGCTAGTAGAAGATCGAAGCCCACCTTGAGAAGATGGGACTTAGATTTGTAGCCAATTAGCTTTAGGTCAAGTGGGAGTTTGTTAGATATGTGTGCCCTAGAAGCCATAATTGGACTGACACTTTTAATACACTTCTGAGGAGCAAAATTATAATTTTGACTATAGATAATAAAATGGGATTATTTTCTATCACATATGTATATTTAGTGTCTGTGATACATCCATTTGAGTTAATGATAATGATAATTCTTATTTTCAAGAGTTGAAAATTTAAGACAAGAATTTTCATTATTAACTCATAAAATGCTCCTGACCGTAGGATCATCATGAGGATGGTGATTGATCCGGAAGGTTGGTGTACAATCACTTCTTTGTAGTAGATGAGTCTTGAGTCTACGGTGTGGAGATAGGTACTTATTGTTAGAGAACGAGGGCACTGAGCATGACCACCTCGAGTAGTCATAAGGAAGTCTACCTTCTCGTCGATGACTGACTCAATGCTGCAGTGGTGTGTCTGGTTCTTTGACCTGAGGTGCATCGGTAGTTCACCTTGAGGGTGTTATAGTTTGACTACACCATGACTCGGTCTCCTAGCCATTCGAAATCCTGAGGTGTATGTTGGCTATAGCATGTTCATTGTAGGAATTGGATTGCACCAAGATGGAATCTATCTACCTCGGTGGATGAGGAGCAGCCCTATGATGATCATGAGAATCAAGTCCATAAGCCCATGGCCATGGCAGAGAGTGAAATAATAGAAAGAGTTTCTATTAAGAT
The DNA here is from genome assembly GCA_006176705.1 of Cocos nucifera. Taxonomy (NCBI): domain Eukaryota; kingdom Viridiplantae; phylum Streptophyta; class Magnoliopsida; order Arecales; family Arecaceae; genus Cocos; species Cocos nucifera. Next base: position 75,749 of record QRFJ01001982.1, on the reverse strand, counting down.
TTTCACATCGAATGATTAAATCATATGATAGAAATTAGGGTTTGACGAGTTTACCTTAACCCTAATCTGATCGGGGCTCAAGATAGAAGAACTTAATCACACAAGTAGCTGCACCAAGAGGTTCATTTTTAGTTTTGATGGGTTGCCACCATATACTGCTAGGTGTCACTGGTGGATTTTGGGAGCAATTAGAATGATTTAGATGATCGATCATTCTAAGTTGTTTGAATCAGAAGAGTTCTGATCCATCGAAAGGAGTTTCGATGATGTCGATGATGGAGATCATGACATATCCCATTACCATACAGAACTGAACCTAACTGGGTCACACAAATAAGGGTTTGTAGATCTGGATATCATCAATTTGACTAACCTAGTTCAATTAATTTGAATAAGATTCAATTAGGTTCAAGAAAATGGTGCTAGCGCACGATTGAGCCTAACGTTCTCCATTTTCTATCTTAAAAGTTGTCTCGACTGAGCCAAATGAGTTTGTGCTCACTTAGGTAATTTTATCTGGTCTGACTGTAGCTTGTTCAAGTCAAAAAAAGGGTTGTCTTAATTTATGAGATAAGTTTGAGACAACACCTGCCATTTTTTGTGATCTGCTAATTTTTGTACTTTCACTTGGTCAAATATTGACCTTTGACCCTTGGACATCTGCCCATGTATCATGCACTTATTGGAGAGCAGATAGGGGCTTGTCCCCTCTCTGAAAATTGAAAAGAAGGGGATGCACACCTAGGATGGTGTGCGCCCATGGATAGGGATGCTGGAGTCCCATACGGGTGGGACTCCAGGTGGCTTCTTGATTTTTACTTAGGTGGCCCTTGGGTATCTACTTTGACCAGTCTTAGGTGCCATCTAAGAATGAACCTATGGGTCTCTCATCTAATTGGATCAGGTGATGTCATCCCACCAATCAGATTTAGATCTGATTGGACGAATCAATATGATTGGCCGGGGTGATGCAGCACTGCATGGCGCAGCAGAGTCTATAAAAAGATCCTATCTGCACCTAAATCTGATTGGACGAATCAATATGATTGGCCGGGGTGATGCAGCACTGCATGGCGCAGCAGAGTCTATAAAAAGATCCTATCTGCACCCACTTTTGAGAACTCCTCTTTCAAGCCATGCCCCAAGGCTGTCTCTCTCCCTTTTCCATGCCACCATCTACCCCTCTCCCTCCTCTCCACACCTAAGAAAGTTGGGTTCTTCTGATTAGTGCGAGTCAAGCAAGAAAGGCTGATGAAAAAGGAAGAAGGCAGCACGACTGCAGAGACAACGGATGATCTTCAGAAGGTATTTTGAAGATCCTTCAAATCAGATCTAGATCTAATTTTTGGAGAAAAGAAAGAAAAGAAGAAGCTCTCTAGATCCAGCCTGAGTGGATACCGGTAGAGGCCAGGCGCTTGTATGGCTAGATCCAGAACCTCAAAGCTTCCATAGGATCATCAACGGGTAATCAGATTAGCCATGATCAAGGTAAAAATTAATTCAAAATTAATTTAGTTTTATTTTTTTAATTATCATATTATAAATCAGATCTGAAAAGTGTCAGATCTGATATGGATCTAAGAGAAAATTTTTGAAATATACCTCTCGATCCAATCAGATATGAACGAACCTGATCCAAGAAATCAAGATTTCCCTTCAGGTTCAAGCTTTGGTGGAGCCCTTGGATGATCTTCTCTCCTCTCTGATCGATGCCTGATGAACCAATCTAGCTGATCTCTTCTAATCAGTGCCTTAATCTCATCCTGAAGCTGGATGCATTCTTCTATGTCATGATCATGGTCACGATGGTAGAGGCAGTACTTGTTGGGATTGCGCTTGGCTGAATTAGTTCGCATCCTCTCCAATCCTGGTAGCTACTCTCTTATCTCCATTAGCACCTGAGTCTTTAAGGCATTTAAGGAAGCATAGTTATTGAATCTTCTAGGAGGGGAGTTCCGTTGGATCCTTCGATCTGGACTTTTTTGCCAACAAGCTCGAGGAGGAGTTTGGACTCATCTACGCTCGAGAGGAGTTTGCGAGCGTGGCCAAGCTTCACTCAGCTTTCTATCAAATATGGGCTTGCTAGATTCACTCACTTGCTACTCTCTTATGGCCTCATCATCCTTCAATTTGAAGGCCTCCTCTATCTGGGCAAAATCTTCAGCCCAGACCAATATATTAGCAAAATTTTTAGGATACTTTTTTTCTAGAAAGGATAGAAGATCATTCTTCTGAAGTCCATTCTTCAGTAAAGCCATGGCTTCAGACTGATCTAAGTTTCGGACCTCCAGCATAGCAGCATTAAAGCGGCTGACGTAAGCTCGGATAGACTCTTCCTCATTCTACTTTATGTTGATGAGGTAGTCTGAACCTCATCTTGGACATCGGCTACTTATGAAATGAGCCACAAACTAATAGCTCATTTGATCAAAAGAGAAGAAGTCGACCTCCAACGTGCCCCCAGGGCCTGAAGGAAAATCCTGATTTCCCGGTCCAGGTTCGTCCAGATCTGATCAGATCAAGAGATATATTTCAAAAATTTTTCTCTTGATCCCAATCAGATCTTGATATGTTTCAGATCTGATTCTTATTATTTTAATAAATAAAATAAAATAAGATAAATTAAATCAAATTTAATTTACCTGATTTGGGTAATCCTATTACCCTGTAGATGATCCTGATTGCAGCGGAAGGTTCTGGATCTAGCCACGCAAGCGCCTGGCCTCTACCGGTATCCACTCGGGTTGGATCTGGAGATCCTCTTCTTCTCTATCACGCCTCCAAAAATCAGATCTGGATCTGATCTGGAGGATCTTCAAAACTCCTTTTGAAGATCAGCAGTCGTCCTTTGCAGCAGTGCAGCCTTCTTCTTTTGATCGCCTTTCTTTTGATCTGGAACGCACCAACCAAAATCCAAAACTCTTTTGGACGTGGAGAGGAGAAGGAGGAGAAGTTTAGGCATGGAGGAAGAGGGGAGAGGCAGCCTTGGGGCGTGGGAAATCTCTCAATTGAATTGCATTAGAATCTGAGTTGGGCGCAGGGTCTTATTTATAGACTAAGCGTGATCCAACTCCTCTTCCTCTCAACCAATCACAACCCTTTGTGAAATCAGATCTAAATCTGATTGGTTGGAATAGAGACCCCTGGATTCCTCCTTAGAGGGCGCCTAAGACCAGTCAAACTGGATTCTTAGTAGAACTCTGATTGGAATCCAAAAGGGAGGTGGAGTCCTTGTCCAACAAGGACTCCAAGGCGCCTCCAACTTGGGCGCACGCCTAGGGTGGCGTGCGCCCTCCTCCTTGCCAGGTTCTGGCAGGGGGACAGGCCCCCACCAGTTCTCCAATAGGTGCATGACACGTGGACAAAAGTCAAAGTGTCTATGGTCAACATTTGACCAGTCAAAGGTCAACTTTTGACCAAAGTCAAAGGACCAAGAAATGGCAGGTGACCAAAAATGGCAGGTCATGTCTTATAAAATAAGACAACCTTCTCTAACTTGGACAACCTCCAGTTAGACCATATGAAGGCCTCTGATTGAGCACAAACTCCTTTGGCTCAGTCAGGACAACTTATTTGTGATAGTAAAAGAAGAACGTTAGGTTCAATCGAGTGCTAGCACGATTTCCTTGAACCTAATTGAATCTCATTCAGATCAATTGAACTAGATCAGTTCAATTGATGATCACCAGATTCAAACCCTTGTTTGTGTGACCCAGTTAGGTTCAGTTCTGTATGGTAATGGGATATGTCATGATCTCTATCATAGACATCATCGAAACTCCTTTCGATGGATCAGAACTCTTCTGATTCGAACAGCTAGAATGATCGATCATCTAAATCATTCTAATTGCTCCCAAAATCCACCAGTGACACCTAGCAGTATATGGTGGCAACCCATCAGAGCTGAATGCGAACCTCTTGGTGCAGCTACCTGTGTGATTAAGTTCTTCTATCTTGAGCCCCGATCAGATTAGGGTTAAGGTAAACTCGTCAAACCCTAGTCTCTGTCATATGATATAATCATTCGATTCGAGTCCAATGTGAAAATCTAAATAGAAACTCTTTCTATTATTTCACTCTGCCATGGCCATGGGCTTCAGGACTTGATTCTCATGATTATCATAGGGCTGCTCCTCTACCACCGAGGTAGATAGATCCCATCTTGATGCAATCCAGTTCCTACAATGAACATGCTATAGCCAACATACACCTCAGGGTTCCATATGGCTAGGAGACCGAGTAATGGTGTAGTCAAACTATAACACCCTCAAGGTGAACTGCCGATGCATCTCAGGTCAAAGAACCAGACACACTACTGCAGCATCGAGTCAGTCATTGACGAGAAGGTAGACTTCCTAATGACTACTCGAGGTGGTCACGCTCAGTGCCCTCGTTCTCTAACGAGTACCTGTACTCTCGCTCCGGTGTCTCCACACCGTAGACTCAAGACTCATCTACTAAAGAGAAGCGATCGTACACCAACCTTCCGGATCAATCACCATCCTCGTGATGATCCTATGGTCGGGAGCTGTTTATGAGTTAATAATGATTATTCATGTCTTAAATTTTCAACTCTTGAAAATATGAATTATCATTACCATTAACTCAAAGGATGTATCACAGACACTAAATACACATAGGTGTGATAGAAAATAACCCATTTTATTGATTATAGTCAAAATTATAATTTTGCCCCTAGAAGTGTATTACAAGTGTCAGCCAATTCTGGCTTCTAGGGCACATATATCTAACAATCTCCCACTTGTCCTAAAGCCAATTGGCTACAAGTCTAAGTCCCATCTTCTCAAGGTGGGCTTCGATCTTCTGCTGGCCCAACGGCTTTGTAAGTGGGTCTGCCACATTATCTGCGGAGTTGACTCTCTTGACCTCAACGTAACCTTTCTCAAGGTAATCGCGGATGAGATGATATCGCCGCTCAATGTGCTTGGACTTCTGGTGAGACCTCGGCTCCTTAGCAAGGGCTATGGCGCCATTGTTGTCGCAGTAAAGAGGAATGGCATCTGATGGCATTACTCCAATTTCTGCAGCAAACTTCTTGTACCAGAATGCTTCCTTTGCAGCCTCTGATGCAGCTATATATTCTGCTTCCATGGTGGAATCTGCTATCACAGTTTGCTTGGAACTCTTCCAGCTGACAGCTCCACCATTGCACACAAACAGACTTCCAGATGTCGACTTTCGATCATCTATATCAGACATGAAGTCCGAGTCTGTGTATCCCTTGAACTTGGAGTTCTCCATTACCAAAGACCAACATCATATCCTTAGTTCTTCTCAAGTACTTAAGGATACATTTCACAGAAGTCCAGTGTTCTTCACCTGGATTTGACTGATATCTGCTTGTGACACTCACAGCATGGGCTATATCAGGTCGTGTACATAGCATGGCATACATGAGGCTCCCTATTGCAGAAGCATAAGGGATCTTGCTCATGCGTTCTATTTCCTCAGGTGTGCTGGGGCACATCTTCTTGGAAAGATGAATACCATGTCTGAAGGGTATTAATCCCCTCTTAGAGTTTTCCATACTAAACCTCTTTAGTACTTCCTCTATGTACATCTTCTGTGAAAGTCCTAGCATCCTATTCGGTCTATCCCTATAGACCTTAATTCCTAGAATAAAGGATGCTTCACCTAGGTCTTTCATGGAGAATTCCTTGGACAACCACATCTTGACTGATGTCAACATGGGAATATCATTCCCAATAAGGAGGATGTCATCCACGTACAATACGAGGAAGACAACAGCGCTCCCACTGACCCTTTTGAAAACACATGGTTCCTCTTCATTTTTGATGAAACCAAACTTTTTGATCACATCATTGAAACGAGTGTTCCAGCTCCGAGATGCTTGCTTAAGTCCATATATGGACCTTTGCAGCTTGCAAACCTTGTGATCAGTATCACTGGATGTGAAACCTAGCGGCTGTTCCATATAGATATCTTCCTCAAGATATCCATTTAGGAATGCCGTTTTCACGTCCATTTGCCATATTTCATAATCGAAATAGGCTGCAACGGCAAGCAATGTGCGGATGGATTTTAGCATAGCTACCGGGGAAAAGGTATCCTGATAGTCAATGCCTTCACGTTGACTATAACCTTTTGCCACCAGTCTAGCCTTGAATGTCTCCACATTCCCATCTGCACCAATCTTTCTCTTGAAGATCCATTTACACCCAATAGGTACTATACCTTCTGGTGGATCTACCAAGGTCCAGACTTGGTTTGAGTGCATCGAGTCGATCTCTGACTTCATTGCCTCAAGCCATTTCTCGGAGTCGATATCTGATATCGCCTCGTTGTAGGTTTTGGGATCATCACCATGAGCACCATTACCTATGAGGAACATTTCCTCTACGTCCTCTGAAATAATACCTAAGTATCTTTCAGGGGGACGGGAAACTCTTTCCGATCTACGAGGTGGAGGAGGTAGTGTTCTTATTGGCTCAACCTGATTTGGTTCCACTTGGTCCTTAGCTCGTTCTGCTTGTGAGACTTTCTCATCAAGCTTGATCTGTTTTCCAATGCCGCTATCTTGAATAAACTATTTTTCAAGAAAGATGGCATGTCGACTCACAATCACATTGTGGTCTTCTGGAATGTAGAAATAGTATCCTAATGACTCTTTAGGATATCCTATGAATCGAGCTCTAAAGGACCTAAACTCTAACTTGTCCGCTTGTTGTCTTTTGACATGAGCCGGACAACCCCAAATTCTGAGATGACTCAGACTTGGTTTCTTACCGTGCCATATCTCATACGGTGTGGTAGGAACGGTTTTAGAGGGAACCCTATTCAGTAAGATAGATTGAAGTTAATAATGAATGTCCCCAAAGAAAATCAGGGAGGTCTGTGAAGCTCATCATGGATCGAACCATATCCAATAGAGTCCGATTTCTCCGTTCTGAAACCCCGTTGAGTTGAGGTGTTCCTGGTGGAGTCCATTGAGAGACTATGCCATTTTCCTTAAGATAGTCTAGGAATTCCCGGCTAAGGTATTCACCTCCTCGATCTGATCGAAGAACCTTAATGGGTTTTCCAGTTTGTTTTTCTACTTCATGTCTGAATTCTTTGAACTTTTCAAAAGCTTCAGACTTATGTCTCATAAGATACACATACCCATACCTAGACAGATCATCGGTAAAGGTAATGAAGTAGACAAAATTGCCTCTAGCCGGCACATCAAATGGGCCGCACACATCAGTATGTACTAGGGCAAGGAGATCTGTGGCCCTCTCCCCATGTCCAACAAAAGGGAGTTTAGTCATTTTGCCTTGAAGACAAGATTCACAAGTTGGATATGACTCAAAAGTCAATGGACTCAATAGCCCATTTTTCTCCAATTTGTTAATCCTATCTTCTGCTATATGACCTAATCTCAGGTGCCATAGATATCTGTCGTTTGGACTATCCCTAGGTCGTTTGGCATTCACGTTTTGCTCGATAGTTAAAACAGGTACATCAATATGCAACTGATAAAGACCATTAACAAGGAAACCATTTGCAATTTTATTTCTTTCATAAAGAATGTTACAATGGTCCTTAAAGAAGGTGATCACATAACCTTCTTGTGCTAAGCATGAAACAGAAATCAAATTCCTGCTAGCTGCAGGCACATAATAACAGTCTTTTAAAACTAAGTCTAAACCAGATGGTAATCGAAGAGGGTATGTTCCCACGGCTACTGCAGCAACTCTTGCTCCATTACCGATGCGTAGGATCATGTCTCCATCCCTCAGCCTCCTGCTATCCTCAAGACCCTGCATAGAAGTGCACAGATGAGCACTAGAACCAGAGTCAAGCACCCAACTGGATGCAGAAGAAACCGTAAGGTTAGACTCAATAACGAGCATACCTCCAGAAGGACCTTCCTTCTTGTTCTTTAGGGTGGCCAGGTAAGTAGGGCAGTTCCGCTTCCAATGGCCGTCGCTGTTGCAATGGAAACACTTTCCTTTGCCATCGGCCTTTTTCTTCGGATTCTGCCTTCTTCTTCTTTGATCCTTCCACCTTTTGCTTTTTCACAGACTTCTTTTTCTTTCCATAAGACTTTCTTTTGGAAGAAGTCCGTTCCATAGCAAGAACTGAGCCTTTAGAACCTTTCATAGAAAGCTCAGCGGTAACCAGCATATTCATCAACTCGGCCAAGGAATTTTGAAGTTTATGCATGTGGTAATTCATGATGAATTGCCCATATGCATCAGTCAAGGATTGCAGAATAATATCGTTCTGCAGATCCAAGTCCAACTTCACACCGAGCTTCTCAAGCTCTTCCATGTCCTTGATCATTGTCAGACAGTGATCTTGGACTGACTGCCCATCACGCATCTTAGCCTTAAAAAGTCATTTTGTGACTTGATATTTGGCTGCGCGACTCTGTTCACCAAACATCTCCTGTAGGTGAGCCAACATTTGGCGAGCAGTCCCGATATCTTCATGTTGGCGCTGGAGCTCATCAGACATCGAGCCCAACATGTAGTATCTGGCCTTATTGTCTTCGTCAATCCATTTTTCCAGAGACGCTCTCTGTTCAGTGGATGGACGAGCTGGTAAGGTGGGAGGGTCCTGGTCCAAAACATGTGTTAACTTCTCTGAACCCAAAATAATTTTGTAGTTCCTGAGCCAATCTTTATAATTGGGTCCAGTCAGTCTATGTGTGTCTAGGATACGTGCCAAGTGGGTTGGACGCAGACATTTTCCTGTAGAGAGTCAAAGATTCTAGTTAGATACTGTAATTTTGACTTGACCAATTTGTTTAGGGATTTTATTTTTAAACAAATTAGCTCCCACTATTTTCTCGGATCCCTACACTCCCTCTGTAGAGATGCGAAAATCTCCACGATTGATGATTTCTAGTGGGTGGTGCGGTCTCACCAACTGACTCATCACCTCACCTAACAGTTATTGGTGATGGGTTAGCCAATGAGTGAACAACTCTTGTTCAATGATTCTCTAATCATGGTGCACCCAAACTTGGTCTCTAATTCATGAATCTCACCGTATCCGGAATATTGATCCACTCCTTAGTTAAGTCAGACCCACCATTTGCATAGACTGGGTTCCTAATTGGGTCTCTCACCGTATCCGGAATATTGAGCCCAACTCATCCTCCAGCCCATAGCATCCAATGCCTAATAGACATGGTTGCATCTTCCCGGTGCAACTGAGCCACTGTATCCAGCCGAGAACAATCAACCCCGGGAAGGGCCCGCACATCTACAATGGTGGAAGACCTCAGACTTAATCTTTTCTTAGGGAGAATTGATTCAGGTCTCATTAAACTAGACTTGGCTTAGTCATAACAATTATGACTAACCTAGTGGCATGGGTTCAGCTCGGATTATTGACCACCTCAGATCAGAACTGTGTCAACAGATATGGCCAGGTAAGTGAGACCGGTGGAAGGAATATGCCGTTAACTCGCACAAGAACGCATTCAGGTCGAGTAGCTTCCAATTAAAAACCAGTCGGTCGTCTATGCCAAACTTACCTTAGACACCAAATTGTTGAGTCAGAACCAATTGGGTTAGCCTACAATCCAGACTCTAACCTCTGAGCCTAATTAGGTCTTGCTTGATCGTGACTCGATCTTGACCCAGACTTAATCCTATTAGGCTGGTCAATTTAAGCATTGTTGATCCCATCTAACCAACTCTTGATTCGGTTTGATCAACCGCTTAGACCTAATTGAGCTACCCAAGCCCGAACCCAGTATTATGAATATGTCTTAGATCTGAAATTCTCAATTTTAGACCTAATTAATATTCCATAAACTTAATTCTTAATTAAGTTGGGTTCATAAACAAAATATGCACAATAAATCCTAGGGTTTCAGGATCTAGGGTTTTGCAGAAAGTAAGTTTTGGGTTTCTGATTAAGGACGAACACGCAGCACCCCTACACGTCATAAGAACACCCCATCGAATGGGAAGAGAGGGCCTTTAAACCCTTCTTCGTTCTTATGACCGGACGGCCAAGAGGAACGCCTTAATCAGGAACATGTAAATCTACAAAACAGTTATAGATCTATATCATATATCTCATATACAAATTTAGATCTAATCAAGGCATATTTTGCATACATCTCATGTATCAAATCATGCATGTTTTCAGATCTAAATTATCTCATAATAATCTAAAAAATTAGATTTAAATTGATCTAATCAAAATAAATTCTAATCTAGACAATTATGTAGAACTATTCTACAACTAGTCTAGACATGCATCAATCATATCTCATATGATATTTAAAATTAAATAATTTTTATTTGCTGTTTATCAGATGTTATTATAACACTTATAATATCAAGAAAATAGTAAATAAGAAGATCTAAAATATGATTTAATCAGATTAAATCAAAGACATGCAAAACTATTCTATAGAACTATTCTATTCTAGAACTAGTCATGCATATCTTCATGTAATCTTAGATCCAAATCATTTAATTTTAATTTTTTCTGATTTCAGATCTGATCACATCTCATGTGACATCTGAAATCACTTTATTTTCTAATTAAAATAAAATTAAAATCAGATCTAAACAATTTAGAACCATGGCTCTGATACCAGTTGAAGGGAAATCCTGATTTCCCGGTCCAGGTTCGTCCAGATCTGATCAGATCAAGAGATATATTTCAAAAATTTTTCTCTTGATCCTCAATCAGATCTTGATATGTTTCAGATCTGATTCTTATTATTTTAATAAATAAAATAAAATAAGATAAATTAAATCAAATTTAATTTACCTGATTTGGGTAATCCTATTACCCTGTAGATGATCCTGATTGCAGCGGAAGGTTCTGGATCTAGCCACGCAAGCGCCTGGCCTCTACCGGTATCCACTCGGGTTGGATCTGGAGATCCTCTTCTTCTCTATCACACCTCCAAAAATCAGATCTGGATCTGATCTGGAGGATCTTCAAAACTCCTTTTGAAGATCAGCAGTCGTCCTTTGCAGCAGTGCAGCCTTCTTCTTTTGATCGCCTTTCTTTTGATCTGGAATCGCACCAACCAAAATCCAAAACTCTTTTGGACGTGGAGAGGAGAAGGAGGAGAAGTTTAGGCATGGAGGAAGAGGGGAGAGGCAGCCTTGGGGCGTGGGAAATCTCTCAATTGAATTGCATTAGAATCTGAGTTGGGCGCAGGGTCTTATTTATAGACTAAGCTTGTGATCCAACTCCTCTTCCTCTCAACCAATCACAACCCTTTGTGAAATCAGATCTAAATCTGATTGGTTGGAATAGAGACCCCTGGATTCCTCCTTAGAGGGCGCCTAAGACCAGTCAAACTGGATTCTTAGTAGAACTCTGATTGGAATCCAAAAGGGAGGTGGAGTCCTTGTCCAACAAGGACTCCTAGGCGCCTCCAACTTGGGCGCACGCCTAGGGTGGCGTGCGCCCTTCCTCCTTGCCAGGTTCTGGCAGGGGGACAGGCCCCCACCAGCTCTCCAATAGGTGCATGACATGTGGTCAAAAGTCAAAGTGTCAATGGTCAACATTTGACCAGTCAAAGGTCAGACTTTTGACCAAAGTCAAA
>QRFJ01001982.1:13881-63192 GCA_006176705.1 Cocos nucifera | reverse complement strand
GACTCATCTACTACAAAGAAGTGATTGTACACTAACCTTCTGGATCAATCACCATCCTCACGATGATCCTACGGTCAGGAGCATTTTATGAGTTGATAATGAAAATTCTTATTTTAAATTTTTAACTCTTGAAAATAAGAATTATCATTATCATTAACTCAAATGATATATCACAGACACTAAATATACATATGTGGTAGAAAACAATCCATTTTATTATCTATAGTCAAAATTATAATTTTGCTCTCAGAAGTGTATTAAAAGTATCAGTCAATTATGGCTTCTAGGGCACACATATCTAACAAACTCCCACTTGACCTAAAGCTAATTGGCTACAAATCTAAGTCCCATCTTCTCAAGGTGGGCTTCAATCTTCTACTAGCCCAATGGCTTTGTAAGCGGGTTCGCCGCATTATCTGCGGAGTCGACTCTCTTAACCTCGACGTAATCCTTCTCGAGGTAATCGCAGATGAGGTGGTATCACCGCTCGATGTGCTTAGATTTTTTGTGAAACCTCAGCTCCTCAGCAAGGGCTATGGCACCATTGTTATCACGGTACAGACGAATGGCATCTGATGGCATCACTCCGATCTCTACGATAAACTTTTTATACCAAAATACCTCCTTCGCAGCTTCTGATGCAGCGATATATTCTACTTCCATGGTGGAATCTGCTATTACTGTCTGCTTGAAATTTTTCTAACTGACAACTCCATCATTGCACAAAAACAGACTTTTAGATGTCGACTTTTAATCATCTATATCGAACATAAAGTCCAAGTCTGTATACCCCTAGACTTGGAGTTCTCCATTACCAAAGACCAACAACATATTCTTAGTTCTTCTTAAGTACATGAGGATACATTTCACAGAAGTCTAGTGTTCTTCATCTGGATTCGACTGATATCTGCTCGTGACACTCACGGCATGTGCTATATCAGATCATGTACATAACATGGCATATATGAGGCTTCCTATTGCTGAAGCATAAGGGATCTTGCTCATGCGTTCTATTTCCTCAGGTGTGCTAGGGCACATCTTCTTGAAAAGATGAATGCCATGCCTGAAGGGTACTAAATCCCTCTTAGAGTTTTTCATACTAAACATCTTTAGTACTTTCTCTATGTACATCTTCTGTGAAAGTCCTAGCATCCTATTCGGTCTATCTCTATATACCTTAATTCCTAGAATAAAGGATGCTTCTCCTAGATCTTTTATGGAGAATTCTTTAGATAACCATATTTTAACTGTGGTCAACATGAGAATATCATTCTCAATAAGGAGAATGTCATCTACGTACAATACAAGGAAGACAATAGTGCTCCCACTGATCTTTTTGAAGACACATAGCTCCTCATTTTTAATGAAACCAAATATTTTGATCATATCACTAAAATGAGTATTCCAGCTCCGAGATGCTTACTTAAGTCCATATATGGATCTTTGCAGCTTGCATACCTTATGATCATCATCACTGGATGTGAAACCAAGCGGCTGTTCCATATAGATATCTTCCTCAAGATATCCACTTAAGAATGCCATTTTTACGTTCATTTGCCATATTTCATAATCAAAATAGGCTGCAATAGCAAGCAATGTGCGGATGGATTTTAGCATAGCTACTGGCGAAAAGATATTCTGATAGTCAATGCCCTCACATTGACTATAATCTTTTGCCACTAATCTAGCCTTGAATGTCTCCACATTCCCATCTACACCAATCTTTCTCTTAAAGATCCATTTACACTCAATAGGTACTATAACTTCTAGTGGATCTACCAAGATTCAGACTTGGTTTGAGTGCATAGAGTCAATTTCTGACTTCATTGTCTCTAGCCATTTCTCGAAGTCGATATCTGATATCGCCTCGTTATAGATTTTGGGATTACCACCATAAATCCCATTACCTATGAGGAACATTTCTTCTACATCCTCTGAAATAGTACCTAAGTATCTTTCAGGAGGATGGGAAATCCTTTCCAATCTATGAGGTGGAGGAGGTAGTGTATGGATTGGCTTAACCTGATTTGGTTCCATTTGGTCTTTAGCTCATTGCTCTTGTGAGACTTTCTCATCGAGCTTGATCTACTTTCCAATGCCAGTATCTTGAATAAACTATTTTTCAAAAAAGATGGCATGTCGACTCACAATCACATTATGATCTTTTGGAATGTAGAAATAATATCCTAATGACTCTTTAGGATATCCTATGAATCGAGCTCTAAAGGACCTAAAGTCTAACTTGTCTGCTTATTATCTTTTGACATGAGCCGGACAATCCCAAATTTTGAGATAACTCAGACTTGGTTTCTTACCCTACCATATCTCATACGGTGTGATAGGAACGATTTTAGAAGGAATCCTATTGAGTAGGTAAATTATAATTAACAAACAGTATCTCCAAAAAAAATCAGGAAGGTCTGTGAAGCCCATCATGGATCGGATCATATCTAATAGGATCCCATTCCTCCATTCTGAAACTCCGTTGAGTTGAGGTGTTCCTAGTGGAGTCCATTGAGAGACTATGCCATTTTCTTTGAGATAGTCCAGGAATTTTCGACTAAGGTATTCACCTCCTCGATCTGATCGAAGAACCTTAATGGGTTTTTCAATTTATTTTTCTACTTCATGTCTAAATTCTTTGAACCTTTCAAATGCTTCAGACTTATGTCTCATAAGATACATATACCCATACCTTGATAAATCATCGATAAAGATTATGAAGTAGACTAAGTTGCCTCTAGCTGGCACATCGAATGGGCCACACACATCTATATGTACTAGGACAAGAAGATCCATGGCCCTTTCCCCATGTCCTACAAAAGGAAGCTTAGTCATTTTGCCATGAAGATAGGATTCACAAATTGGATATGACTCGAAAGTCAACGGACTCAATAGCCCAGTTTTCTCTAATTTGTTAACCCTATCTTCTGCTATATGACCTAATCTTAGGTGCCACAGATATCTATCATTTGAATTATCCCTAGGTCATTTTGATTTTATGGCATTCACATTTTGCTCAAAGTTAAAAATAGATACATCAACATGTAACTAATAAAGATCGTTAATAAGAAAATCATTTGCAATTTTATTTCTTTCATAAAGAATGTTACAATGGTTCTTAAGAAAACTAATTACATAGCCTTCTAATGCAAAGCAAGAAATAGAAATCAAATTCTTGCTTGCTGTAGGCATATAATAACGATCTTTTAATACTAAGTCTAAACCATATGGTAGTCGAAGAGGGTATATTCTCACGGCCACGACAGCAATCCTTGCTCCATTTTCGATGCATAGGATCATCTCACCATCCCTCAGCCTTCTGCTATCCTCAAGATCCTATATAGAAGTGCACAAGTGAGCACTAGAACCAGAGTCAAGCACCCAACTGGATGCAGAAAAAATCATAAGATTAGACTCAATAACGAGCATACCTCCAGAAGGACCTGCCTTCTTCTTCTTTAGGATGGCCAGGTAAGTAGGGTAGTTCTGCTTTCAGTAGCCGTCATTGTTGCAATGAAAATACTTTTCTTTGTCAGTGGTCTTCTTCTTCGACTCTATCTTTTTCTTCTTTCCTCCTTCCACCTTCTGCCTTTTCACAGACTTCTTCTTTTTTCCAAAAGACTTTCTCTTGGAAGAAGTCCATTCCATAGCAAGCACTGAGCTTTTAGAATCTTTCATGAAAAGCTCAGTGGTAACCAGCATATTCATAAGTTTGGCCAAGGAGTTTTGAAGTTTATGCATATGGTAGTTCATGATGAACTGCCCATACGCATCGGTCAAGGATTGCAGGATTATGTCATTCTATAGATCCAAGTATAATCTCACTCCGAGCTTCTCAAGCTCTTTCAAGTTATTGATTATCATCAGACAATGATCTTGGACTGACTGCCCATCATGCATCTTAACCTTGAACAGTCGTTTAGTGACTTGATACTTGGCTGTGCGACTCTATTCATCAAACATCTCCTGTAGGTGAGCCAACATTTGGTGAGCAGTTCTGATATCTTCATGTTGGCGCTGAAGCTCATCAGACATCGAGCCCAACATGTAGTATCTGGCCTTATTATCTTCGTCAGTCCACTTATCCAGAGATGCTCTCTATTAAGTGGATGGACGAGTTGGTAAGGTGGGAGGATCCAGATCCAATACATGAATTAACTTCTTGAAACCCAAAATGATTTTGAAGTTCTGAAGCCAATCCTTGTAATTTGGTCCGGTCAGTCTATGGGTGTCCAGGATTCATGCTAGTGGGTTGGATGTAGACATTTTCCTATAGAGAGTCAAAGTTTCTAGTTAGATATTGTAATTAAGACCTAACCAATTTATTTAAAAATTTTATTTTTAAATAAATTTGCTTCCACTATTTTTTTGGATCCCTACACTTTCTTTGTAGAGATGCAAAAATCTCCATGATTACTAATTTCTTATGGGTGGTGCGGTTCCACCGACTTACTCATCACCTCACCTAACAGTTATTGGTGATGGGTTAGCCAATGAGTGAAGAACTCTTGTTCAACGATTCTCTAATCATGGTGCACCCAAACTTGGTCTCTAATTCATGAACCTCACCGTGTCCAAAATATTGATCCACTCCTTAGTTAAGTCAGACCCATCATTTGCACAGATTGAATTTCTAATTGGGTCTCTCATCGTATCCAGAATATTGAGCCCAATTCATCCTCCAGCTCATAGCATCCAATGCCTAATAGACATGGTTGTATCTTTTCGATGCAACTAAGCCACTATAACCAGTCGAGAATAATCAACCCCGAGAAGGGCCCGCACATCTACAATAGTGGAAGATCTTTGACTTAATCTTTTTTTAGGGAGATTTGATTTAGGTCTCATTAAACTAGACTTGACATAGTCATAACCATTATGACTAACCTAGTGGCATGGGTTAGCTCGGATTATTGACCACCTCAGATCAGAACTGAGTCAACAAACATGGCCAGGTAAGTGAGACCGGTGGAAGGGATATGCCATTAACTCGACAAGAACACATTTAAGTCGAGTAGCACCTAATTAAAAACTAATCGGTCGTATCTGCCAAACTTACCTTAGACACCAAATTATTGAGATAGAACCAATCAGGTTAGCCTACAATCCAGACTCTAACCACTGAGCCTAATTAGGTCTTAGCTTGATCGATCACATTCGTGACTCGATCTTGACCCAGACTTAATCCTATTAGGATGGTCAATTTAAGCATTGTTGATCCCATCTAACCAACTCTTGATTCGATTTGATCAACCACTAGACCTAATTAAGCTACCCAAGCCTGAACCCATATTTTTGAATATGTCTTAGATCTGAAATTCTCAATTTTATACCTAATTGATATTTCATAAACTTAATTCTTAATTAAGTTAGGGTTCATAAATAAAACATCTAAAAAGATCCAAGGGTTTCAGGATCTAGGGTTTTGCAGAAAGTAAGTTTTCAATTTTTGATTAAGGACGAACGCGCAGCATCCCTGCACATCATAAGAACACGCCATCGAATGGAAAGAGAGGGTCTTTAAGCCCTACTTTGTTCTTATGACCGGACGGCCAAGGAGAACGCCTTAATCAGAAATACAACTAATCTACAAAAATAAATTAGATCTAAGCATATATCTCATATAAAAGATAGATCTAATTAAAATATGTTTTGTATATATCACATATATCATGCATGTATGTTTTTTAGATCTAAATTATCTCATAATAATCTAAAAAATTAAATTTAAATTCGATCATATCAAATAAAATTTAATCTAGACATATTTGCATTACTATTCTACAACTAGTCTAAACATGCAACTATCATATCTTATATGAATAATTAATTTTAATTCTATTTTCTATTTTTAGATCTGATTATAATATTTATAATATTAGAAAACAAAAAATAAATAGATCTGGAAATCACTTTTAATCAAATAAAAATTGTGATCAAACTAGACTACACATAGAACAATTCTATTCCTAGTTTAGTTATGTATCTCATACATATTAGATCTAAATTAATTTATTTTAATTTTTTTTTAATTTTTTAATTTTAGATCTAATCATATCTCATGTGACATCTGAAATTACTAATTAATCAGATTAAATTAGATCTAAAAAAAATTTATAAGAACCTGACTCTGATACCAGTTGAAGGAAAATCTTGATTTTCTAGGTCAGATTCGTTCAGATCTGATTGGATCGAGAGGTATATTTTAAAAATTTTTTCTCAGATCTATATCAGATCTGACACTTTCTAGATCTAATTTATAATCTGATATTAAAAAAATAAAACTAAATTAATTTTGAATTAATTTTTACCTTGATCTTGGGTAATCTGATTATCCGTTGATGATCCTGTGGAAGCTCTGAGGTTCTGGATCTAGCCACGCAAGTGCCTGGCTTCTATCGGTATCCACTCAGATTGAATCTGGAGAGCTTCTCCTTCTCTTTCTTTTTTTCAAAAATTAGATCTGGATCTGATTTGGAGGATCTTCAAAATACCTTCTGAAGATCACCCGTCGTCTCTACAGCAGTGCTGCCTTCTTTCTTTTTCGTCAGCCTTTCTTGCTTGACTCGCACTAATCAGAAGAATCCAACTTTCTTGGGCATGGAGAGGAGGGAGAGGGCCAAAAGGTGGCATGGAAAAGGGAGAGAGACAGCCTTGGGGCATGGCTTAAAAGAGGAGTTCTCAAAAGTGGGCGCAGACAGGGTCTTTTTATAGACTCTGCTGTGCCATCCAGTGCTGCATCACCCCGGTCAATCACGCTGCTTCGTCCAATCAGATCTAAATCTGATTGGTGGGATGACATCACCTGATCCAATTAGATGAGAGACCCATAGGTTCATTCTTAGATGGCACCTAAGATTGGTCAAAGTAGATACCCAAGGGCCACCTAAGTAGAAACCAAGAAGCCACCTGGAGTTCCATCCGTATGGGACTCTAGTGTCCCTATCCATGGGCGCACGCCATCCTAGGTGTGCATCCCCTTCTTTTCAATTTTCAGAGAGGGGATAAGACCCTATCTGCTCTCCAATAAGTACATGATACATGGGCAGATGTCTAAGGGTCAAAGGTCAATGTTTGACCAAGTGAAAGTACAAAAATTAGCAGGTGACGAAAAATGGCAGGTGTTATCTCAAACCTATCTCATAAATTCAGACAACCCTTTTTCTGACTTGGACAAGCTCCAATCAGACCAGGTAAAAGTACCTAAGTGAGCACAAACTCATTTTGCTTAATCGAGATAACTTTTAAGATAGAAAAAGGAGAACGTTAGGCTCAATCGTGTGCTAGCACGATTTTCTTGAACCTAATTAAATCTTATTCAAATCAATTGAGCTGGATTAGTCCAATTGATAATATCTAGATCCAAACCCTTGTTTGTGTGATCCAGTTAGGTTCAGTTTTGTATGGTAATAGGATATGTCATGATCTTTATCATCGACATCATCAAAACTTCTTTCGATGGGTCAGAACTCTTCTGATTCAAACAACTTAAAATGATCGATCATCTAAATCATTCTAATTGCTCCCAAAATCCACTAGTGACACCTAGCAGCATATGGTGGCAACCCATCAAAACTGAAAATGAACCTCTTGGTGTAGCTACTTGTGTGATTAAGTTCTTCTATCTTGAGCCCCGATCAGATTAGGGATATGGTGAACTCGCTAGACCCTAATTTCTATCAAATGAATAATCGTTCGATTCAAGTCTGATGTGAAAACCTTAATAGAAACTCTTTCTATTATTTCACACTCTGCCATGGCCATGGGCTTATGGACTTGATTCTCATGATCATCATAGGGCTGCTCCTCATCCACCGAGGTAGATAGATTCCATCTTGGTGCAATCCAATTCCTACAATGAACATGCTATAGCCAACATACACCTCAGGATTCCGAATGGCTAGGAGATCGAGTCATGGTGTAGTCAAACTATTACACCCTCATGGTGAACTACTAATGCACCTCAGGTCAAAGAACCAGACACACCACTACAGCATCGAGTCAGTCATCGATGAGAAGGTAGACTTCCTTATGGCTACTCGAGGTGGTCACGCTCAATGCCCTCATTCTCCAACGAGTACCTGTACTCTCGCTCCGATGTCTCTACACTGTAGACTTAAGACTCATCTACTATAAAGAAGCAATTGTACACTAACCTTTTGGATCGGTCATCATCCTCATGATGATCCTACGATCAGGAGCATTTTATGAGCTAATAATAAAAATTCTTGTCTTAAATTTTCAACTCTTGAAAATAAGAATTATCATTATCATTAACTCGAAGGATGTATCACAGACACTAAATATACATATATGATAGAAAATAATCTATTTTATTATTTATAGTCAAAATTATAATTTTGCCCTCAGAAGTGTATTACAAGTGTCAGCCAATTCTGGCTTCTAGGGTACACATATCTAACAGAACCATCTCGACAGGATGAGCCATAAGAAGATCGGCCTCCCTTGGAATCATCAACACCATCATTAGGGGACATCAATGAGGGAAGGCCAGCGGGTCAGCTGTAACACCCCATCTCTAAATCTAGGTGATGGTACCACATCCCACCCTTATCTAAAGGTTAAGAAGATTTCTAAACTATAACTAAGCTAAGATATCATTTATACCTGCTCAACACAATTATATCAATTTTCTTTCAACCATAATCATTTCAATTTAACCCTTTTTGTTTGCTAAAGCAAATATCTTAACTTCACTTAACAATTCAAAAAATCAACCTCAGGGTTTCCAACTAACAAAACCATACTTTGTTTGTACATTCTATTCATTACACCATCCTTTTTAATACACACATTTATAAAACAAACTAAAAGATATACATATAATAGTTTCTAGCCTAACTATCTTAGCTATACAATACTTCTCAAAATACATTTCTTTTACAAATCATTTTCATAAAAATACTTCCTCCTCTAGAGGTACCAATACACAAGCTAAAGCATACTCCCAACCATAGCAACTCCAAAATTGTAAGTAGAAAAAGTGAGGGGTGAGACATGGGAAGTCTCAGTGAGTGAGCATCCATCTAATAATGGCAAACAGATAGATATAACCATTATAATACTATGCACAACATGCTGTTAATAAGCCTTCAAACCTTTATAAGCCAACATGGAGAAAAACAAGATAGTTATAACTCCTATAATATCATTAATATTATGCTACTAATGAGATTCCATATAATTGCTTATCAACATAGATAAATCATACAAAAACTTTTTCTGAAACATAAACAACTGCTTATCTTTGACCATACCATGGCAACACACTACCATAAATGGACCGATTCTATGGGTAGCCTACCTTATCACCAAAAGGACAACACACTCCCATAAATGAACCAATCCTATGGGCAACCTGCCTTATTACAAAGGACAACACATTCCCATAGGTACCACTTTTATTGAGACAATACACTCTGATAGGGTTCTTATGAGCAGCCTGCCTTATCACCAAAAGGACAACACTATCTCATAAGTACACCATCCCTATGAGCAGCCTATCTCAGTGATATCAGAACAACACACTCATAGGATTCACCATTCCTATGAGCAACCTGTTCGTGCTTTCAAATATCAATAAGCCCCATGGCACATAAACAAAAATCAACCATGCCATAGGTGAAATCACAATAGATATCAATGTATAACTTGTTTAAAATTACCAAAGCCATGCTACCAAAACTGTGTGCATAATGACTTGCGTATATAGTACACAAAACCTATTCAGAAACCATACTTTTATTCATGCTTGTTTAGAACATATGCTTGCTTGTACATATGCTTGCTTATGAATTATACCAAAAGCTGTCCAGAAACCATTCCTTATTTTAATAGTTTTCAAATCACAAGTATACGAAATCAACATAAACTGCAAAGTATCAAGAGAACATCCTATTTTTCAAATAATATCATTACTTAACAAAGTATGGTAAAACAACATAGAAAGATGAAATTCACTCACCTCAACTGGCCACTAGTTAATTGGCTTACTCAAGCACCATTTTCCAATTCTTTTCTTTCCCTATAGTACCAATAAACATTGATTAAATTCATACCATGTGATTTAAAACCAAAACTACATCTACTTTGTATTCCTTCTTGTTCTTTAGATCTTTTAACTCATACTTTTGTTCCACCTTATCTGCTTCAGCTTAGGTTTAACTAAAACCTTACATAAACATCAAGAATTCCAAACATTTAACTATATTTCTATTCTTACAATTGGATTCAAATTTGGTTAATACTATTTCAACTCTTGGCTAGATTATTTAAATAGTTTCAGCAAGATATATGCAGCACAATTCATCTTCTAACTCAGCTTAAATTGTATAACTTGCTTTACTACAATGTCCCATCTGATACCAATACTTCAAAGATCTATTTGAACCTAATTTAGACCTTAAGCCTTACCTCAAGTGATTAAAACACTTCTGCTAGCCAAGCACCGATTCCTTCCTTTCCAATTTAAGCTACTCTTCCCTTTCAATCTAGCTCTCCACCTAGAACACCTCTTCCTAATTGATTTTCTTTTAATTTCTAATTGAATAGAACCTCCCCTCAACTATCCTTCCTTCTCTGACTTCTCTAAAGAATTTAGCAACTGAAACAACAACTAAGGAACCGGTGGCTTTAAGGTTTAGAAAACATAATTTAGAAAGAGCCTTGATAGGTGTCATCCCAAAAGAATTCCACCCAATTTCAAGCTAAATAGGTGTTTCTCTGATGAATTTTCAGCTATTACTTAATGCCCCCAAGCTACTCTATCATTTCATGAAAAGTTATTTTAAAATTATAACTTAAAACCATCTCAGTTAAAACCTACTCCTAGAAATTTTTGCGATTAGGGTCAACACCTTTGAAATAAGTGTCAACACCCACACACAAGAGCCCTTAAATCATCCCTTTTTCTTAAATAGGTCATCCCATAGGTTAGCCTCTCCCTCAAAAGTGTTGACACCTTTCAGGTGAGTGTCGACTCCTTGTGCCACCATAGAACTTTCCAAAAATCATCCTCTCTATTTTCTTGTGATAGTGTCATCACCTGTCACACAAGTGTCGACCGCTTTTCCTAGGTTTCAAAAATTTTAGTTTCATACTCTGCTCATAGCTTTACTCAATACTCTGCTAATTTTAGATTTCTTCTTCTAAGTTAATATCCTCATTTATTTTACTCTCTATTAACTTTAAAACATAAATATAAATAAGGAACATCCCCTATTTGCAACCAATAAAAATATCATAAAAATCAAAATCATCAAGAATAAGATATCAAAACTTGGGTTCTAGCTCAAATTTTTCAAAATTCGAAACTTTTAAAACTTTCCTCCTTCAGAATAAATAGGTTAACTAGTCTCAACATTCAATAAAAATCACTCTATAACTCACCAACATCTAAGAATTAATTACCACTAATTTTGATCTTAAGAAAATCCATAATTCACATAGCTCTCTGTGCAGGTGCTAGCTTCCAGACTTAGAAAATTTTCAGAACTCAAAATGATAGATAGTCATCATTTATGCTCAAATCGCTCAAATATACCATAAATAGACTATTATGCTATACATACATGAACACAAATCTTTTAATTTATTAATTTGCTGGTTCGAGATGTTACATTCCACCTTCCTTAAAATAAATTTCATCCTCAAAATTTATACTTCAACTAAATTATAATACTAAAAATTATAAAACTATTATTTTATTCTTGAACCCTTGTCAAACAAAATTAGTCATTCAATTATAAACATCATACCCGATTTCACATTAAACCTTGCTGATATGTGCTAGTATCTTGTTCACTGATATTAGTGCTTACTCTACTTACTAATGGAAGATTTTTAACTGAGGCTCTATTTGGACACTTCCTCCTCCGGTGACCCATTGCTCCACAATGGTAACATCCTCTAGCCCTTCTTGATACCCCACTTTCTATAGATGATAGCACCAATCTTTGTTTAGTCTTTCCTTGCTCTGGGCTAATAGAAGTAAAAGAACTTATACTTGATTGTACTGGTACTCCAAATTTATGATTGGGATCTTTAAAAATACTTGTTTTCTTGGATAGCTGATTTTCTTTTATTCCAAAGGAAAAATCCTGCATATTTCTTTTACCTCTCTCCTACCTATGATTAGAAAATTCTTTTTCCACCTTTTTTGCTCTACTAGCTCCCAGAATCACTTCAGCAAAACTATTATAGTTATGCATCTTTGTTTTTGCTTTAATTTCTAAATGCAATCCATCTTAAAACAACCTACACTTTTTCTTTTCATCCATAACAAATGCTGAAGCAAAGTGGGACAACTCAACAAATTTGGCTTCGTACTCAGCCACTGACATTCTCTCCTAAGATAAATTAAGAGACTCTCTTCTTTTCAGATCCTGACATACTACTGAGTAATATTGTTGATTAAATTTCTTTCTAAAATCATCACAAGAAATAACATACTCTTGTGGTTGCCTATCAATATAAGATTCCCACCAATGTCTAGCCCGACCTTCTAAAAGAAAGGTAGCAATGCTCACCTTCTGATCATCAGTACTTTTTACTAACACAAATATTCTTTTCATTCTCTGGATTCAATTTTTTGCCTCCATTGGATCTATAGTACCCTAAAATTCTACTAATCCCATCTTTCTAGCTCTTTTGAAGTTCCTTTCCACATCCACACTTCGAGTCTGAATACCAGGTGTAGAATTCATTGCAATAGTAATAGCTTGAGTAATTACACCCACCAATTCCTGCAATCCAATATTAGGTGTTTGCTCCAGAGGTGCAGGTTCTGATGGCACCTCTTGACCATAATCATACCTTTGTGAAACTCCTGCTTCAACCCTTAGGGCAAAAGATGATACAACAGATGGTACTCTAGGAGGTTGACCACTCCTATCCACTCTTCTTGGTCTACTCTGGCCTCTACCTCTACCCCTACTTGATGGTAACTGCTCTTTATCAAATCTTGATTCAAACTACTCCATTTTCTTACAAAATACAACTGATATGATCAACTTTAGTTCCTCTTTACAATAATTCTTCTAATAAATAAATATCAAAAGAAGCATCCCAAATTGAAGCAAAAACTTAAAATAAGTACTACTGAAAAAAATTTTCAAGAAACCTTGATTCATTAATCTTAGCTCATCGCTATAAATTATAAACTTTTGCTCTAACTTAGGTCCATCCCTACTAGTCATAAACCCTTACTAATCTCCATTAACCCCAAACCATTTCTTATCCTTGCTGACTACAATCCTTTACTCATTTCTATTGATTATAAAACTTTACTCATCACCGATTGAACTTTTACTCATCTTAATAAACCATTAGCCTCGGCTCTATAAACCATTGAACCTTGCTCTGATACCAAACATATAATACCCCACTCCTAAATCTGGGTGACGGTGCCACACCCCATCCTTATCTAAAGGTTAAGAAGACTTCTAAGCTATAACTAAGCTAAGATATCATTTATACCTGCTCAACATAATTATCTCAATTTTCTTTCAACCACAAGCATTTTAATTTAACCCTTTTTGTCTGCTAAAGCAAATATCATAACTTCACTCAACAATTCACAAAATCAACCTCAGGGTTTCCAACTTACAAAACCATACTTTGTTCATATATTCTATTCATTACACCATCCTTTTTGATACACATATTTATAAAACAAACTAAAAGATATACATATAACAGTTTCTGGTCTAACTATCTCAGCTATACAATACTTCTCAAAATACATTTCTTTTATAAATCATTTTCATAAAAATCCTTCCTCCTCTCAAGGTACTGATACACAGGCTGAAACATACTCCCAACCATAGCTACTCCAAAATTGCAAGTAGAAAGAGTGAGGGGTGAGACTTGGAAAAGCCTCAGTGAGTGAGCATCCATCTAACAATGGCAAATAGATAGATATAACCATCATAATACTATGCACAACATGCTGTTAATAAGCTTTCAAACCTTTATAATCCAACATGGAGAAAAACTAGAGAGTTATAACTCTTATATTATCATGAATATTATGCTACTAATGAGATTCCATACAATTGCGTATCAACATAGATAAATCATATAAAAGCTTTTTCTGAAAGATAAACAACTGCTTATCTTTGACTATACCACGGCAACACACTGCCATAAATGGATAGATTTTATAGGCAGCGTGCCTTATCACCAAAAGGACAACATGCTTTCATGGACATACCAATCCTATGAGCAGCCTACCTTATCATCAAAGGACAACAAATTCCCATAGGTACCACTTTTATTAAGACAACACACTCTCATAGGGTTCTTATGAGCAACCTGCCTTATCACCAAAAGGACAACACAATCTCATAAGTAAACCATCCCTATGAGCAACCTATCTCAGTGATATCGGAACAACATACTCTCATAGGGTTTACTATTCCTATGAGCAGCCTATCCATGCATTCAAACATCAATAAGCTCCATGGCACATAAACAAAAATCAACCATGTCATAGATGAAATCATAATAGATATCACTGTATAACTTGTTTAAAATTACCAAAGCCACGCTACCAAAATTGTATGCATAATTACTTGTGTATACAGTACACAAAAGCTATTCAGAAACCATATTTTTCAGAAACCATACTTTTATTCATGCTTGTTTAGAACATATGCTTGCCTGTATATATGCTTGCTTATGAATTATACCAAAAGCTGTCCAGAAACCATTCCTTGTTTTAATAGTTTTCAAATCACATGTATATGAAATTAACATAAACTGCAAAGTATCGAGAGAATATCCTGCTTTTCAAATAATATCTTTACTTTACAAAGTATGGTAAAACACCATAGAAAGATGAAATCCACTCTTCTTAACTGGCCACTAGTTAATTGGCTTACTCAAGCACCTTTTTCTAGTTCTTTTCTTTCCCTATAATACCAACAAACACTAATTAAATTCATACCATGTGATTCAAAACCAAAATTGCACCTACTTTGTATTCCTTCTTGTTCTTTAGATCTTCTAACTCTTACTTTTGTTTCACCTTATTTGCTTCAGCTTAGGTTTAACTAAAACTTTACATAAACATCAAGAATTCCAAACATTTAACTATATTTCTATTCTTACAATTGGATTGAGATTTGGTTAATACTATTTCAACTCTCGGTTGGATTATTTAAATAGTTTCAGCAGGATATATGCATCATAATTCATCTTCTAACTCAGCTTAAATTGTATAACTTGCTTTACTAAAATATCCCATTTGATACCAATACTTTAAAGATCTATTTAAACCTAATTTAGAGCTTAAGCCTTACCTTAAGTGATTAAAACATTGTTGCCAGCCAAGCACAGATTCCTTCCTTTCTAACTTCAGCTACTCTTCGCTTTCAATCCATCTCTCCACCCAGAACACCGCTTCCTAACTGATTTTTTTTTTATTTCTAACTAAGAACAGAACCTTCCTGTAGCTCTCGTCCCTTCTCTAACTTCTCTGAAGAATTTAGCAATTGAAATAATAGCTAAGGAACTGGTGACTTTAAGGTTTAGAAAACATAATTTAGAAAGAGACTTGATAGGTGTCATCCCATAAGAATTCCACCCAATTTCTAGCTAAACAGGTGTTTCTCTGATGAATTTCCAACTATTAGTTAATGCCCCCAAGCTAGTCTATCATTTCATGAAAAATTATTTTAAAATTATAACTTAAAACCCTCTTGGTTAAAACCTGCTCTTAGAAATTTTTGCGATTGGGGTCGACAACTTTGAAATAAGTGTCGACACCCACACATAGGTCAGCTCTTAGATCGTTCCTTTTCTCAAATAGGTTATCCTATAGGTTAGCCTCTCCCACAAAAGTGTCAACACCTTCCAAGCGAGTGTCGACTTCTTCTTGTGCCACCATAGAACTTTTCAAAAATTATCCTATCTATTTTCCTACGATAGTGTCGACACCTCTCACACAAGTGTCGACCCCTTTCCCTAGGTTTCAAAAATTTTAGTTTCATACTCTGCTCATAGCTGCTTAGCTTTACTCAATACTTTGCTTATTTTATATTTCTTCTTCTAAGTTAATATCCTCATTTATTTTACTCTTCATTAATATTAAAATATAAATATAAATAAGGAACACCCCCTATTTGAAATCAATAAAAATATCAAAAAAATCTAAATCTCTAGCTTAAATTTTTTGAAACTCAAAACTTTTAAACTTTCTTCCTTTAGAATGAATAGGTTAAATGGTCTCAACATTCAATAAAAATCACTCTACGATACACCAACATCTAAGGATTAATTACTACTAATTTTGATCTTAAGAAAATCCATAATTCACAAAGCTCCCCATATAGGTGCTAGCTTCCAAACTTAAAAAATTTTCAGGACTCAAAATAATAAATAGTGATGTGTTTAAATCTATTGCTATGGCAAGTACACTAGTCGATCAAGTAAAAAAATGAGTGAGTAGAGTATCATCCCTAAAGGATTGAAAAATAAGTACTAAAAATATTTTTTTCTAAGCTTTATTTAGATAATCAATTTATGAGAGTTAAGAAAAATAAGAAGAAATAAAAAAATAAATTAATAAATTATAAGAAAATAGAGAGAGTATAATTATTAGGGTTTAAGTCAAGAGTAATAGGTTACTAAGGCAATCGATTCACCAACTCAATCAATACAATATTCAAGTAATCACACAAATTAGGTTAATTTTATTTCATGTGATGGTAGAGTCTCCTAAGATATTCACTATCCTTTGGTCCAAGCATAGCAAAACTATCAATATTTATTAACTATCCTTTGATCCATGCATAATTTAAATAAATATCAATGCATTATGTTTTGTGAAATCCAATAATTAAAATATGTTGTGTCCAAAGCACACTAAAATTACTGCATACATATAAATTCTAATTCAATTCATGATATAAGATATATAAATCAAGAAGCATCGATATAGATGTACTTGGTCCATATCATCTATGTCTGTCAAATCAATTTTAGAAGATAGCCAGTAATCTAAAAGCACCAAGAGCTGATTTATATACTTTTCATGAATAAAATATAAAATTAAAAGTAAATCATACTGAATATTGCATCAAAAAGAGTGGCTACACCTTAGCCTTAGTAAAATAAATTTAGTTCATGATAAAAGAATCAAAAATAGTAATTAAAATAAAAAGTATGTAAAAATCTAAATAGAAATTTGTTTGTTGCTGAAATTGGTCATCCATTACTCTTGGTGTGGAGAACTTGATGAAGAAGAAGAGAGTTGCTTGCTTGATCTTGAAGAAAAGAAAGAAAGAAAGAAAGAAAGAAAAATAAAAAGCTCTCTCTAGATCTCTCCCTATTCCTCACTCTTTATTCTCTATTTTTCTCTCTGTTATTCTCCTCTATTGTGATCTACACAGATCTTTTTTATAAAGTCAAGAGGGGTTGCTTTGATGAAAATTTCCATTGAAATCAGGATTTAGAACTCTTGGAATAACTCAAATAAGGCCTGGATCATTCTGGCCATTGGATGGTGATCAAATGCATCAAAAACCAGTTAAAAACCCTTTAAAATATCTTAGATGAAGTGGAAATTCATGGCAGCCATTGGATCAGCCTTTAAATGGATTCCAGGTTGTTGTATCTACTTCTGAAGGGCTTCAGGCATTTAATTAAAAATCGAAAACCATTCAGATTATTGGATCTTGATCAGGAGCCACATTCACCATCCATCAATGCCTCGATCTCTACCGTCGGATCAAAACTCCAGCGAAAGCAACCATCCGATCCTACCTACATCCCAGGTAGACCGATCACAAGCCAGGTTCACCATGGACCATCCGTCTATCAGCCAATCCCATCACATGCTATCGCATGAAATTCTAGTTTTGCCCCTAACTAGGTTACTATAGTGGTCCACCATACACCATAAAAAATTCTGACATCAGCATGGCGTCAGCAGTTTGTCTGGATCATTTGCGATTGGGCTGGACCAGTTTGCTAAGCCAGTTTGAACTGAACCAATCGGCTAATTAATTAATTTTTTTTATTTTTTTCCTTTGAAAATTGATTTCGGGCTCGTTTGAAGTATATTTTGCTTGAAATTTATTTTATTTGAATCAAAAAATTTAGATCTTCACATTGGTGGCCTTCTTTTCTACATAAAATTAATAAAAGTATCAATTCTTAAGAATAAAATTAATTATTTTATAATTTAATATTTTAATTAATGTATTTTTAGCACATATCACATCCTCCAACTTAGTCATTGCTAGTTCCTTAGCAATATTTTATTTATCACCATGTTTCAATAAGATCCTTCTTCACAAAAATAAATCTAGGATTAAAGATCAAAAAATTTAGAAAATATCACTAACTAAATATTGAGCTTCAGAAGTAAATTTTGTAGTCAGTACAATCAGAAACTTTCTTAGAGTACATTTAAAGATCTATAGCACTTGTGTTCATGAAGACTAACATAGCATTTGGGTGTTAATTTAAAGGATAAAAGTATCTTCTTTTATCATCTATTTTGATTAATTTTCTATATACTTCTAAGTTAAACTCATAAATTAAGGTAGCTTTCACACTGCCTCTTTTGTTTCTTTTTTTCTCTTTATTCTTTTTTCTTTTTTTTCTTTTTTTCTTTTTATCCTGAGCATCCTGACCTTTCCTCCATCATTTGACGTGAATCTCCACACTTGACCTAGGTGTAAAGATCTAGTTACTAAGCTTCAGGCAATCCATATATATTCTATCTTTTGCACTTTTATTTTGGCAGGTAGCTCTTTTCTTAAATTTAAGTTTCTTTGATTGAAATGTATATTAATTATCAATTTTTAGTAATAATTGAATCATCAGTTAGTCTTATAATCAACACCTACTTTGTCTTGTTAGTGTGCACGTGCAATTAGAAGTACTAATAGTCTTTAGGTGACCTAAATAGGTTGCTAAAAGTCTGACCAGCTAATCTACTTCTTAAGCTCGCTATATTCATTAGCAAATACTTTTAACTTTTATTACTTTTCGTAGTCTATCTTGCTCAAGATTTTTTCTCTTGACACACGATTTTTTTTAAGATATATATTTAATATTTTTTTAATAAAATTTTTTTCTACCTCCTAACTTATTCTAGATTGTCTAAGTGGAGAAAGAAAAGTAAAGGTGCAATAAGAGATAAGAAAGAATACACCTATACTATTTGTCCAGACTGATTCTTTGAAGCTTTGCAAACTAGCCTGGGCTCACTTTTTCTCTCTACAAAATTGAAAATACACACCAAAGAAATAAAAGAGCAACAAAAATTTACTGAAAAAGAAAAGAAAAGGATCAAAACTAAAAACAAAAGAAACAATCTATCTAGTAGTTCTGATTTATAGTTTTCAGCTTGACTTTCTTGAGGCTCTAAACTAGATCAATCCAGTGCCACTTCAATAGGTATACTTTAATGTTTAGCCTAATCCTCTTGTGATTTGATAATGCTAACTTTACTAGTCTCAAACCTATTTTCTACAAAATTCTCATATACTGATTTGTCAATAACATCAATTCAAAAATAAGTTTGATTATCATCAGGATGTTTAGTATGTTTAAAAATATTAAAAGTCACTTGTTCATCTTGGATTTTAAGAATTAGCTTTTCTTATTGAACATCTATTAAAGCTCCTCTAGTAGCTAAAAAGGGTCTTCCTAAGATAATAAGTATATTAATATCTTCTTCCATATCAAGAACAATAAAATCAATAGAAAAAATAAACTTATTTACCTTTACCAAGACATCCTCCACTATATCTCATGGATATTTAATACATCTGCCAGCTAGTTAAAGAGTGATAGTGGTAGGTTTAGTTCTCCTTGACCCAGCTTCCTAAAAATATAAAAAGGCATGAGATTAATACTTGCTCCTAAATCACATAAAATTTTATCAAAACTACCATCACCAATAATACAAGGGATAGTAAAACTTCTTGGATTCTTTAGCTTCTCTGGTAATTTGTTTTGAAGTATTACTGAGCACTCTTTATTCAAATTTATTTTCTCATGCTCCTTCAGCTTCTTCTTATTGGTTAGGATTTCTTTGAGAAACTTGGCATACCTAGGCATCTAAGTGATAGCATCTACAAAAGAAATATTAATATATAAATTCTTTAAAATTTTGAAAAAGTTAAAAAATTTCTTATCTGGATGCTGTATATGTCTCTCTAGGAATGGTAGTGGCGGCTCGTAGGGCTTCACATTAGGATCAACAAATTTTATACCCGAGGACCATCCATTTGCTAGTTGTTTTGGTGATTGATGAATTTTGATTGGCTGCTTTGTAGTTTCTTCTTTAGTCTTTTTGTCTTGATGTGGCTCTTCCAGCTCTTTACCGCTTCTTAGGATGATGGCATTGACTTGCTTTCTTGGATTGGTTTTCATGTTGCTTGGCAAGGATCCCTGTGGTCTCTCGAAGATTATCTTGGCCATTTGACCTACTTGCATCTCCAAGTTTTGAATTGCTGCTGCTTGGTCATGTCTGAGTTTTGTTTTTAGATTTCTTATGGCTGCTTCTTAACTTTGCATGAATTTTGTCTTCATATTCTTCATAGCTGCTTCTTGATTCTGCATAAATTTAATGAGCAGCTCCTCCATATTGGGCTTCTTTTCATGTACTTCAAATCTCTAGGATGGTTGCTGTGCTACATTTTCACTACTCCATGAAAAATTCAGATGTTGCCTCCACCCTTAGTTGTAACTGGAGTAGGGATTATTTTGCTGAGGTCTAATGAAATTATCAAGATAGTTAGCTATATCAGAGGCTTTGGCAAAGGGATTACCTATCTGGCATTTGTTTGTATCATGTCCTCATCCACATAGCTCATAAGTGATGCTCTGTACATGCATAACTGCTCCCTTCAAGTTGTTGAGTTCAGCTTGAAGAGTTGCAATCTCTATTATTAAAGTTGGGATGCTATCTATTCCATGTATAGCTACTGGTCTTCTTGGTATCATGCGATCTGCTTGCCACTGATAGCTATTTGATACCATCTCATCGATCAGATCAAAAGCTTCCTCCTCTATTTTTTAATTAATGGTACCTTCTATTGCTACATCAATCATAGAATGATTAGTAGAAGATAAACCATTATAAAAAGTTTGTACCTAAAGCTATACGGGCAATTGATGGCATGGACATCTCCTCAGTAGTTCCTTAAAACGCTCCCAGGCCTCATATAGTGTCTCCATCTCCATCTGCATAAAAGAATTAATATCATTATGCATCTTTGCAGTCTTGGAAGGTAGAAGTACTTGGCTAAGAATTTTTGAGCTAGGGCATCCTAAGTTATGATAAAACCTGCAAGAAGAGAATAAAGCCAACTTTTAGCTTTATTACATAAAGAAAAAAAAATAGCCTTAATCTAATAGCATCATCTGACATTCCATTAATTTTAAAAGTATCACAAAATTTAAGAAAATTAGAAATATGGACATTCAGATTATCATGCACATGTCTACTAAATTGGACAGTTGATTGAATTATCTGGATTATCGTAGGTTTTATTTCGAAGTTGTTCACTTGCACAGGTGGTCTCTTGATGCTCAAAGCTGCATCGACTACAGATGGTGTGATGTAATCATTTAATGGATGATGTGCCACTCGAATAGTTTCTTGCCATCCCTTGATCGCCATATCCAATCGTAGATTGATGTCGTTAGGATCTTTAGCTATCATGTTTCTTTCTTGTTGTGGTCTTCTGATTGTCCTCTCAATTTTTGGATCAAAAGGTACTAAATCACTATGCCCAGTACGTGTCATGCACCAAGCACAAACCTAAAAATAAAGTAAGAATAAAAATTAAAAATAAAATTCTAAAGTAAAGTAAGGATCGAAATTTTAATATTGTTTTAGATATAATCCCTGACAATGACACCAAAAACTTGATGCATGTAAATCTATCGCTATAGTAAGTTCACCAATCGATCAAGTAATAAAGTGAGTGAGTAGAGTATCATTCCTAGAGGATTGAAAAATAAGTACTGAAAATATTCTTTCCTAAGCTTTATTTAGATAATCAATTTATGAGAATTAAGAAAAATAAGAAGCAATAAAGAAATAAATTAATAAATTGCAAGAAAATAGAGAGAGTGTAATTACTAGGATTTAAGTCAACAGCAATAGGTTACTAAAGCAATCGATTCACAAACTCAATTAATACAATATTCAAGTAATCATGCAAATTAGTTAATTTTGTTTTATGTGATGGTTGAGTCTCCTAAGATATTCACTATCTTTTGGTCCAAGAAAAGCAAAACTATCAATATTTATTAACCATCCTTGGGTCCAAGCATAATTTAAATAAATATCAATGCATTAAGTTTTATAAAATCCTTTAATTAAAATATGCTGCGTTCAAACTGTACTAAAATTTTCACATGCATATGAATTCTAATTCAATTCATGATACAAGATATATAAATCAAGAAGCATCGACATAGACATACTTAGTCCATATGATCTATGTCTGTCAAATCAATTTTAAAAGATGGCCAATAATCTAAAAGCATTAAAAGTAGATTTATATACTCCTCATGAGCAAAATATAAAATTAAAAGCAAATCATACTGAATATTGCATCAAAAAGAGTGGCTACACCTTAGTCTTAGTAAAATAAATTTAGTTCATGATAAAAGGATCAAAAATAGCAATTAAAATAAAAAGCATGTAAAAATCCAAACAAAAATTTGTTTGTTGCTAAAATTGATCATCTATTGCTCTTGGCGTGGAGAATATGATGAAGAAGAAGGGAGCTACTTGCTTGATCTTGAAGAAATAAAAGAAAGAAAAATGAAAAGCTCTCTCTAGACCTCTTCCTATTCCTCTCTCTTTATTCTCTATTTTTCTCTATATTATTCTCCTCTGTTGTGTTCTGCACAGGCCTTTTTTATAAAGTCAAGAGGGGTTGCTTCGATGAAAATTCTCACTAAAATTAGGATTTAGAACTTCTAGAATAACTCAAATAAGGCCTGGATCATTTTGGCCATTGGATGACGATCAAATGCATCAAAAACCACTTAAAAATCTTTTAAAATATCCCAGATCAAGTAGAAATTCATGACAGTCATCGAATCAGCCTTTAGATGGATTCTAGGCCATCAAATCTACTTTTGAAGGGCTTCAGGCATTTAATTAAAAATTGGAAACCATTCGAACCATTGGATCTTGACTGAGAGCCGCATCCGCCGTCTATCAGCACCTCAATCACAACCGTCGGATCAAAACTCCAGCGAAAGCAGCCATTCGATCCTGCCTACATCCCATGTAGATCGATTGTGAGCTGGGTTCACCATGGACCATCCATCTGTTAGCCAATCCCATCGCATGTTGTCGCATGAAATTCTAGTTTTGCCCCTGACCAGGTTACTATAGCGATCCACCATCCACCGCAAAAAATTCTGACATTAATAGGGCATCAATGGTCGATCTGGTTCTTTTATGGTCAGGCCGAGCTGGTTTGCTGAGCCAGTTTGAACTGAACCGACCAACTATTTAATTTATTTTTTTATTTTTTTATTTCATTTGAAAATTTATTTTGGGTTTGTTTGAAGTTTGTTTTGCTTGAAATTTATTTTATTTAAACCAAAAAATTTAGATCTTCACATTGGTGGCCTTCTTTCCTACATAAAATTAATAAAAATATAAATTTCTTAAAAATAAGATCAATTATTTTATAATTTAATACTTTAATTAGTGTATTTTTAGCACTTATTAAATAGTCATAATTTATGCTCAAATCGCTCAAATATACCTTAAATAGGCTATTATGTCGTACATATATGAACACAAATCTTTTAATTTATTAATTTGCCGATCCGAGATGTTACATCAGCAGAGTCAATAATGAGGCAGTGGACTGAAGAATCCATCACTTTAACCAAAGAAGATGCCTAGGGAGCTCAGCTTCTGCATAATGACGTGATTGTAGTTACTTTAAATATTGCTGATTTTGATGTATACCATATTTTAATTGATAATGAAAGCTCTACTGATCTCTTATTTTATGATGTCTTTTTTAAAATGTCTATACCTGATGGCAGAATGGGATCGATGAACTCCCTACTGGTAGGATTTATAAGTGATACGGTGCCAGTGGAAGGAATAATAACATTGTCTATGGTAGCTGGCCGATACCCAAAGCAATCTAAGACATAAGTCGATTTTTTAGTAGCCAAAGCCCCTTCTTCCTATAATGCGATTCTTGGCCGATCTAGTTTGAATGCACTTCAAGCTATGGTTTCAACTTACTACCTAAAAATGAAGTTTTCGATAAAGCACGGAGTTAAGGAGGTTAGAGAAGATCAGGCACTAGCTCGGTATTGCTGTAGTATCACCTTACAAAGGGCAGAATAAGCATATCCTTGTCCGATGGATAGGCTTGATGCCCGTGATGATTTATCTGAAGAAAAAGGAGAACCCATCGATGACCTTGAAGAGATCCCTTTGAATGATGGGAATGAAGAACATGCTCTAAAGATTGGCTCAAATCTGAAAGAAAAAGTTAGAAAGTAGCCCATCATATTCTTATAAAGGAATGCTAATGTATTCACCTAGATGCCTACAGACATGCCTGGGATTGATGCAGAAGTCATAGAGCACCGCCTGGGTGTGTACCTTAAGTGATGGCCGGTGAAGCAGAAAAAATGCAGTTTTGCGCCAAAGCGATAGACGTCTATAATGGATGAGGTTGACAAGCTCCTCAAGGTGGGATTCATTTGAGAAGTGCTTTATCCGGATTGGATTGCAAATATTGTCCTAGTTAAAAAAGTAAATGGCAAGTAGAGGATATGCATAGACTTCACATATTTAAATATAGACCGTCCAAAAGATAGCTATCCTCTGCCTAGGATTGACCAACTGATGGATGCGACTTTGGGATATGAACTCCTCACCTTCATAGATACTTTCTTCGGACATAATCAAATCTAGATGGCACCACAGGATGAGGAGAAGACTACTTTTATCACCGACCATGGTCTTTATTATTGTAGGATCATGCCATTTGGGCTTAAAAATATAGGTGCAACATACCAGCACCTGGTGAATAAAATTTTTAAGAAGCAGATCAGCCACAACATGGAGATGTATGTAGATAATATGCTGGTTAAAAGCCGATCTTCACCAAATTACATTATCTACCTTGAGAAGACCTTTAGTATCCTCCAGAAGTACAAGATGAAGCTGAACCCTATAAAATATGCTTTCGGAGTAACCTCGAAAAAGTTCTTAGGATTTGTGGTGTCAAGCTCTGACATCGAGGCCAACCTATAGAAGATCGAAGCCATCTAGGAAATGACTATGCCAAAAATAATAAAAGAAGTTCAACACCTCACAGACAAGGTGGCAGCTCTGAATCACTTCATGTCAAGGTCGTCAGAGCACTGCATGCCCTTCTTCCAAGTGCTCAAGCAACCCAAGAACTTCATGTTGTTCCACCGATGGCCGCTCTAATATCAATCTATTGAAAATAATTCTTTCTACTCGATGATTACAGAAACAGCAATAAGGATTTGAGAAAAGGGATGGTCGTTCTATTGAAACCTTCGCAAAACCTAGGCATGGGGAGAAGGGAGAGAATGAGAGAGGAAGAGAGATTTTCAGGGAGAAAAAGATTTGTATTGATTCCATGCTTAGTTTACGAAACTCAGTATAGAGTATCTATATACCTGGTCAAACAAGATCAAACCTAAAAAGCATTCCTAGCTAACTTAATGTGATGCACTCCCCGAGCCCATATACATCCATGACTCCCATGCACACACCCATTGGACAAATCTCAGTCCAATCTATAGGATAGCCCCCTTAGGATCTTACAAACTAAGGCCCTAAGTTCCTAGAATTAAACTCAATCCCAGGTCAGAATAGAAACTACGTTCTATTTTGTTCACTACTCAAGCTGGCACGGTCAGTAATCGGGTTGGCTCAATGGTGATGTCTCCTGCGAGAGCCTGAATCATAACTCTTTGTTCTACTGCTCAAGCCAGTTCTCTTAGGATTCGAGCTGGCTCGACTTCCACTTGGGCTGGCTTTGATAAGAATCGAGCCAGCTCTTCTAACATATCAGCCTGATATACTTTCTAGACTTTTGCTCAATCCAGCTCTCTCATGATTCAAGTTGGCTCTTCTTTAGCTTCGGATGGCTCTTTTGCATCTTGGGCTGGCTCTTCTGATAGGATCCAAGCCAGCTCTTCTAAAGTGTTTACTGAAGTTTTTTGATGGTTGATTTTATTCGCTCCTTGCTCTCTTTCCACATGCTTTCAAGGCTTGAGAGCAACATACCTGAGCTCACAATCTC
Source organism: Cocos nucifera (assembly GCA_006176705.1). NCBI lineage: Eukaryota > Viridiplantae > Streptophyta > Magnoliopsida > Arecales > Arecaceae > Cocos > Cocos nucifera. The sequence goes on along the minus strand of QRFJ01001982.1, from coordinate 36,865 downwards.
TACCTTGGTGCTCCCAAGTCCTTGTGAAGTCAGTTCTATCAGACAATCCCATCAATATCATGTAATTATAAAATCTATTCCGTGGAAGTACCTTTATGAGTACATCAGCTGGATTTTCCTTGGTGTGAACCTTCACCATCCTTCACTAGCTCTCTGATTCTATGATATCTGATATCAATGTGCTTGGTCCTTGCATGATACATAGAGTTCTGTGCAAGTAACAAAGCACTCTGGCTGTCATAATGCATCTTGGTTGCATCCTATGGAGATCCCATCTCCAGCGCCAAGTACTTCAACCATAGAGCTTCCTTCGCTACCTCCATGATGCCAATGTACTCCGCTTCAGTAGTGGATAAGACCGTAATTGATTGCAAGCATGATCTCCATGAGACTAGACCTCGATACAAGCTGAATACAAAATCTATAGTCGAGCATCGAGTATCCATATCTCCACCAAAATCTACATCCACAAATTCTTCTATTAGCCCTTGAGCTTCCTTAAACATGCTAGGATGTTCCTTAGCACCTTCTTGCTGACCATAGTAGATGCCGATCCCAACTAAACCTACCAAGTATCTGAAGATACCCTTCAGTGCTCTCTAATGCTCCTTTTCAGGCTAAGCCATAAACCTGCTCACTTGATTTACTGTATGGACTAAATCCGACCTGCAACATACCATAGAGTAAATAATACTTTCCACACTAGAAGCATATGGGATCTTTTCGATCTCCTAAATTTTCATCTCAGTCTGTGGTGATATGGTCTTAGAGAGTCTAACATGCCCGGCTAGTGGTAGCTCAGTTGGTTTGGCCTCCTTCATTCCAAAATTCTCAAAGACCTTCTTGATATATCCTTCCTGAGATGGATGTAGCAGCCTCTTGATTCTGTCTCTGATGATTTCCATACCAAGAATCTTCTTTGCAGGTCCCAAGTCCTTCATCTCAAACTTTCGATACAAAGCTCCTTTTAACTCCTACACAACTTTCTTACTCTTGTATGCTATCAGCATGTCATCTACATACAAGAGTAAGTATAACCAAGATCCATCTTCCAGAGACCTCACATATACACATAGATTATGATCGCACTAGAAAAGTCTAATACTTCTCATATAAGTATCAAACCACTTGTACCATTATCTAGGAGACTGCTTCAATCCGTATAGTGATTTCTTCAATAAACAGACCTCTCTTTCTGACCCAGGCTCCTTGAAGCCCTATGGCTGCTCCATGTATTTGTTCTCCTCCAAATTTCCATGGAGGAATGCTATCTTGATGTCCATTTGCTCTAGTTGCAAAACATGAGTAGCAACTATGCTCAACATCACCCTGATGGATGTATGTCTGATAACTAGAGAGAAGACCTCTGAGTAATCAATCTCTTCTCTCTGTGAGTACCCATTGGGTACCAAGATAGCCTTGTACCTCACTCCATCTTGCTCTAAAGGTGCCTCTTTTCTGGTGAAAACCTATTTGGAGCCAATGGGTCGAGCATCATCCGGTAGATCCACCAGCTGCCATGTTCGATTTTTCCTGAGAGACTCCATCTCTTTCATCATGGCCTGCATCCATGACTCCTAGTTTGAACTCTCCATGGCCTCTTCAAAACTTGCTAGATCTCCATTGGCAATGATGAGAGCATAGGAGATAGTCTCATCAATGCCATATCACATCGATTTGTGAGTAGTGCGCTTTGGCTTGTGCAGTGCCACTCTCCTTGCTATATCCTGCAAGTTTGTTGCCTATGGCTGCCTCTACACATCCCTCAGGATAGATCACTCTCCATGCTGGTTCTCCACAGGTGTATCACCATACTTACCTACCTCCACCTCAAACTGAACATGACCCGAGGTTGATATTAAGGGCAAATCACCTATATTTGACAGCTATCCCATTCTGTCCTATGTTGTCTTCACAACTTCATGTGCACTTGCCGGCTTCAACACAATTATTTTTTCATCAAATATCATATTCTAATTGACGATACATCTCTGAGAATGTGAATCCCATAGTAAGAAATCCTTCACACCTCATGAAAATCCGATGAATATCATCTTCTATGACTTTGGGTCCAACTTGCTTCTATCGGCTTCTTCTACCAAAGCATATGCAGGATAGCTGAACACCTTTAGGTGGCCAAGCTCCACCTTCTTCCCACTCCAGATAGCCTCTGAAAGTCTTTCATTCATTTTTTTATGGGGAGATCTATTCACAAGAAAACATGCATAAATAAGAGCATCATCCCAAAATGATTTGGGTAGTTATGCCTGCAGCCTCAAGCTTTTGGCCTTCTTTGTCAATGTCCGATTCATCCTCTCCATGACACCATTTTGCTGAGAGGTCATCTTCATTGTGTAATGGCATTTTATTCCATTTTCCTCATAGTATCTCTTGAATGCTATGCTGGTGTATTCCCCTCCATTATCAGATTTCAAATACTTCACTGGCTACCCTGTTTCCTTCTCTACCTCAGCTCTCCAGATTTTAAATCAATCAAAAATATCTAATTTTTTCCTCATCAGATAGACCCATACCTTCCTAAAGAAATCATCTATAAAGGTGCCAAAATATCTTGCTTTACCTCGAGATGCAATAGGTGTTCGTCCCCATACGTCTGAGTGAACAAGATCCAAAATAGCTTCATTCTGCTTGGTACTATTGGCAAATGTAACTCTATGTTATTTGCCATAGATACAAGGCTCACATAGGTCACTTCCTTCCTTTTTGAGTGCTAGAATCAGACCTCTCCTACTCAACTCTGTAAGCCACCTATCACTCAAGTGACCCATACAATAGTGCCATAGCTTGTAAGCTAGTTGCTCCTCCTATGCTGCTATAGACACCTCCGCACTATCTGTGACCACAAAGCCCTCCATCATGTATAGATTTTTGCTCAGTCTTGTCCCTTTCATTACCACCAATGCATCCTTGGAAATCCTCAAACACCTACAATCTGGCTGACAATTGAATGCATATCCCAATTCTTTCAAGTAACCCAAGGATATCAAATTCTTCTTCAGTTCTGGTACATGCTTCACATTACTGAGTATTCGTATGATACCATCATACATCCTCACTTTGATTGTACCAACACCAGCAACTTTACATCGGTGACCTTCTTCAAGACTTACACTCTGTCCATCGGATCTTTCATAAGATGAGAACCACTTTCGATGTGCAGTATAATGATGGAAACATGCTGAATCCAATATTCAGTGATTGTTCAACTCTGCTACTCCATCTGATACTATCAGTATATCTTCTTTACTATCTTCAAATAATAGAGCACCACTCCTACTGGTTAATCCATCCTTCAAAGTGCCCTTCTCCTTTTCATTCTTCAAAAGTGAGCAATTTCTTCTAATATGACCAGGTTGATTATACTTGTAGCATTTTCAAGCCTTTTGATTTTCTCGAGACTTTGATCTATCCTTAGATTTATCTTGAGTCCTCTTCTTAGGCCTTCCTTGCCTCTCATTCATAGAAAGCACCTCTGAATTAGGATTTCCTCTAACTACCCTCTCTCGCTGCTTGTTGAACATGAGAACTCTAACCACTTCCTCAAAGTTTAATGTCTCCTTTCCATACACTAGAGTAGTAATGAGACCATCATATGCTGCTAGCAGCGAACACAATAACAGGAGAGCTCTATCCTCCTCATCAATCTTCACATCAAGGCTCATAACATCCGAGCAAACTTAATTAAACTTCTGAATGTGGGAAACTAGGTCTCCTCCTTCAGGCTTCCGTAAACTGTATAGCTGCTTCTTCAACCATAGCTTATTTGTCATATTCTTGCCCATATGTGTGTTCTCCAATTTCTCCCAAAGCCACTTCAATGTGGTTTCCATGTTAATCTTTGATAGAACTTCATCAGTGAGGCACATACGAATCATACTGAAGACTATCTCTCCAAGTTTCTTCCACTCTTCAACAGAAATCTTTTTTGATCTTTCGTGAGTCAAGATCTTGTAGATTCTATTCTACACTAGTAGATCTTTCATCCTTTACTGCCAAAGACTGAAGTTATCCTTACCATCAAACTTTCCAAAATCCACCTTGATGGTACTCGATACTATCCCAACTAGATTTCAATAACCAAAGACAAAAGAGAATAAACAGTGTTCAAAAAAATTTGTTTAGCACCTTACCACAACACCAGGCGAACCTTTGTCCATTCCTCCACCAGATCTAACAATAGGGCTCTGATACCAATTGTTGTTCCACCAATGCCTGCTTTAATATCAATCTATTGGAAATAATTCTTGCTACTTGATGATTACAAAAATAGCAACAAGAATTTGAGAAAAGGGATGGTCATTCTGTTGAAACCCTAGCAAACCCTAGGCATGGAGAGAAGGGAGAGAATGAGAGAGAAAGAGAGAATTTTAGGGAGAAAAGGCTTGTATTGATTTCATGCTTGGTTTACAAAACTCATTACAGAGTATATATACCTGATCAAATAAGATCCAACCTAAAAAACTCTCCTAGCTAATCTAATGAGATGCACTCTCCGAGCCCATATACAGCCATGTCTTCCATGCACACATTCATTGGACAAATTCCAATCCAATCCATAGGTTAGCCCCCTTAGGACCTTACAAATTGAGGCCCTAAGTTCCTATGATTAAATTCAATCCCAGGCTAGAATAGAAACTACATTCTATTCTATTCACTGCTCAAGCCGGCTCAATCAGCAATCGGGTCAGCTCGATGGTAATGTCTCCTATGAGAGCCCGAATCATAACTCTCTATTCTGTTGTTGCTTGAGCCATCTCTCTCAAGGTTCAAGATGGCTCAACTTTCACTCAGGCTAGCTTTGACAGGAATCGAGCCAGTTCTTCCAACGTATCAGCCTGATACACTTTCTGGACTTCTGCTCGAGCCAACTCTCTCAGGATTCGAGCTGTCTCTTCTTTAGCTCGGGCTGGCTCTTCTACATCTCAAGTTGGCTCTTCTGACAAGATACAAGTTAGCTCTTCTAAAGTATTTGCCAAAGCTTTTTGATGGTTGATTTCATTCACTTCTTGCTCTCTTTCCACCTGCTTCCAATGCTTGAGAGCACCATACCTAAGCTCACACTTCAACTGGACTCCCAAGTATCAGCAGGCCCTTGAAGAATTGAAAAGCTATCTCAATTTGCCTCCACTGCAAGCCAAACATGAACCTAGAGAAGAACTATTTCTATACCTCACCATATCTCTCGTAGCTATTGGAGCCGTATTGGTCAAGGAAGAAGCTAAAGTTCAGAAGCCAATCTACTATATAAGCAGAGTCTTAAGGGATGCAGAAACAAGGTATACCAAATTAGAAAAACTAATCTATGCCTTATTGATTACAGTCAGGAAGCTCCGATCTTATTTTCAGGAGCACACAATTACTCTTCTCAATGATCAACCAATCAAGATAGTTCTTCATCGACTCGATACCTCCAGTAGAGTAGCAAAGTGAATGATTGAGCTGATCAAATTTGACATCCATTTCCAACCTCGACCGTCCATTAAAGCTCAAATATTGGCTGATTTCATAGTAAAATATACTATTTCAGAGGAGACTGAACCAGAGCATCAAGAAGTTTTTATCCCTAGCTCCCTTGAGATAAGGCTGATCTTCCTGAAAACTTCTAGGTGCTGTATGTGAATGGTTCATCCAATGCCTCTAGGGCAAGTGTAGGCTTGATCCTCATCAATTTTGAAGGAATTATAGTGGAGTGTACATTACGTTTTGACTTTTCTGCCATTAATAATGGAGCAGAGTATAAAGCCCTACTTGCAAAATTCAGAATAGCCAGAGAGCTGAAAATGCAGCATCTGAAGGTTTACAATGACTCTCAACTAGTGGTGGAACAAGTCAGTAACTCCTTTGAAGCCCAAAAGAAAAGTATGAAAAAGTACCTAGAAAGAGTGAAGAGCTTGAGTTTGGCCTTCGACAATTTTGACATCCAGCGGATCCCTAGGATGGAGAACACTAGAGCTAACCTCCTCTCTAAGCTAGCCACCTTAAGCCCAAACGAACTACCAAAAGAAGTTCTTTTTGAAGTCCTGTAGTGCCCAAGTTTGGAAGAGCCCCAGGCAATAATGCAGGTTAATCATGAGCCTAGCTAGATCGACCCATTGATTGCATATCTCAAGGAAGAAACTCTTTCTAAAAATTATTAAGAAGCTCGAAAGTTAAGAAATCAAGCTTTTCACTATATTTTATATGAAAACAAGTTGTATAAAAGGTCGTATTCATTGCCACTCCTCAAGTGTATCCGACTTTTAGAAGCTAGCTATGCCTTGAGGAAAGTTCACAAAAGGATTTGCAAGAATCATTTGGGGGTGAGATCCTTATCATATAAGTTACTCCATCAGGGGTATTATTGGCCAACAATGCACCAAGATGAAGTGGATTATGTGAGAAAATATGATAAGTGTCAGAGAAATGCAAACATTCAGAGATAGTCGGCTTCACAGCTTACTCCACTAGGCACCTCCTAGCTATTTGCACAATGAAGAATGGATATACTTGAATCTTTTTTCATGACATTTGGACAACGAAAGTTCCTACTAGTAGCAGTGGACTATTTTACTAAGTGGGTTGAGGCTGAACCCTTGGCAAATATCACTGAGGTCAAAGTGCAAGACTTCATCTGAAAGTCAATTATTTGTAGGTTTGGTCTGCCTTGAATGCTAATCACCGATAATGTGTGTCAGTTCATAGGTGCAAAGTTCACTGAGTTCTACGAAAACCTGAATATATCTCACCACTTTACATTAATAACTCATCCGCAAGCAAATGGTGAGGCAGAAGTGACTAATAGAACTTTGCTGTGGGATAAAGGCTAGGCTTGAAAGAGCAAAAGGAACCTAGGTGGACAAACTCTATCACGTGCTCTAGGCCTATAGAACTACTCAAAGATTGCCCATGGGAGGAACTCCCTTTATATTGGTTTTTGGGGTGGAGGCTATTATCCCGATCAAACTCGAACTCCCATTAGTGTGAGTAGAAACCTTCAACAAACAAAGCAACTCGTAGGATCTTAAAGCCAACCTTGATCTACTGGAAGAAAAGCTGGAGAAGGCCTAGATCCAAATGGCATCTTACAAGTAAAGGATAGTCCGCTACTATAACTCAAGGGTCAGGAGCAAGACATTTAAAATAGGGGATCTTATACTTTGGCAAGCAGAAGTTTCACAGCCTCAAAATCAGGGAAAGCTCATCCCAAACTAGGAAGGTCCTTATGAGGTGGTGGAAATCGTTCAACCAAAAAGATATTATTTAAAAGAACTCAGAGGATCAATGCTCCTACGATATTAAAATTTGGAAAATCTATTAATGTATTACCAGTAATTCTATCTTAATAAAACTTCTTTACTTCAATATTTTTATTTTTTGGTGCAAAATCATGTGATGACAGAAAATGACTCAATTGAACTTCGCCTATAAACGAAGTAGAAGACCTCCAATTATTTAAGATAGTAGGAAGGGAGAGGCCCTTTCAACAGTCCTTTTGTGCTCCTATGACATTGTTAGGGATAGGAGGAAGATCTCGTCCTAACAGGGATAAAAGCCAATCCCGTTAGGAATAGGAAGAGAACCTCATCCTGATAGGGGGATAGAATAAAGGGCCATCGTATCAAGAATAGGAGGAGAACCTCATCCTAATATAAATGAAGACCTCTGGTTATTGAAGATAAGAGGAAGGAAGAGGCTCTTTCAATGGTCCTTTTGTGCTCCTATGACTTCGTTAGGGATAAGGGAAAGCCCTTGCCCTAACAAAGGTAAGGACCAAACTCATCAGAAATAGGAGGAGAATCTCATCTTGATAGAAGGATAAAATAAAGGCCCACCATATCAGAAACAAGAGGAGAACCTCATCTTGATACGGATGAAGATCTTTGATTATTTATGATAGGAGGAGGGGAGAGGCCTTTTCAACAATCCTTTTGTACCCCTATGACTTTGTTAGGGATAGGAGGAAGACCTCATCCTAACAAAGATAAAGGCCAACCCCATCAGAAATAGAAGGAGAACCTCATCTAGATAGGAGGATAGAGTAAAGACCCACCATATCAGAAATAGGAGGAGAGCCTTGTCCTGATATGGATGAAGACCTCTGATTATTTAAGACAGGAGGAGGGGAGAGGTTCTTTCAATAGCCCTTTTGTGCTCCTATGACTTTGTTAGGGATAGGAGCAAGACCTCGTCCTAACAAAGATAAAGACCAATCCCATTAGGAATAAGAGAAGAATCTCATCCTGATAGGAGAACAAAATAAAGGCCCACCGTATCAAGAATAGAAGGAGAATCTCATCCTAATATGGATGAAGATCTCCAGTTATTTAAGACGGAAGGAGGAAAGAGGCTCTTTCAACAGTTCTTTTGTGCCCCTATGATTTTGTTAGGGATAGGAGGAAGACCTCGTCCTAAAAAAGGTAAAGATCAATCCCATCAATAACAGGAGAAGAACCTCATCCAGATAGACGGACAGAGTAAAGGTCCACCATATCAGAAACAGGAGGAGAATCTTATCTAATATGGATGAAGATCTTTGATTATTTAAGATAGGAGGAGAGGAGAGGCTCTTTCAATGGCCCTTTTATGCTCCTATGACTTTGTTAGGGACGGGAGGAAGACCTCACCCTAATAAAGATAAAGATCAACCCTATTAGGAACAGGAGGAGAACCTCATCCTGATAGGAGGATAGAGTAAAAGCCCACCATATCAGAAATAGAAGGAGAACCTTGTCTTGATATTGATGAAGACCCCTAGTTACTTAAGACAAGAAGAGGAAAGAGTGGAAAGCTGTGGGAGCAAACAATTAAGATGAAGTTGTCAAAATAATATTTTCATTAAAATCAAAAGTTCGATACATGGAGAGGTTCGTAAGACCAATTACAAAAAAAAAGAAGAGAGAAGCCGAAGCCCTATTCAAAGTCGGACTTCGGACTGCCAGCGTCGGCGAACACTAAAGACAACTTCAAGTCTTTGATCTTCTCTTTGAGTTTCCACCAAACTGCCAAACTTTCACTCAGCAACTTCTTATGCCTCCGCAAGTCATCCTCAACTTTTCTTAACTTCTTTCTTAGCACAGCCAACTCGGCCTGTGCATCCTTCATAGCATCCTGTTGGTAGATCATTTGCATCTTTAACTTCCACACTTTCTTTTGGTTGTTCCTGAACAAGGTAGACAAGTCCTCCAGAGAACTCCATAAAGATAGGACCTCCACTGAGTCCTTGCTAGAGCTGGCTCGAGCTTCTTCAAATAATTATCATCAAAGATGAGCAATCTCATCATCGGCCCTTCGAAGCTTTTCCTTGAAATCAGCAACTTGGCCACACTAGTCGCGTCTGTATTCATTATGGGAATCCTAAGCTGCCTGTAATTGATTTCGAAGCTCGGAGAACTTCTTTATCTAGTCCCAGCTGTACTCCTCCCGACTGGTTGACCATGCTATGTTTTCTTTGAGTAACTGAATCTTTTCTTGCGCGGCCTTCAACTCGACTTCTAAAGAACTTGTCCTGGTCGTTAACGCCCATGCCTTGTCGCAACCAAGCTTCTTTACCTATTTCAACTCTTCTATTAGATGGTGCTTTTTATTGATATAATCCATACCTTTCTATGGACTTGATGAAGATGAGTAACTTTAATTATAGCCTTGGAATAATATTTCTTCAACTTTCGAAGCTCATCCTCTGCTTTCTCTAATTTCTTCTTTGCTTGGTGAGCCTCTTTCTTTAGGCTCTTTATGTGAGACTTCAAGGGGACACCTTAAGGAAGGGGGTCGGCTTCGACAGGGAACCGCACCTGAAGCATGAAGATATCACCACATAGATTTCATAGAAGAAAAATTCATTCTCAAAATTGACTTCATTAATCAAAATGTTTCTAATACAAGGAAAAAAAATGAAAAAGAAAATACAAAAGTAGGAGGCCTCAAACCTCTGAGAGAATAATGGAAGAGTCCAATGCCGCCTCAGTCGGTACGGGCCCTTCAATAGTGGTAGGAACAAAGGAGGTCGGAAGTGTGGTGGGAGCTGGCTCAGCAGGTGGGAGGTTGGTTGCAATGATAGATAAATTTGCCACCTCCTCAGAAGCCCCTTCATACAAGAAGTTAAGGTCGAGCTCTAAAAATCTACTGACCACCTTGCTCATATAGAGCTTGTAACCTTTATTGAAGGTCTTTTGGCCGAATTTGATGTTCAGATCTCTCATTTCAAAAAAGATCTTGAACTCTTCTATCACCTGGGCCGTCTACTCTAAGATCTACATAGAAATTTGCTCTTTCAGTTCGGCAGTCTCAGCTTCAGCCCTTTTTCTTCGTTCTTCCTCCGAACCTAAAGTGGTCCTCAACTCCATTGATGCCTCTTTCTCCTTGCGGAGTGTTTCTTGAAGACCTTTGACCTCCATAGATTTTTCTTTTAAGGAGTGATCAATCTCATCCCACTCCTTAAGTAGGCACCCAACTTCGGCCTGATGATCTTCTTGGACCTTCACCAGCTCTGACATCAAATGGTTCAGTGATCTGATGTAGCCTAATAATTGATGGCCCGTCTGTTTCAAAACATATACATGATGATGAAATGAATTGTGCAGACAAGAAAATATTGAGAATGTCAAAGAGAAAACGGATGAAGTGACTACCTCGAGAAAGGATCCAAGTGAATCCCAAGCGTGTTGGTCGACATCGGTGTCTACAATCCTGTCTACAACTTTGGGTATGGTAAACCTATTGACCAAACCCCAGAGGACTTCATGGTTGTTGAAGGGGTTCTCCACTATTTCTTCGTCGGAGCTATTGGGCCCATTATGGCGGACCTTTCGTTTGGACTTCCTCAAAGCCCTTTTAGTTCTCTTCTTCCCTGCCTCTTTCTCCCTTCTAAGGGGAGGCTCTAGAACTTGGGCCTTAGCAGGAGGGCTCGGCGGCATTGGAGGATCGGCGGCCTCAGTAGTAGTGTCAGACTCGATAATGGAAGGAGCCTCAACTTTGGGGGAAACTTTAGGAGCACCCGGGGCACTGACAAGGGCCATAGAGCTCGCAGCATCCATCTTCGCTTTTTTTAAACTTTCTTCCGATGCCTTACCTTTCCTCTTGCTAAATAGGAGCCTCCTTATGAGCATTTCAACTGCCTGGGCATCCATTTCTATAATCAAGAAGACAAAAGCACAATCATAGAGAAGAAAGAGAAAGAAAAGAAGTAACCCACAACTTTGACTGGGTACCTATCGGATTCAAGGGACTGAGACTGAGGTTGAATAAAGTCTATTCTTTTATTAGCTCAGACATAGGAGGAGTTTGAAAATCTTTAATTTTGCTAACTGACTCTCGGTCCTCTTTTTCTAACCTTGGGGCTCGGTGGATGGAATTCCTCAGGTTTTTCCAAGCAGGAAGTCCTAAGTCTAAGGTCGGACAAGAAATGAAGATGAATTTTTCTTTCCAGTTATGGATAGAGGAGGGGGCATCCTTAAGCAACCCCTTCTTGCTAAATTGGGGTGAAACATACCACCAGTTCTTTGCAATAGGATGACACTTAAGGGTAAAATAAGTTTGGAAAAGTGAAGTAGTAGATCAAACCTCGGCAGATATACAAAGAGAAAGGAATCCTATTATGAACCTAAAGGAGTTCGGCGCTACAAAAGCTAAAGAGATGTCTAGAAAATGAAAAGAAATACAACAAAAGTGGGGAGACGAAGCCATAATGTAGCATGGAATGCCTCCAAATACAAGCAAAACCGACCTAGAGATGGAGCACAAGCTCGACCACTCGATCCAAGGAGTTCCAACTCATACTTAGCAAGCACTCCATACTGGATCCTGATTAATGACAGGTCTTCAAAGATTAAAGAATAAGGGATGGTTCCCGATATAAAATTTGGCCGAGGTACTGTAGGATCAGGTTCTATTTTTGTCTGAGGATTTTGGGAGTATGAGTCAACCGGACATCTAGAACCACTAGACCAAGAAATCTCAAACAACATCTAGATCAAATTAAATCCAGAGAAATCCCCATAAAACTCAGAAAAAAGAGTGATGAAAACTCGAAGACAAGGAACAATTGTACCCACCTAGAAAAATTTGAAGAAAATCAAAGAATGCAAGAAAGCTAGAAATCAAAAGAATAGGGATGCAGGACTGACCTAAGATAAATTAGAAGACTCGAAAAAAGATTGAAAAAATAAGGGATGATCAAGAAGGATGCCGACAGCTGAAGATGTCAGGAGAGAACAAGGGCAACAAAGATAGAATACTTAAGATGATGGAAAATGGAGAAATGAGAAGAAGGAGCGCAAATAAAGATAAGAAGCCATAGGAGAAGAAGAAGAGGTTTAAATAGAAAATTAGAACCATGGGAAGTTATGATTATAGGACTCCTTCAACCAACCTTAACCCACCACATGTCCCGCTCATGCCTGCTGCCTAACAAAACACTAATTATGCCATACGTAGAGCTCTGCACTAGATGAATTTTCATAGAGAACTACCCCTTCAGGTCATTCGACATTAAAATCTCGACACCAATTTGAAAAAAGACAAAGTTCTGTTCTCTTAGAGCATGAGGTTGCCAAAAAGTTTTGGCTATAGCAACCTCTCTATACTCCATTCGAAATTCGAACTCAAGAGTAGGAGGATAAGTGTTGGGGGTAAAAAGATCCCTACCGAAGTTTTTGGCCAAAGTCCTTGATTGCCGACCTTCTTTCTATTGGAATTTATCGATTTTCTCGGCAACGACTTCGTACTGCAAAACCTTTCAATAGCACATGGATGATCGGCGGCTCGATCTTAAATAGTAAGAGGAAACTGCTATTTAACTAACCTTACCTCTCAACTTGAGATGAGTAGTAGTCCCCAAGTTCAGCTCTCCCAACTTTGATTGGCGGTAAGCTTGGAAGATAGTTGAACTCCTTCAGTCGCGCTCCCTCTGGATGAACTCCTTCAGTCACGCTCCCTCCGGATGAACTCCTTCAGTCACGCTCCCTCCGAACAAACTCCTCCAATCATGCTCCCTCTGGATGAACTCCTCTAGTCATGCTCGTTCTAGATGAACTCCACCAATCGCGCTCCAGTCGCGGACCTACTCAATCCCTACCATGCCTGTCAATGGGAATCACCTAAGGGAACCTCGTCAAGTCATTGATATATAGTGACTACTCCACAAAGGAGGGAGCATGGAAGCCTTAGATCTCAACTTAGGGGGCACCCACTTGTATGCAACTCAGGAAGCTTCTGAACCTCTTAAAGCAATTAGACATTACCCCCAACAGATCCCGATTAACCCTAAGTTCGCTACGTACATCGATGTCTCCAACCTACATCCGAACTTCAATAAGGAGATCTATACCACCTACAAGTCACGATAAATGATAACTCATCCTCCGTAATAAACTCCACATAGTCTAAGTGGCCCACTACTAGACAATTATGATTGTTGTTATCAGTTTGTTACACGCTCCGTCTATAAAAGGGATCCTCCAGATATATTTCTCTAAACTCTCTTCTCCTTTTCATCGCTCTGTTTCTTTATTTTCTGAGCACTCCATTCTAGTTGGCCGAAGAATTTACTTGAGTATCGGAGGATCCTACCGGAGCCATCCACCTCCGATTTAGATTTTATTTTGCAGGTCCCATCGGTGATCTTATCTTCTCGACTCTAGCCACCTCCAGCATCCTCACGGATTTCTACACTAATAGAGTTCATTTAAGGAAGATAGAATTTTTATGATGAATAAGCCAAATAATAATTATTATTTGATAATCCATATACTAATTTCAATCATCTACAACTTAGATGATTGGATTTAGGACACATTTTCTAACAATATGAAGGTCATTTTAATAGGAAGAAAGTGGACTGACTTAGTTAATCTATCTATAATTATTCATATTGCATCATTACCCTTCCTAGTTTTTGGGAGGCCTAAATCAAAGTCTATAGTGACATATTCCTACTTCCATTTAGGAATAGGAAGTGGCTGTAACTTCCTGACTAGGTCTTGATGTTTTGTTTTCTAAACATCTAGATGCAAATTCAGCTATATCTCTCTTCATGCCATTCCATCAATAACTTTGTTTAATAGTTTGGTACATCTTAGTACTTTCCAAATGCATGGAATAACTTGAATAGTGGGCTTTTTGCATTGTCTGTTTCCTAAGATCCCCTACCTCTGGAACACATACATGATTCCTATGCATCAAAATACCATCCTTCCTAATTATAAAATTTGCTCATAACCCATTCTGAATAGCATCCCTAAGTTTTATTAGTTGAAGATCATGACTTTGAACTTTATATATCTCATCCACCAATGTAGGTATGACTCGAAAATTAGCCAAAAAAGCTTTGGAATCTCCTATTGAAAATTTAGCATTTAACGCCTTCAACTCTACCATCAAAGGTAAATACATAGCTTTAATATAAGATGTCTGGTGTAAAATGGCTGTCGCTGAAGTTCAACTGAAAGTCCAACCTTGATACAGTGTCATCTAGAGTCGTGATGATCAGGTCCTAGCTTTACTCATGTTGATCCCCTGGTCTAGATGAATTTCATAAGATCAGCCTTCCAAAATGCGATTGAGCCTAGAACTTCAACCAAAGGTAACTCATTCCAAAAATGATGGCAACCTCTACCAATGCCCCGTCTTGTTGTGAGCTCAGAAGTGGCACTCCCAAGTCTTGAAAACATGAGAAGATAGATCATGAAAAGATGGAAGCGAGCCAAAAGAAAAATCAGCTCTCCTAGCAAAGTTTAAAAATTAGGCTGGCTCATCCTGAGACTATGCCGGCTAAGTTGGGAACTGGGTCAGCTAGGTCTTAGAGAAAAATTTAAATAGAAAGTAGCATTTTTGGACTGTTGGCATGGTACACAACTGAGTCGACTTAGTCCCATTTTTGGGCTGTTGGCACGATACACAACTGAGTCGGCTCAGTCTGGACTGGCTCAGTTTTCGTGGATTATTATTTTATGTACATGAATATTTGGATTTAAAAAATTTTTCTATGAGCTTGGACTTGACCCTTTGTAAAGTATATATACTGAAAATAGGTCAAGATTGTAAGAGTGCTGAAATATACTGAATAAAAGCTTTTTTCTTCTGAAAATCTCTTCTTCTCTTCTTCTCTATTTTTTGAATTATTTGATCATGCTTCCGCATTAATCTCTGAGAAGTACTTTCTTGTTTCTTGGCGAATCACCGACGGCCATGTCAATCCATGTGAAAAGAGCATGCATTCCCGACATTTGGTATCAGAGCAGTGTTGCATGGAAGGAAGGAAGACACCTAGGGTTTACTACATCCAGAATTTGTTACACCAGAGTTTATCCTAAAACTTCTAGTTTGCTTCATGGTTGTCTCTAGATTGAGGTGGAGATTGTTTACATGGAGGAATAATGATACAAAAATTTGGAAAGAGGATCTAAGGCTAGTTAGATCTTCTTTGAAGGTTAGTTTTGCTGGTGTGTGTGATTGTGAAGGGTGTTAGGGATCTATTCTTGACTTATTTGAAGTCATGGGATCAAGTGGATTCAAGATGAATTTTGAGAAGTTTGATGGCAAGGAAAACTTTACTCTATAGCAGCAAAGAGTAAAGGACTTGTTGGTTTAATAGAGGATCTATAAGGTCTTGATAGAAGAAAGGCCAGAAAAGATCAGTGCTGAGGATTGGAAAGAGTTGGAGAAAATTACTTTTAGTATAATCCGAATATGCTTGGTCGATCAGATTTTGTCTGAGGTTTGCATAGAAACTATGGAAAAGGAGCTCTAGAAGAGACTAGAGAACACGTACATGGGGAAGAACATGACGAACAAGTTATAGTTGAAAAAATAGTTATATAGTCTGAGAATGCTTGAAGGTGGAGATCTTGTTGCACATATCCAAAGGTTTAATCAGGTGTGTTCTGAGGTGATGAGTTTGGATGTGAGGATCGACGAGGAGGATTGGGCATTGCTGCTATTATGTTCTCTCCTAGATTCGTATGATGGTCCCATAACAACTTTAGTTTATGGAAAGGAGATCCTAAACTATGAAGAGGTTGTTGGTGTGCTCAGATCAAATGAGCAAAGAGAAAAGATCTGCAAGGAAGATCCTAAGTCTGAGATCTTGATTGTGAATGAAAGATAGGAAAGATCAAAGGAGAAGACAAGAGGAAAATCCTAGGGTAGGTCAAAGTCTCACGATCAGAGGAAGATGACAATGAAATGTTATAAATGTCATCAGCCTGGACACCTGAGGAGAGATTGTCTTCTTTTGAGATCAAAAAAAGGAAAGGCTAGCAAGGAAGATGATACAGCTTCTGTGAGCAATGGAGAAGATCTGCTAGTTATATCAAATGGATCCACAGAGTATGATACTATGTGGATATTGGATTCAGCATGCTCATACTACTATACTTCTCATCGGGAGTGGTTTGCTACCTACCAGAAGATCGATGGTGGAAGTGTTAGTCTTGGAGATGATCACCCATGCAAAGTAGTTGGAATTGGCTCTATTAGGATGAGGATGTATGACAGGATTATTCATACATTATCAAATGTCAGGCATGTACCAAAGTTGAAAAAAAAATTGATTTCTTTGGACTACTTGGAGGAGCAGGATTATGCTTAGTCAGGCTGGGAGTGGATGTCTGAAAATTTCCAAGGGAGCTTTGGTGGTGATGAGAGGTAGAAGACTGAGCAATAATCTTTACAATATGAAAGGCTCAATGGTAAATAGTAGTGCAGAGGTGCTAGCAATGGCACAGGAGGAGCAAATTTTATATTAGCTCTGGCACTATCAGATGGATTATATGAGTGATAGTGGGCTCACTAAACTAAGTAGAAGAGGTATGATCCCAGTCCTAAAGAAGGAGGGTACAGATTTTTGTGAGCCATGCATCTTTGGCAAATAGTATAGGGTGAAGTTTGCCAAAAGTACCAAGCGTAGCGAGGGAGTGCTGGATTTAGTGCACTCGAATGTGTGGGGATCAACTCCTGTATCAACTAGAGGTGGGGCAAAATACTTTGTCAGAGGTATGGGTTTATCCGATCAAAGAAAAATCAGAGGTGTTTGCCTGGTTCAAAGCCTAGAGAGTTGAAGTAGAGAAGAAGTCAGGAAGATAGGTGAAGTATCTGAGGTCGAACAATAGAGGAGAGTATACTAGCCTGAAGTTCAGGAGGTACTATGAGAAAAATGGCATCAAACGTCATTACATAGTGAAGATGACTCCCTAGTAGAATGGTGTCGTGGAAAGGATGAACCGAACATTGACCGAGAAGGCATGGAGTTTGAGGCTGCAGACATCACTTCCAAAGTTCTTTTGGGGTGATGTTCTAATTTTTTCTTATTTTCTTGTGAATAGATTCCCTCATTATAAGCTGAATGGAGGTATTCCAGAGGAGGTTTGGAGTGAAAAGAAGGTGGAGAATGTGAGCTCAGAAGTGACACTCCCAAGTCTTGAAAACATAAGAAGATAGATCATGGAAAGATGAAAGCGAGCTGGAAGAAAAATCAGCTCTCCTAGCAAAGTTTAGAAACTGAGCCGGCTCACCCTAAGACTGAGCTGGCTAAGTTGGAAACCGGGTCGGCTTAGTCCAGGACTAGGTCGGCTTGGTCTCAGAGAAAAATTTAGATAGAAAGCAGCATTTTTGGACTATTGGCATGGTGCACAACTAGATCGGCTTAGACAAGGTGGTCTTTAGCCCTACCGATGCTTGCTCCTCCCTCCGTAATGTTTCTTGAAGGTGCTCAACCTCATCAGAATGAGATCTTGAAGCTTCCTTCAACCTTTTAACCTCAATTTGGACCTTCTTGATCTCTATTTGGGCTTCTTGGATGGCCCTCAAAGCCTTAGCCTTATGGAGATTTGCCGCCTCTGAGTGAACAAATAAATAATGTCCCAACTGCAAACAACAAAATATGAGTTATGGCTCCAGAGTACATCGACACTCAACCAAGACTCAGAAGAGATTGGTTACCTCAAGGAAGGCTATGAAGGATTCTTTAAATTGTTCCTCATCATCCTTTCCGATCATTTTCTCTGTAATATAAGGAAGGATGCTCCCATCCATCAAAGTGTGGACGACTTTCCAATCATCTAGGGAACCTTTCTCCTAGTTGGAGCTATCACCATCAAACCTTCTAGCATTTCTCTTGACCTTCATGGTGACGGCCTTCTTTCTTTTCTCAGCTACTCTCCCCTGCTCGGGGAGCATAAAGGTGTTGGTTTCATCGGGCAAGGTTGGGCTCGACGTGGCCATGACGATTTTCGGAGCGGGCATAGTTTGGATCGACACGGTCGAGCTTAATTTCCCAATCTTGGTCCTTTTCGATGGCTACTGTCTATGACCATCCTTCCTTTTGAGGGTCTTGATACCTTGGGTTAGGCGGTTTCGCTCTTTCGAAGTCATTTCTGCAATGATAAAAATTAAGGTCAAAAGAGAGTATAAGATGAAGTCAATGAAATATGAAAATCTACCTACCATATCAAGAAGATTAAGCTCGATATTAAACAAGGTCTGGTCATCCGACGAACTAGATATAAGAGGAGCTCAGTATTCTCTGAGCTTATTAACTGAATCTCGATCCTTCCTTTCTAGCCTGGGGGCTCAGCAGATCGAATCTATCAAATTCCCCCAAGAGGGAAACCCTAGTTCCAAGAGGGGGCATGAGACGAAGAAGAAGCTCTCCTTCTAGTTATGAATTGAGGAGGGGGCACCCTTAAGCAATCCCTTCTTACCAAATTAGGAAGATATGTACCATCAATCTTTGACGGTGGGATGGTATTTGAAAGTGAAATAATTTCAGAATAAAGAAATTGTAGGTTAGACCTTGACCATGATGCACAGAGATAGAAATCCTATGATGAACCTAAATGAGCTCGATACTATGGAGGTGAAAGAGATGTTCAAGAACCTAAAGAGGGCGATAACAAAAGGTGGGATCGAAAGTTGGAGTCCGGCATGGAGAGCCTTAGTGTACAAACAAAAATGACCCAGGAGAGAAGAGCAAGCTCGACTGCTTGGCTCGAGAAGTTCTAGTTCATACTCTGAGGGTATCATGTATTGAATCCTTATCAAAGAAAGGTCCTCGAGATGAAGTAAATAAGAAATGATGCTAGGAACAAAGGAGGGATGAGGTGCTTCTACGGAATCGACTAACTTTTTAAGACCTAAGTCCACTAAGTCTAAGCAAGCTGGGCTCCCAGAACTAATCAACCAAGACCCCGTAGAAGACATATGGATCAAACTAAAACTTAGAAAAAGACTTCAAAAATCAAAAAAAAAAAAAAGGAATGAAGCCTCTCAAAAAATCAAAGGGTCAAAGATTGAAAAGAATCAAAATAATCTAGAGAAAGTTTAGGCACCAACCTAGAGTTGTTCGAGATGGCAAGAAGGCAACCTGCAAAACACAAAATGAACAGGAAGCATTTATGGCTGGAAGGAAATTGTAAAAGGGGTCAAAGCTCTCGGATGGGAAGAAGGCGGAGACTAGGAAGACAAGAAGAAGACTTGAGAATAGAATAAGGCATCAAAAGACATGAGAGAGTTTAAATATCCAAGGGAGGCCCAAGGCAGTTATGATTGCAGGTTCTACCTACCTAATCCCCATCGGATGCATGTCCCACTTATCGTGGCAAAACCGAATGGTTGGTAAGGCCTTAATGACATCGTACCTCGAGCACCTCTTTGGTGGAAATTTGGAAATTTCATCTTTTCGGATCATCTTGTATTGAAGAAGCATTCATGCTAGTGCAGATCATGCTAAAATTCTCCACCTCATGGAACCAGAAAGATTGAAAAGAACTTCAACACTTGTATTTGTGCTTTCTTCTTTCGAACTTCGAACTCGAGAGTAGGGGGCTTGTGTTGGTAATAAATGAAGGAAAATCCTGATTTTTCGATCCAGATTCGTTCAGATCTGATCAGATTAAGAGATATATTTCAAAAATTTTTCTCTTTGATCTATATCAGATCTGGGATGTTTTAGATATGATTCTTATTATTTTAATAAATAAAATAAAATAAGAATAAATTAAATCAAATTTAATTTACTTGATTTGGGTAATCCTATTATCCATTGATGATCCTATTTGCAGCGGAAGGTTCTGGATCTTAGCCACGGAAGTGCCTGGCCTCTATCGGTATCCACTTAGGTTGGATCTGGAGATCCTCTTGTTCTCTATCACGTCTCCAAAAATCATATCTGGATCTGATCTGGAGGATCTTCAAAACTTCTTTTGAAGATCAGCAGTCGTCCTTTTGCAGCAGTGCAGCCTTCTTAGCTTTTGATCGCCTTTCTTTGATCTAGATCGCACCAACCAAAATCCAAAACTCTTTTGGACGTGGAGAGCAAGGGGAGAAGAGACTATGGCATGGAGAAGGAGGGGAGAGGCAGCCTTGGGGCATGGGAAATTCTCATTTAATTCATTAATTAGGGTTGGGCGCAGGGTCTTATTTATAGACCTCTTGTGATCCAACTCCTCTTCCTCTCAACCAATCACAACCCTTTGTGAAATCAGATCTAAATCTGATTGGTTGGAATAGAGACCCCTGGATTCCTCCTTAGAGGGCGCCTAAGACCAGTCAAACTGGATTCTTAGTAGAACTCTGATTGGAATCCAAAAGGGAGGTGGAGTCCTTGTCCAACAAGGACTCCTAGGCGCCTCCTACTTGGGCTCACGCCACCCTTGGCGTGCGCCCTTCTCCTTGCCAGGTTCTGGCAGGGGGACAGGCCCCCACCAGCTCTCCAATAGGTGCATGACATGTGGTCAAAAGTCAAAGGGTCAATGGTCAACGTTTGACCAGTCAAAGGTAGACTTTTGACCAAAGTCAAAGAACAAGAAATGGCAGGTGACCAAAAATGGCAGGTAATGTCTTACAAATAAGACAACCTTTTCTGACTTGGACAACCTCCAGTCAGACCATATGAAGGCCTCTGATTGAGCACAAACTCCTTTGGCTCAGTCAGGACAACTTATTTATGATAGTAAAAGAAGAACGTTAGGTTCAATCGAGTGCTAGCACGATTTCCTTGAACCTAATTGAATCTCATTCAGATCAATTGAACTAGATCAGTTCAATTGATGATCACCAGATTCAAACCCTTGTTTGTGTGACCCAGTTAGGTTCAGTTCTGTATGGTAATGGGATATGTCATGATCTCTATCATCGACATCATCGAAACTCCTTTCGATGGATCAGAACTCTTCTGATTCGAACAGCTAGAATGATCGATCATCTAAATCATTCTAATTGCTCCCAAAATCCACCAGTGACACCTAGCAGTATATGGTGGCAACCCATCAGAGCTGAATGCGAACCTCTTGGTGCAGCTACCTGTGTGATTAAGTTCTTCTATCTTGAGCCCCGATCAGATTAGGGTTAAGGTGAACTCGTCAAACCCTAGTCTCTGTCATATGATGTAATCATTCGATTCGAGTCCAATGTGAAAATCTAAATAGAAACTCTTTCTATTATTTCACTCTACCATGGCCATGGATTTCTGGACTTGATTCTCATGATCATCATAGGGCTACTCCTCTACCACCGAGGTAGATAGATTCCATCTTGATGCAATCCAGTTCCTACAATGAACATGCTATAGCCAACATACACCTCAGGGTTCCATATGGCTAGGAGACCGAGATCCTATTTGCAGCGGAAGGTTCTGGATCTTTGCCACGCAAGCGCCTGGCCTCTACCAATATCCACTCAGGCTAGATTTGGATATCCTCTTCTTCTCTATCATGTCTTCAAAAATTAGATCTGGATCTGATCTGGAGGATCTTCAAAACTCCTTTTGAAGATTAGCAGTTGTCCTTTGCAGTAATGCAGCCTTCTAGCTTTAACTCGCCTTTCTTTGATCTGGATCGCACCAACCAAAATCCAAAACTCCTTTTGAACATGGAGAGCAAGGGGAGAAAGTGGGTTTGGCATTAAGGAAGAGGGGGGAGGCAGCCTTGGGGTGTGGGAATTATGATTTAATCATAATCTGAGTTGGGCGCAGGGTCTTATTTATAGACTGACTGTGATCCAACTTCTCTTCTTCCCAACCAATCACAACCCTTTGTGAAATCAGATCTAAATCTGATTGGTGGGAATAGAGTCCCCTGGATTCCTCCTTAGAGGGTGCCTAAGACCAGTTAAAGTTGGTTCTTAGGAGAACTCTAATTGGAATCCAAAAAGGAGATGGAGTCCTTATCCAACAAGGACTCCTAGGCACCTCCAACTTGGGCACACGCCTAGGGTGGCATGCACCCAGTTAGGTTCAGTTCTGTATGGTAATGGGATATGTCATGATCTTTATCATCGATATCATCGAAACTCCTTTCGATGGATCAGAACTCTTCTGATTCGAATAGCTAGAATGATCGATCATCTAAATCATTCTAATTGCTCCCAAAATCCACCAGTGACACCTAGCAGTATATGGTGGCAATCCATCAGAGCTGAATGTGAACCTCTTGGTGCAGCTACCTGTGTGATTAAGTTCTTCTATTTTGAGCCCCGATCAGATTAGGGTTAAGGTAAACTCGTCAAACCCTAGTCTCTGTCATATGATATAATCATTCGATTCGAGTCTGATGTGAAAATCTAAATAGAAACTCTTTCTATTATTTCACTCTGCCATGGTCATGGACTTCTGGACTTGATTCTCATGATTATCATAGGGCTGCTCCTCTACCACCGAGGTAGATAGATTCCATCTTGATGCCATCCAGTTCCTACAATGAACATGCTATAGCCAACATACACCTCAGGGTTCCATATAGCTAGGAGACTGAGTAATGGTGTAGTCAAACTATAACACCCTCAAGGTGAACTATCGATGCACCTCAGGTCAAAGAACCAAACACATTACTGCAGCATCGAGTCAATCATTGACGAGAAGGTAGACTCCCTAATGACTACTCGAGGTGGTCATGCTCAGTGCCCTCATTCTCTAACGAGTACCTATACTCTCGCTCCGATGTCTCCACACCAAGACTAAGATTCATCTACAAAGAGAAGCGATTGTACACCAACC
>QRFJ01001982.1:0-13856 GCA_006176705.1 Cocos nucifera | reverse complement strand
TTCCGGATCAATCACCATCCTCGTGATGATCCTATGGTCGGAAGCATTTTATGAGTTAACAATGATTATTCATGTCTTAAATTTTCAATTCTTCAAAATATGAATTATCATTACCATTAACTCAAAGGATGTATCACAGACACTTATGTGGTAGAAAATAACCCATTTTATTCATTATAGTCAAAATTACAATTTTGCTCCTAGAAGTGTATTACAAGTGTCAGCCAATTCTGGCATCTAGGGCACATATATCTAATAATAAATCTACTCCTGCCGAAGTTCAGCAAAATGCCCAACCTCGGGGTGATCCCATCTAACGTTGGCGACCATGATTGAACTTCAACTAGTATGAATTCTAGCTCCAATTTACTCTAGGATGGCTGACCTCTAACCCATGCATGCCAGATGATCTTCTCAGCTTTGATTATAAGATCTTTTAAATAACTGCAAAACCTGAAGAGCATCTCGAACCTCATCCGGACGAACTTGAACAGTGAAGACAATCACCTAAGAAGTTAGCTAAGTATTTGGCTAAGTGTTCCATCCTTGCATAGTCCAACCTGACCAACCTCAAAGCTGGCCAAGCTCCTTTTCAACTTGATCTCCATTAAGCCAAATCTCACCTTATGATTTGGTCTGACATCAGAAGTCTTGGACTGATAGAGCTTCTCCTTAGATGAAATTCTCCTCAGACGAACTTCCATACCTTGCTGTAAGTGGAAGATCTTGGCATTTCTATGCCAAGAACCTTGGGTATATAGGCCAGAGTAAATCCAAACTTTAACCTTACAGAGCTTGGCCATAGTCCTAAATCGGTGAATCCACCATCATTTCAACCCTCCACCAAAACAATTATCTGCTCGCGGATGACCTTGAAGATAGCTAAACTTCAAAGAAGCAGTTAAGGCTCATCAGAGCATTTTGAATGTGTCCATCTATGCCAACTGTCAGCCAATCGTTGATTGCTATTGATCCAGACAAGCTCTCTTTGGCCACCAAACAGACTTCTTTCAGTCATCGAGCGGACTCCTTCCAATCAAACTTCTTTCAGTCAAAGCCCCCTTTTGGTGGTTGAGCTAACTACCTTACATTCTGAGCATTGATTGAGTAGACTTAAGTAATAGAAGGACCTCATCATCTATACAAGTTCAACTCCCAACTCAGTGAATATCTGCCAACCTACGAACAACCATGAAAATGGCCAAACCTCTCTAGAACTGTTGGATGCAAAGCTCTAAATAGTTTGCTTACAAGCGTAACAGTCCTGACCAAACTATAGCTACTAATCTCCAATGGACTGGCAAGTCGCGACAATGAACACCATCCTTCATAACAAACTTCACGTGGCCCCGAATGGCCTACTAATGGATAGTTACGGCTATCACCATTGATTTGTTATGAGCTCCATCTATATAAGGGACCCTCCAGATATATTTTTTCTCTAAACTCTCTTTGCCTTCTAATAAGAGTATAATATTATCATTAGGACACCGTATTTATCAATTTAATTCTAACTTCTTAAATAATTAAAAATAGGTAGCAAGTAGTGAGTTAGATCAAATCCATAAAAAAGATAGTGTTTTAATTTTGAAATCTTTGATTTTTATTAAAAAAAAATTTTAAAAATTTTAAAATAAAAAAATAAAAATAAAAATAAAAATTAAATATTATAAAAAAATAAACTAGGTACTAAGATCTACTAGTTAGATCTTAGTATCTACCTGCAATAAAATAAAGGATAATAATTAAAGAGCAAAAATTAAATTATAATTAAAAATAAAAAGCTGAAATTCAAAGTACATAAAAAAAATTTGCATTAATTAAAACTTTAGAATTTAAATACATAAAATTTAAAAAAAAAGAAAAAGAAATTAAAAGCAGCTAATTTTGATCTTGGATTGGTGTTGGCATTGAGATGGCATAGGAGACAGCTCTTCTTCGCAGCACCCATTGCCTTAAATCAGCCTCTAACCCAAGCATGGCTTCCACCGTAGACCTTCACCTCCCCTTGATCAAAGACAATGAGTTCTAAAGGCCTGAGGGTCCTTAAATAAGTGTTGCAGGGTTGGATCCTTTATTTCTAGCCAATGTGGGATTAAAGGTAAGTTTTGATAAAAAATATGAAGAAATCCTAGTGAAAATCATATTAAAATAGTCATGAATCAAATTCTATTGAGTTCCCTAAATTCTAGCCATCAAATTCTAATCAAACGATCCAAAAAACACCAAAAATCAAGTTTTAAAAGCCTAGATCAAGTCAAAATCATCGTGGGCCATCCATTCATGCTTGATGGAGCATTTTCAACCATTGGATCATTGTTGGATGCCTTAATAACCATCGGGAGCCTCCAAGACTGTTCGATCATGTGCTAGGGAGGAGATGAATTTGAATCATAATAGGAAAGAACCTCAGTCATCGGATCTGAACCACAAACCACCAGTACCATCGAATCGCACCATTACTATAGTTATGGACAGAGTGCACCAAAAGCCGTGATCAATCAGCACATGCTATCACCATTGAAAGACCAAAATGCCTCGTTAGTCATGATGAATTTTCTATGAACCACTTAACGATCTTGGTCCACCACGTGGCAGCATGTGATTTACTACCTTCTACTGAGCTGGCGGTCCATGCCAAGTTCGTGGATTGGTGGGTTGGCTTATATGGCTGAGCCAGCTTGAGTGGCATGCCGATTGAGTTGGGATGCGTCGATTGAGCTAATTTTGATAGCTTGATTGGGTGCACCGATGGAGCTAAATTAATTTTTAATTATTTTTTCTTTGAAATTCATATATGGTCCGTTTTAACTCCGATTTGCTCCAAACTTATTTCATTGCAATCAAAAAAATGAGCTCTTTCATTAATGAATATATTTTCTAAAATAGATGAATAAAAATATTTAATTTTTAAAAATAAAAATTAATAAATTAATAAATAAATACTTTTATTTGTGAATTTATTATACTTATCACACCTCCTACTTAAGCTTTGCTCATCCTCGAGTAAAGAAAGAATTTAGTTTTAGATATCTTTTTAACTTTAGAGTTCTAAATTTTTTCTGAGCAATTTTCAAAATGTTCATTGATGTTCAGTAGAGCATAAGCAAGCTATGTCATTAGAGTATTAATACTTACCAACATAAAAATTAAGTAAATAATATTAAATCCTTTTAATTTTTTAAATTATCCTATCTTTATCTCTAAATTATCTAAACTTTCATATGGACAAGTGTATTGCTACTTTTACCCTTCATTTATTGATAATTTTTATTCACGTTGTCCATTTTTTGATGTGAATATCATTGCTTAATTAAATAATGAGACTCGATTACTCGATAAAAATCTAATATATATATATATATATATATATATATATATATATATTAATATTGTACCACTATTGAGTGTCTTAATCCTTTAAGCTTTCTATTTGATCCATATAGGGAGTCTTGGACCAATGACTTCCAAATTAGTTGGCTTTAGGGTACTAGATAAAAAAATACCCCACGAGCTTATTAGCTTGAATCAAATAGGCTATGAGTTAAGACTAGCTTTACAATGAGCTTCCTTGGCCTTCCCATCTTTTGATGCAAACTCAATGCTTGCTTAGGCAAAGAAGCATGATTACTCAATGAGAAGTCCTTAAAAATTATTTTATTTTAAAAATTTATTTTATATATATGAAAAAATATATAGTTACTCTACACAAGCCTATAAAAAGTAGACTCTTCTTTGATATTGATAGAAAAAATCAGAAGTGCTCTAAAAAAAATTATTCATGTTCTAGACATATCTCTTTATTAGATTTTCTTAATATTTAGTCCCTCAATATGTTATAAATTTTCTAATCCATGCATCATTTTTTTTAAAAAAAATGCTTAGTTCAACTCGATTCTTAAGCATAATCGGATGTCTAAATGCTAAATACTAACTTCTTCAAGGACTTTTTTTAAATATTTAAAATTTAAAATTTTTTATTATTCTCCCTTCCAACTTAATCGATATTATTCTTAATAGAGAAAAAAAAATAAAGGATATAATAAAGAATAAGAAAAATATACACCTAGCTCAGTATGTATTTTAGGTCCAGCATGTGTCTTTGAAAATTTGGCTCTCCCTCCAACTTATTCAAATTATCCTAAAAAAATTAACTAAAAAGATAAATTAGATAAAATAAAATTAAATATTGGATTGCCTCCGAACAAGCACTAAGTTTACCATCTTCAGCCAGACACAAAGCAGCTTATCCATCCCATGTCAAATACTGTACTAATAAATTTCAATAATTTTGGATTGCCAATCTCAGGAAGATAATTTATTATCCCATTATTGATATATTTATTATTAATTATGGAAATATAGTTCGTGATCCCATTCTCAGATCCTTGTTTATCAAAAATTTTTCCTATTTATTCTTCTAAAATACTCATATATAAGTTTGATTCCATGGGTACTGAAAGGACATCTAAAGGTAGCTTTAGTTGCGGAGGTAAATTAATATGATCTTGATTAAATAACTCCATTGACTTTTTATTACATTCCTCTTGATTTTTATGAGAAGAACCAGCTTCTAGGACTGAAGAGAATGGGATTTTAGGTTTATAGATTTTAGATAAATCATCTATTCCCTTTTTTTCTATGTCTATCCCATTCAAATTGGAACCAGCATCAGTAGTAGTTCTTGGCTCAGGTTCTTCTATTTGGTTAGCTTTAGTACTAACATATTTCTCTATATTTTTATTTTGGCTAGCATCAGTACTAGCCTCCATCACTTGGTCTTGGAATGGGTCCATAAGAATCTTATAACTTTTAAGTTCAAAAATTACTTTGGTATTTTCTAATTGAGGATTCTTAGGTGGGATATTGGATTGATAATTTGATCCAGATGGTTAATAGATATTAGGTGGGTTGTTTATATAAATCGATTGACTCGGTAATTAACCTAGTTCTCTCCTCATGTTAGACTCAGCTAATTATCCTCTTTGAGTTTTTAGCCTGACGATAGATTCTTATTGAATCAAGATTGATTATTATTGATTCAGAATTAATTGTTGTAGTTAATTAAATCTATCATTAGCTAGATTCATCTATTGAGGAGGTGGGCATAATGGCTAATTATAATATGATGGCTGGGTGGACCGACTAGGCTGACCTCTATTATAGGCATAATTTTGGTATTGGAGCCAATTTTGATAATTTCATACTGATAGTATTTGGGTCTGAGTCTGAGTCTATTGGGGTATCCAAGAAAAATTAGAATGGTTTCTTCAATCTAGGTTATATGAATTTGAAAAAAGATCATTATCTGGCTTGGAGTAGCCTTGTGCAGCTTGGACTTATTCTTGGATGAAAGATAGAAATTATGTAGTCATAGGACATTCACTCACATGATGGATTGGACTAACACAAATAGAATAAATTATTAGATATATGTGCCCTAGAAGCCAGAATTGGCTGACACTTGTAATACACTTCTAGGGGCAAAATTGTAATTTTGACTATAATTAATGAAATGGGTTATTTTCTATCACACATGTGTATTTAGTGTCTGTGATACATCCTTTCAGTTAATGATAATGATAATTCATATTTTCAAGAGTTGAAAATTTAAGACATGAATAATCATTATTAACTCATAAACAGCTCCCGACCATAGGATCATCACGAGGATGGTGATTGATCCGGAAGGTTGGTGTACGATCGCTTCTCTTTAGTAGATGAGTCTTGAGTCTACGGTGTGGAGACACCAAAGCGAGAGTACAGGTACTCGTTAGAGAACGAGGGCACTGAGCGTGACCACCTCGAGTAGTCATTAGGGAGTCTACCTTCTCGTCAATGACTGACTCGATGCTGCAGTAGTGTGTCTGGTTCTTTGACCTGAGATGCATCGGCAGTTCACCTTGAGGGTGTTATAGTTTGACTACACCATTACTCGGTCTCCTAGCCATATGGAACCTGAGGTGTATGTTGGCTATAGCATGTTCATTGTAGGAACTGGATTGCATCAAGATGGAATCTATCTACCTCGGTGGTAGAGGAGTAGCCCTATGATGATCATGAGAATCAAGTCCAGAAGCCCATGGCCATGGTAGAGTGAAATAATAGAAAGAGTTTCTATTTAGATTTTCACATTGGACTCGAATCGAATGATTACATCATATGACAGAGACTAGGGTTTGACGAGTTCACCTTAACCCTAATCTGATCGGGGCTCAAGATAGAAGAACTGAATCACACAGGTAGCTGCACCAAGAGGTTCGCATTCAGCTCTGATGGGTTGCCACCATATACTGCTAGGTGTCACTGGTGGATTTTGGGAGCAATTAGAATGATTTAGATGATCGATCATTCTAGCTGTTCGAATCAGAAGAGTTCTGATCCATCGAAAGGAGTTTCGATGATGTCGATGATAGAGATCATGACATATCCCATTACCATACAGAACTGAACCTAACTGGGTCACACAAACAAGGGTTTGAATCTGGTGATCATCAATTGAACTGATCTAGTTCAATTGATCTGAATGAGATTCAATTAGGTTCAAGGAAATCGTGCTAGCACTCGATTGAACCTAACGTTCTTCTTTTACTATCATAAATAAGTTGTCCTGACTGAGCCAAAGGAGTTTGTGCTCAATCAGAGGCCTTCATATGGTCTGACTGGAGGTTGTCCAAGTCAGAATAGGTTGTCTTATTTGTAAGACATTACCTGCCATTTTTGGTCACCTGCCATTTCTTGTTCTTTGACTTTGGTCAAAAGTCTACCTTTGACTGGTCAAACGTTGACCATTGACACCTTTGACTTTTGACCACATGTCATGCACCTATTGGAGAGCTGGTGGGGGCCTGTCCCCCTGCCAGAACCTGGCAAGGAGAAGGGCGCACGCCAAGGGTGGCGTGAGCCCAAGTAGGAGGCGCCTAGGAGTCCTTGTTGGACAAGGACTCCATCCTCCTTTTTGGATTCCAATTAGAGTTCTTCTAAGAATCCAACTTTGACTGGTCTTAGGCGCCCTCTAAGGAGGAATCCAGGGGTCTCTATTCCCAACCAATCAGATTTAGATCTGATTTCACAAAGGGTTGTGATTGGTTGGGAGGAAGAGGAGTTGGATCACAAGAGGTCTATAAATAAGACCCTGCGCCCAACCCTAATTCTAAGAATGCAATTGAGAAACCCCACGCCCCAAGGCTGCCTCTCCCCTCCTTCTCCATGCCATAGTCTCTTCTCCCCTTGCTCTCCACGTCCAAAAGAGTTTTGGACTTAGGTTGGTGCGTTCCAGATCAAGAAAGGCGATCAAAAGCAAGAAGGCTGCGCTGCTGCAAAAGGACGACTGCAGATCTTCAAAAGAGTTTTGAAGATCCTCCAGATCAGATCCAGATCTGATTTTTGGAGGTGTGATAGAGAAGAAGAGGATCTCCAGATCCAACCCGAGTGGATACCGGTAGAGGCCAGGCGCTTGCGTGGCTAAGATCCAGAACCTTCCGCTGCAATCAGGATCATCTACAGGGTAATAGGATTACCCAAATCAGGTAAATTAAATTTGATTTAATTTATCTTATTTTATTTTATTTATTAAAATAATAAGAATCAGATCTGAAACATATCAAGATCTGATTGGAATCAAGAGAAAAATTTTTGAAATATATCTCTTGATCTGATCAGATCTGGACGAACCTGGACCGGGAAATCAGGATTTCCCTTCAACTGGTATCAGAGCCATGGTTCTAAATTGTTTAGATCTGATTTTAATTTTATTTTAATTAGAAAATAAAGTGATTTCAGATGTCACATGAGATGTGATCAGATCTGAAATCAGAAAAAATTAAAATTAAATGATTTGGATCTAAGAACATGAAGATATGCATGACTAGTTCTAGAATAGAATAGTTCTATAGAATAGTTTTGCATGTCTTTGATTTAATCTGATTAAATCATATTTTAGATCTTCTTATTTACTATTTTCTGATATTATAAGTGTTATAATAACATCTGATAAACAGCAAATAAAAATTATTTAATTTTAAATATCATATGAGATATGATAGATGCATGTCTAGACTAGTTGTAGAATAGTTCTACATAATTGTCTAGATTAGAATTTATTTTGATTAGATCAATTTAAATCTAATTTTTTAGATTATTATGAGATAATTTAGATCTGAAAACATGCATGATTTGATACATGAGATGTATGCAAAATATGCCATGATTAGATCTACTTTATATATGAGATATATGATATAGATCTGATATTGTTTTGTAGTATTGAATGTTCCTGATTAAGGCGTTCCTCTTGGCCGTCCGGTCATAAGAACGAAGAAGGGTTTAAAGGCCCTCTCTTCCCATTCGATGGGGTGTTCTTATGATGTGTAGGGGTGCTGCGTGTTCGTCCTTAATCAGAAACCCAAAACTTACTTTCTGCAAAACCCTAGATCCTGAAACCCTAGGATTTATTGTGCATATTTTGTTTATGAACCCAACTTAATTAAGAATTAAGTTTATGGAATATTAATTAGGTCTAAAATTGAGAATTTCAGATCTAAGACATATTCATAATACTGGGTTCGGGCTTGGGTAGCTCAATTAGGTCTAAGCGGTTGATCAAACCGAATCAAGAGTTGGTTAGATGGGATCAACAATGCTTAAATTGACCAGCCTAATAGGATTAAGTCTGGGTCAAGATCGAGTCACGATCAAGCAAGACCTAATTAGGCTCAGAGGTTAGAGTCTGGATTGTAGGCTAACCCAATTGGTTCTGACTCAACAATTTGGTGTCTAAGGTAAGTTTGGCACAGACGACCGACTGGTTTTTAATTGGAAGCTACTCGACCTGAATGCGTTCTTGTGCGAGTTAACGGCATATTCCTTCCACCGGTCTCACTTACCTGGCCATATCTGTTGACACAGTTCTGATCTGAGGTGGTCAATAATCCGAGCTAACCCATGCCACTAGGTTAGTCATAATTGTTATGACTAAGCCAAGTCTAGTTTAATGAGACCTGAATCAATTCTCCCTAAGAAAAGATTAAGTCCGAGGTCTTCCACCATTGTAGACGTGCGGGCCCTTCCCGGGGTTGATTGTTCTCGGCTGGATACAGTGGCTCAGTTGCACCGGGAAGACGCAACCATGTCTATTAGGCATTGGATGCTATGGGCTGGAGGATGAGTTGGGCTCAATATTCCGGATACGGTGAGAGACCCAATTAGGAACCCAGTCTATGCAAATGGTGGGTCTGACTTAACTAAGGAGTGGATCAATATTCCGGATACGGTGAGATTCATGAATTAGAGACCAAGTTTGGGTGCACCATGATTAGAGAATCATTGAACAAGAGTTGTTCACTCATTGGCTAACCCATCACCAATAACTGTTAGGTGAGGTGATGAGTCAGTTGGTGAGACCGCACCACCCACTAGAAATCATCAATCGTGGAGATTTTCGCATCTCTACAGAGGGAGTGTAGGGATCCGAGAAAATAGTGGGAGCTAATTTGTTTAAAAATAAAATCCCTAAACAAATTGGTCAAGTCAAAATTACAGTATCTAACTAGAATCTTTGACTCTCTACAGGAAAATGTCTGCGTCCAACCCACTTGGCACGTATCCTAGACACACATAGACTGACTGGACCCAATTATAAAGATTGGCTCAGGAACTACAAAATTGTTTTGGGTTCAGAGAAGTTAACACATGTTTTGGACCAGGACCCTCCCACCTTACCAGCTCGTCCATCCACTTGAACAGAGAGCGTCTCTGGAAAAATGGATTGACGAAGACAATAAGGCCAGATACTACATGTTGGGCTCGATGTCTGATGAGCTCCAGCGCCAACATGAAGATATCGGGACTGCTCGCCAAATGTTGGCTCACCTGCAGGAGATGTTTGGTGAACAGAGTCGCGCAGCCAAATATCAAGTCACAAAATGACTTTTTAAGGCTAAGATGCGTGATGGGCAGTCAGTCCAAGATCACTGTCTGACAATGATCAAGGACATGGAAGAGCTTGAGAAGCTCGGTGTGAAGTTGGACTTGGACTTGCAGAACGATATTATTCTGCAATCCTTGACTGATGCATATGGGCAATTCATCATGAATTACCACATGCATAAACTTCAAAATTCCTTGGCCGAGTTGATGAATATGCTGGTTACCGCTGAGCTTTCTATGAAAGGTTCTAAAGGCTCAGTTCTTGCTATGGAACGGACTTCTTCCAAAAGAAAGTCTTATGGAAAGAAAAAGAAGTCTGTGAAAAAGCAAAAGGTGGAAGGATCAAAGAAGAAGAAGGCAGAATCCGAAGAAGAAAGGTCCGATGGCAAAGGAAAGTGTTTCCATTGCAACAGCGACGGCCATTGGAAGCGGAACTGCCCTACTTACCTGGCCACCCTGAAGAACAAGAAGGAAGGTCCTTCTGGAGGTATGCTCGTTATTGAGTCTAACCTTACGGTTTCTTCTGCATCCAGTTGGGTGCTTGACTCTGGTTCTAGTGCTCATCTGTGCACTTCTATGCAGGGTCTTGAGGATAGCAGGAGGCTGAGGGATGGAGACATGATCCTACGCATCGGTAATGGAGCAAGAGTTGCTGCAGTAGCCGTGGGAACATACCCTCTGCGATTACCATCTGGTTTAGACTTAGTTTTAAAAGACTGTTATTATGTGCCTGCAGCTAGCAGGAATTTGATTTCTGTTTCATGCTTAGCACAAGAAGGTTATGTGATCACCTTCTTTAAGGACCATTGTAACATTCTTTATGAAAGAAATAAAATTGCAAATGGTTTCCTTGTTAATGGTCTTTATCAGTTGCATATTGATGTACCTATTTTAACTATCGAGCAAAACGTGAATGCCAAACGACCTAGGGATAGTCCAAACGACAGATATCTATGGCACCTGAGATTAGGTCATATAGCAGAAGATAGGATTAACAAATTGGAGAAAAATGGGCTATTGAGTCCATTGACTTTTGAGTCATATCCAACTTGTGAATCTTGTCTTCAAGGCAAAATGACTAAACTCCCTTTTGTTGGACATGGGGAGAGGGCCACAGATCTCCTTGCCCTAGTACATACTGATGTGTGCGGCCCATTCGATGTGCCGGCTAGAGGCAATTTTGTCTACTTCATTACCTTTACCGATGATCTGTCTAGGTATGGGTATGTGTATCTTATGAGACATAAGTCTGAAGCTTTTGAAAAGTTCAAAGAATTCAGACATGAAGTAGAAAAACAAACTGGAAAACCCATTAAGGTTCTTCGATCAGATCGAGGAGGTGAATACCTTAGCCGGGAATTCCTAGACTATCTTAAGGAAAATGGCATAGTCTCTCAATGGACTCCACCAGGAACACCTCAACTCAACGGGGTTTCAGAACGGAGAAATCGGACTCTATTGGATATGGTTCGATCCATGATGAGCTTCACAGACCTCCCTGATTTTCCTTTGGGGACACTTCATTATTAACTTCAATCTATTTACTGAATAGGGTTCCCTCTAAAACCGTTCCTACCACACCGTATGAGATATGGCACGGTAAGAAACCAAGTCTGAGTCATCTCAGAATTTGGGGTTGTCCGGCTCATGTCAAAAGACAACAAGCGGACAAGTTAGAGTTTAGGTC
Organism: Cocos nucifera; assembly: GCA_006176705.1. Taxonomy (NCBI): domain Eukaryota; kingdom Viridiplantae; phylum Streptophyta; class Magnoliopsida; order Arecales; family Arecaceae; genus Cocos; species Cocos nucifera. The sequence continues at coordinate 2,242 of QRFJ01001982.1, read as the reverse complement.
CTTTAGAGCTCGATTCATAGGATATCCTAAAGAGTCATTAGGATACTATTTCTACATTCCAGAAGACCACAATGTGATTGTGAGTCGACATGCCATATTTCTTGAAAAATAGTTTATTCAAGATAGTGGCATTGGAAAGCAGATTAAGCTTGATGAGAAAGTCTCACAAGCAGAACGAGCTAAGGACCAAGTGGAACCAAATCAGGTTGAGCCAATAAGAACACTACCTCCTCCACCTCGTAGATCGGAAAGAGTTTCCCGTCCCCCTGAAAGATACTTAGGTATTATTTCAGAGGATGTAGAGGAAATGTTCCTCATAGGTAATGGTGCTCATGGTGATGATCCCAAAACCTACAACGAGGCGATATCAGATATCGACTCCGAGAAATGGCTTGAGGCAATGAAGTCAGAGATCGACTCGATGCACTCAAACCAAGTCTGGACCTTGGTAGATCCACCAGAAGGTATAGTACCTATTGGGTGTAAATGGATCTTCAAGAGAAAGATTGGTGCAGATGGGAATGTGGAGACATTCAAGGCTAGACTGGTGGCAAAAGGTTATAGTCAACGCGAAGGCATTGACTATCAGGATACCTTTTCCCCGGTAGCTATGCTAAAATCCATCCGCACATTGCTTGCTGTTGCAGCCTATTTCGATTATGAAATATGGCAAATGGACGTGAAAACGGCATTCCTAAATGGATATCTTGAGGAAGATATCTATATGGAACAGCCGCTAGGTTTCACATCCAGTGATACTGATCACAAGGTTTGCAAGCTGCAAAGGTCCATATATGGACTTAAGCAAGCATCTCGGAGCTGGAACACTCGTTTCAATGATGTGATCAAAAAGTTTGGTTTCATCAAAAATGAAGAGGAACCATGTGTTTTCAAAAGGGTCAGTGGGAGCGCTGTTGTCTTCCTCGTATTGTACGTGGATGACATCCTCCTTATTGGGAATGATATTCCCATGTTGACATCAGTCAAGATGTGGTTGTCCAAGGAATTCTCCATGAAAGACCTAGGTGAAGCATCCTTTATTCTAGGAATTAAGGTCTATAGGGATAGACCGAATAGGATGCTAGGACTTTCACAGAAGATGTACATAGAGGAAGTACTAAAGAGGTTTAGTATGGAAAACTCTAAGAGGGGATTAATACCCTTCAGACATGGTATTCATCTTTCCAAGAAGATGTGCCCCAGCACACCTGAGGAAATAGAACGCATGAGCAAGATCCCTTATGCTTCTGCAATAGGGAGCCTCATGTATGCCATGCTATGTACACGACCTGATATAGCCCATGCTGTGAGTGTCACAAGCAGATATCAGTCAAATCCAGGTGAAGAACACTGGACTTCTGTGAAATGTATCCTTAAGTACTTGAGAAGAACTAAGGATATGATGTTGGTCTTTGGTAATGGAGAACTCCAAGTTCCAAGGGATACACAGACTCGGACTTCATGTCCGATATAGATGATCGAAAGTCGACATCTGGAAGTCTGTTTGTGTGCAATGGTGGAGCTGTCAGCTGGAAGAGTTCCAAGCAAACTGTGATAGCAGATTCCACCATGGAAGCAGAATATATAGCTGCATCAGAGGCTGCAAAGGAAGCATTCTGGTACAAGAAGTTTGCTGCAGAAATTGGAGTAATGCCATCAGATGCCATTCCTCTTTACTGCGACAACAATGGCGCCATAGCCCTTGCTAAGGAGCCGAGGTCTCACCAGAAGTCCAAGCACATTGAGCGGCGATATCATCTCATCCGCGATTACCTTGAGAAAGGTTACGTTGAGGTCAAGAGAGTCAACTCCGCAGATAATGTGGCAGACCCACTTACAAAGCCGTTGGGCCAGCAGAAGATCGAAGCCCACCTTGAGAAGATGGGACTTAGACTTGTAGCCAATTGGCTTTAGGACAAGTGGGAGATTGTTAGATATATGTGCCCTAGAAGCCAGAATTGGCTGACACTTGTAATACACTTCTAGGGGCAAAATTATAATTTTGACTATAATTAATGAAATGGGTTATTTTCTATCACACATGTGTATTTAGTGTCTGTGATACATCCTTTGAGTTAATGGTAATGATAATTCATATTTTCAAGAGTTGAAAATTTAAGACATGAATAATCATTATTAACTCATAAACAGCTCCCGACCATAGGATCATCACGAGGATGGTGATTGATCCGGAAGGTTGGTGTACGATCGCTTCTCTTTAGTAGATGAGTCTTGAGTCTAC
>QRFJ01001981.1:114807-145426 GCA_006176705.1 Cocos nucifera | reverse complement strand
AAAACTCTCTGATGAAGATTCCCACTAGTTAGAGACTCTATGATCGTAAGTTTCATTTGTTTGGGACACTAGGTTCAAGAGTCCCACTGGTTTGAAATTCTTCAGGAGTTTCATGTTGATGGAACCTATTGCCCAGACATCTATCCAATTAAGACTCCATATTTATTAGAGGATTAATTAATAATTTGATTACTAATTAGCTTAATTTGATGAAAAAATGAGGATTCAATCAAATTTGATTGAATTTGGTTCGATTGGATTTGATTCGATTAGGTCATGAGATGACCTAATCGCTAAGGGAGATTCGATCCTGATTTGATCAAGACCTAAACCTATTTAATTTTTTATTTGATTATATTTTAATTAAATTAGATTAAGCCTAATTTAGTTAGGTTTGATCTAGTCTGATTGGGTCTAAAAAATTAGTTTGGTTGAAACCAATTTAGATCAAATTTAGAGCTAGTTTTAATTTAAACTCGCTGCACCACCTTTGACTTTTCCATGCTAGTTCTCTCATGCAAATTTAGAATTTGTGTGAGTATTTCTCATGCCCAGAAGAAGTCTACACCTCCCTTCTTTCTCATGTTGACCTGGTCCAAGTGTTGGATCAAATTGAATCAAATTGAATTTTGAATTCAACTTGAGTTGGTTGGTTTAGTTGAAACCTCTTAACCCTCTCATCCTTATCCAAACTCTAGGCCCCTCCTCTCTATTATCGTACATTTTTTTTGAGATTTTTCTTAGTGGGTGCAGAAGGAGAATCCTTCTGCTCATCACCCACCCAGATGTGGTGATAAGTGGTAAAAATATACTAATAAAAGTATTAAATTATAAAATAAATTAATCTATTTCTTTAGAAATTGATATTTTTATTAATCTTATGTAGGAAAAAAAGGCCACCAATGTGAAGATCTTATTTTTTTGATTCAGATGAAATAAATTTCAAGCAAAACGGACTTCAAACAAGCCCAAAATTGAATTTCAAAAAAAAAAACTCGGTTCGGTTCAAACTGGCTCAGAAAATCGGCACAGCAGACCACCCGATTCGATTGAAGAAAAAATCTTGATTTTTTGGATCAGGTTCGTTCAGATCTGATCTGATCAAGAGATATATTTCAATTTTTTTTCTTTTTGATCCAAATCAGATTTGGAATATTTCAGATCTGATCTTTTTTATTCTAATAATAAAAATAAAATATAGATAAATTAAATCATATTTAATTTACCTTAATGTAGGATAATCCTATTACCCATTGATGATCCTATATGCAGCGGAAGGTTCTGGATCAAGCCACGTAAGTGCCTGGCCTCTATCGGTATCCACTCGGGTTGGATCTAGAAATTCTCTTCTTCTCTATCACATCTCCAAAAATTAGATCTGGATCTGATCTGGAGGATCTTCAAAACACCTTTTGAAGATCAGCAGTTGTCCTTTGCAGCAGTGCAGCCTTTTTTAGCTTTCTGTCGCCTTTCTCTCATCTGAGATTGCACCAACTAAGATCCCAAAACTCCTTTTGGGCATGGAGAGGAGAGGGAGAAGGTGGACTTGGCATGGAGAGGAGAGGAGAGAGCAGCCTTGGGGTGTGGAGAATTGTTTTCAATGCTCTTTGAGTTGGGCATGCAGGGATCTTATTTATAGACTATGCTGTGATCCAACTCCTCTTCTTCCCAACCAATCATAACTCTTTGTGAAATCAGATCTAAATCTGATTGGTGAAGAATAGAGTCCCCTTGGATTCCTCCTTAGATGGCACCTAAGACCAGTCAAAACTTGGTTCTTAGGAGAAGTCTAATCGGAATCCAAAAAGGAGATGGAGTCCCTATCCAATAGGGACTCCTGGGCGCCTCCAGCTTGGGCACACGCCAAGGGTGGCGTGCGCCCTCCTCCTTGCCTAGGTTCTGGTAGGGGGACAGGCCCCCACCAGCTCTCCAATAGGTGCATGACACGTGGACAGAAGTCAAAGTATCAATGGTCAACATTTGACCAGTCAAAGGTCAACTTTTGACCAAAGTCAAAGGACGAGAAATGGCAGGTGACCAAAAATGGCAGGTATTGTCTTACAAAATAAGACAACCCTTTTCTGACTTGGACAGGCTCCAGTCAGACCAGGTGAAGGCCTCTGAATGAGCACAAACTTCTTTGGCTCAGTCAGGACAACTATTTATGATAGTAAAAGAAGAACGTTAGGTTCAATCGAGTGCTAGCACGATTTTCTTGAACCTAATTGAATCTCATTCAGATCAATTGAACTGGATCAGTTCAATTGATGATCACCAGATTCAAACCCTTATTTGTGTGAACCAGTTAGGTTCAGTTCTATATGGTAATGGGATATGTCATGATCTCTATCATCGACATCATCGAAACTCTTTCGATGGATCAGAACTCTTCTGATTCGAACAGCTAGAATGATCGATCATCTAAATCATTCTAATTGCTCCCAAAATCCACCAGTGACACCTAGCAGTATATGGTGGCAAATCCATCAGAGCTGAATGCGAACCTCTTGGTGCAGCTACCTGTGTGATTAAGTTCTTCTATCTTGAGCCCCGATCAGATTAGGGTTAAGGTGAACTCGTCAAACCCTAGTCTCTGTCATATGATGTAATCATTCGATTCAAGTCCGATGTGAAAATCTAAATAGAAACTCTTTCTATTATTTCACTCTGCCATGGCCATGGGCTTCTGGACTTGATTCTCATGATCATCATAGGGCTGCTCCTCTACCACCGAGGTAGATAGATTCCATCTTGATGCAATCCAGTTCCTACAATGAACATGCTATAGCCAACATACACCTCAGAATTTCGAATGGCTAGGAGACCGAGTAATGGTGTAGTCAAACTATAACACCCTCAAGGTGAACTATCGATGCACCTCAGGTCAAAGAACCAGACACACTACTGCAGCATCGAGTCAGTCATTGACGAGAAGGTAGACTTCCTAATGACTACTCGAGGTGGTCACGCTCAGTGCCCTCATTCTCTAACGAGTACCTGTACTCTCGCTCCGGTGTCTCCACACCGTAGACTCAAGACTCATCTACTAAAGAGAAGCGATTGTACACCAACCTTTCCGGATCAATCACCATCCTCGTGATGATCCTATGGTCGGAAGCATTTTATGAGTTAATAATGATTATTCATGTCTTAAATTTTCAACTCTTGAAAATATGAATTATCATTACCATTAACTCAAAGGATGTATCACAGACACTAAATACACATATGTGATAGAAAATAACCCATTTTATTGATTTTTAGTCAAAATTATAATTTTGCCCCTAGAAGTGTATTACAAGTGTCAGCCAATTCTGGCTTCTAGGGCACATATATCTAACAATCTCCCACTTGTCCTAAAGCCAATTGGCTACAAGTCTAAGTCCCATCTTCTCAAGGTGGGCTTCGATCTTCTGCTGGCCCAACGGCTTTGTAAGTGGGTCTGCCACATTATCTGTGGAGTTCGACTCTCTTGACCTCGACGTAACCCTTCTCGAGGTAATCGCGGATGAGGTGGTATCGCCGCTCAATGTGCTTGGATTTTTGGTGAGACCTCGGCTCCTTAGCAAGGGCTATGGCGCCATTGTTGTCGCAGTATAGAGGAATGGCATCTGATGGCATTACTCCAATTTCTGCAGCAAACTTCTTGTACCAGAATGCTTCCTTCGCAGCCTCTGATGCAGCGATATATTCTGCTTCCATGGTGGAATCTGCTATCATGGTTTGCTTGGAACTCTTTCAGCTGACAGCACCACCATTGCACACAAACAGACTCCCAGATGTCGACTTTCGATCATCTACATCGGACATGAAATCCGAGTCTGTGTATCCCTGGACTTGGAGTTCTCCATTACCAAAGACCAACATCATATCCTTAGTTCTTCTCAAGTACTTAAGGATACATTTCACAGAAGTCCAGTGTTCTTCACCTGGATTTGACTGATATCTGCTTGTGACACTCACAGCATGGGCTATATCAGGTCGTGTACATAGCATGGCATACATGAGGCTCCCTATTGCAGAAGCATAAGGGATCTTGCTCATGCATTCTATTTCCTCAGGTGTGCTAGGGCACATCTTCTTGGAAAGATGAATACCATGTCTGAAGGGTATTAATCCCCTCTTAGAGTTTTCCATACTAAACCTCTTTAGTACTTTCTCTATGTACATCTTCTGTGAAAGTCCTAGCATCCTATTCGGTCTATCCCTATAGACCTTAATTCCTAGAATAAAGGATGCTTCACCTAGGTCTTTCATGGAGAATTTCTTGGACAACCATAATTTGACTGTCGTCAACATGGGAATATCATTCCCAATAAGGAGGATGTCATCCACGTACAATACGAGGAAGACAACAGCGCTCCCACTGACCTTTTTGAAGACACACGGTTCCTCTTCATTTTTGATGAAACCAAACATTTTGATCACATCATTGAAATGAGTGTTCCAGCTCCGAGATGCTTGCTTAAGTCCATATATGGACCTTTGCAGCTTGCAAACCTTGTGATCAGTATCACTGGATGTGAAACCTAGCGGCTGTTCCATATAGATATCTTCCTCAAGATATCCATTTAAGAATGCCATTTTCACATCCATTTGCCATATTTCATAATCGAAATAGGCTGCAACGGCAAGCAATGTGCGGATGGATTTTAGCATAGCCACTGGGAAAAAGGTATCCTGATAGTCAATGCCTTCGCATTGACTATAACCTTTTGCCACTAGTCTAGCCTTGAATGTCTCCACATTCCCATCTGCACCAATCTTTCTCTTGAAGATCCATTTACACCCAATAGGTACTATACCTTCTGGTGGATCTACCAAGGTCCAGACTTGGTTTGAGTGCATCGAGTCAATTTCTGACTGCATTGCCTCTAGCCATTTCTCGAGAGTCGATATCTGATATCGCCTCATTGTAGGTTTTGGGATCATCACCATGAGCACCATTACCTACGAGGAAACATTTTCTCTACTTTTCTCTGAAATAATACCTAAGTATCTTTCAGGGGATGGAAAACTCTTTCCGATCTACGAGGTGGAGGAGGTAGTGTTCTTATTGGCTCAACCTGATTTGGTTCCAATTGGTCCTTAGCTCGTTGTACTTGTGAGACTTTCTCATCAAGCTTAATCTGCTTTCCAATGCCGCTATCTTGAATAAACTATTTTTCAAGAAAGATGGCATGTCGACTCACAATCACATTGTGGTCTTCTGGAATGTAGAAATAGTATCCTAATGACTCTTTAGGATATCCTATGAATCGAGCTCTAAAGGACCTAAACTCTAACTTGTCCGCTTGTTGTCTTTTGACATGAGCCGGACAACCCCAAATTCTGAGATGACTCAGACTTGGTTTCTTACCAGTGCCATATCTCATACGGTGTGGTAGGAACGGTTCTTAGAGGGAACCCTATTCAGTAGATAAATTGAAGTTAACAATGAATGTCCCCAAAGAAAATCAGGGAGGTCTGTGAAGCTCATCATGGATCGGACCATATCCAATAGAGTCCAGATTTCTCCATTCTAAAATCCAGTTGAGTTGAGGTGTTCCTGGTGGAGTCCATTGAGAGACTATGCCATTTTCCTTGAGATAGTCTAAGAATTTTCGGCTAAGGTATTCACCTCCTCGATCTGATCGAAGAACCTTAATGGGTTTTTCCAGTTTGTTTTTCTACTTCATGTCTGAATTCTTTGAACTTTTCAAAAGCTTCAGACTTGTGTCTCATAAGATACACATACCCATACCTAGACAATCATCGATAAAGGTAATGAAGTAGACAAAATTGCCTCTAGCCGGCACATCAAATGGGCCGCACACATCAGTATGTACTAGGGCAAGGAGATCTGTGGCCCTTTCCCCATGTCCAACAAAAGGGAGTTTAGTCATTTTGCCTTGAAGACAAGATTCACAAGTTGGATATGACTCGAAAGTCAATGGACTCAATAGCCCATTTTTCTCCAATTTGTTGATCCTATCTTCTGCTATATGACCTAATCTCAGGTGCCATAGATATCTATCATTTGGACTATCCCTAGGTCATTTGGCATTCACGTTTTGCTCGATAGTTAGAATAGGTACATCAATATGTAGCTGATAAAGATCGTTAATAAGGAAACCATTTGCAATTTTATTTCTTTCATAAAGAATGTTACAATGGTCCTTAAAGAAGGTAATCACATAGCCTTCTAGTGCTAAGCATGAAACAGAAATCAAATTCCTGCTAGCTGCAGGCACATAATAACAGTCTTTCAAAACTAAGTCTAAACCAGATGGTAATCGAAGAGGTATGTTCCCACCGCCACTGCAGCAACTCTTGCTCCATTTTCGATGCGTAGGATCATGTCTCCATCCCTCAGCCTCCTGCTATCCTCAAGACCCTGCATGGAAGTGCACAGATGAGCACTAGAACCAGAGTCAAGCACCCAACTGGATGCAGAAGAAACCATAAGGTTAGACTCAATAACGAGCATACCTCCAGAAGGACCTTCCTTCTTGTTCTTCAGGGTGGCCAGGTAAGTAGGGCAGTTCCGCTTCCAGTGGCCGTCGCTGTTGCAATGGAAAACACTTTTCTTTGACAGCGGCCTTCTTCTTCGGCTCTGCCTTCTTCTTCTTTCCTCCTTCCACCTTTTGCTTTTTCGCATAGACTTCTTTTTCTTTCCATAAGACTTTCTTTTGGAAGAAGTCCATTCCATAGCAAGAACTGAGCCTTTAGAACCTTTCATAGAAAGCTCAGCGGTGACCAGCATGTTCATTAATTCGGCCAAAAAATTTTGAAGTTTATGCATGTGGTAATTCATGATGAATTGCCCATATGCATCAGTCAAGGATTGCAGAATAATATCATTCTGCAGATCCAAGTCTAACTTCACACCGAGCTTCTCAAGCTCTTCCATGTCCTTGATCATCATCAGACAGTGATCTTGGACTGACTGCCCATCATGCATCTTAGCCTTAAAAAGTCATTTCGTGACTTGATACTTGGCTGCGCGACTCTGTTCACCAAACATCTCCTACAGGTGAGCCAACATTTGGCGAGCAGTCCCGATATCTTCATGTTGGCGCTGGAGCTCATCAGACATCGAGCCCAACATGTAATATCTGGCCTTATTATCTTCGTCTATCCATTTTTTCAGAGATGCTCTCTGTTCAGTGGATGGACGGGCTGGTAAGGTGGGAGGGTCCTGATCCAATACATGGGTTAACTTCTCGAAACCCAAAATAATTTTATAGTTCCTGAGCCAATCTTTATAATTGGGTCTGGTCAGTCTATGTGTGTCCAGGATACGTGCTAATGGGTTGGATGCAGACATTTTTCTGTAGAGAGTCAAAGATTCTAGTTAGATACTGTAATTATGACTTGACCAATTTATTTAGAGATTTTATTTTTAAATAAATTAGCTCCCACTATTTTCTCGGATCCCTACACTCCCTCTTGTAGAGATGCAAAAATCTCCATGATTAATGATTTCTAGTGGGTGGTGCGGTCTCACCAACTGACTCATCACCTCACCTAACAGTTATTGGTGATGGGTTAGCCAATGAGTGAACAACTCTTGTTCAATGATTCTCTAATCATGGTGCACCCAAACTTGGTCTCTAATTCATGAATCTCACCATATCCAGAATATTGATCCACTCCTTAGTTAAGTCAGACCCACCATTTGCACAGACTGGATTCCTAATTGAGTCTCTCACCGTATCCAGAATATTGAGCCCAACTCATCCTCCAGCCCATAGCATCCAATGCCTAATAGACATGGTTGCATCTTTTCGGTGCAACTGAGCCACTGTATCCAGTCGAGAACAATCAACCCCGGGAAGGGCCCGCACATCTACAATGGTGGAAGACCTCAGACTTAATCTTTTCTTAGGGAGAATTGATTCAGGTCTCATTAAACTAGACTTGTCATAGTCATAACAATTATGACTAACCTAGTGGCATGGGTTAGCTCGGATTATTGACCACCTCAAATCAGAACTGGGTTAACAGATATGGCCAGGTAAGTGAGATCGGTGGAAGGGATATGCCATTAACTCGTACAAGAATGCATTCAGGTCGAGTAGCTTCCAATTAAAAATCAGTCGGTCGTATGTGCCAAACTTACCTTAGACACCAAATTGTTGAGCCAGAACCAATTGGGTTAGCCTACAATCCAGACTCTAACCTCTGAGCCTAATTAGGTCTTGCTTGATCGTGACTCGATCTTGACCCAGACTTAATCCTATTAGGCTGGTCAATTTAAGCATTGTTGATCCCATCTAACCAACTCTTGATTCGATTTGATCAACCGCTTAGACCTAATTGAGCTACCCAAGCCCGAACCCAGTATTATGAATATGTCTTAGATCTAAAATTCTTAATTTTAGACCTAATTAATATTCATAATCTTAATTCTTAATTAAGTAGGGTTCATAAAAAAATATGCACAATAAATCCTAGGATTTCAGGATCTAGGGTTTTGCAGAAAGTAAGTTTTGGGATTTCTGATTAAGGACGAACGCGCAGCACCCCTACACATCATAAGAACACCCCATCGGATGGGAAGGAGAGGGCCTTTTAAATCCTTCTTCATTCTTATGATCGGACGGCCAAGAGGAATGCCTTAATCAGGAACATGTAATACTACAAAACAATTTTAGATCTATATCATATATCTCATATACAAATTAGATCTAATCATGGCATATTTTGCATACATCTCATGTATCGAATCATGCATATTTTCAGATCTAAATTATCTCATAATAATCTAAAAAATTAGATTTAAATTGATCTTATCAAAATAAACTCTAATCTAGATAACTATGTAGAACTATTCTACAACTAGTCTAGACATGCATCAATCATATCTCATATGATGTTTAAAATTAAATAATTTTTATTTGCTATTTTTTAGATGTTATTATAATAATTATAATATCAAAAAATAGTAAATAAATAGATCTAAAATATGATTTAATCAAATTAAATTATAAACATGCAAGACTATTCTATAGAACTATTCTATTTTAGAACTAGTCATGCATATTTTCTAATCTTAGATCCAAATCATTTAATTTTAATTTTTTCTGATTTCAAGATCTGATCACATCTCATGTGACATCTAAAATCACTTATTTTTTAATTAGAATAAATTTAAAATCAGATCTAAATACACTTTAGAACCTTGGCTCTGATACCAGTTGAAGGAAAAATCCTGATTTTCCAAGGACCAGGTTCGTTCAGATCTGATCAGATCAAGAGATATATTTCAAAAATTTTTTTCTTTGATCCAAATTAGATCTAAGATATTTTAGATTTAATCTTTATTATTCTAATAATAAAAACAAAATATAAAGATAAATTAAATCATATTTAATTTACCTTGATGTAGGGTAATCCTATTACCCGTTGATGATCCTGTATGCAGCGGAAGGTTCTGGATCTAGCCACGCAAGTGCCTGGCCTCTACCAGTATTCACTCGAGCTAGATCCAGAGATCCTCTTCTTCTCTATCATATCTCCAAAAATTAGATCTAGATCTGATCTGGAGGATCTTCAAAATACCTTTTGAAGATCAGCAGTTGTCCTTTGCAGCAGTGCAACCTTCTAGCTTTCTGTCGCCTTTCTCTCATCTGGATTGCACCAACTAAGATCCCAAACTCCTTTGGGCATGGAGAGGAGATGGAGAAGGTGGACTTGGCATGGAGGAGAAGAGGAGAGGCAGCCTTGGGGCATGGGAATTTTCAATGCTCTTTGAGTTGGGCGTAGGGTCTTATTTATAGACTATGCGTGATCCAACTCCTCTTCTTCCCAACCAATCATAACCCTTTGTGAAATCAGATCTATATCTGATTAATGAGAATAGAGTCCCTTGGATTCCTCCTTAGATGGTGCCTAAGATCAATCAATCTTGGTTCTTAGGAGAAGTCTAATTGGAATCCAAAAAGGAGATGGAGTCCCTATCCAACAGGAACTCCTGGGCGCCTCCAGCTTGGGCACACGCTAAGGGTGGCATGCACCCTCCTCCTTGCTAGGTTCTGGTAGGGGGACAGGCCCCCACCAGCTCTCCAATAGGTGCATGACACATGGATAGAAGTTAAAGTGTAAATGGTCAACTTTTGACCAAAGTCAAAGGACGAGAAATGGTAGGTGATCAAAAATGGTAGGTATTATCTTATAAAATAAGATAATCCTTTTCTAACCTGGACAGGCTCTAGTCAGACCAAGTGAAGGCCTCTGAATAAGCACAAACTCCTTTGGCTCAGTCAGGACAATTATTTATGATAGTAAAAGAAGAACGTTAGGTTCAATCGAGTGCTAGCATGATTTTCTTGAACCTAATTGAATCTCATTCAGATCAATTGAACTAGATCAGTTCAATTGATGATCACCAGATTCAAACCCTTGTTTGTGTGACCCAGTTAGGTTCAGTTCTATATGGTAATGGGATATGTCATGATCTCTATCATCATCGAAACTTCTTTTCGATGGATCAGAACTCTTCTGATTCGAACAGCTAGAATGATCGATCATCTAAGTCATTCTAATTGCTCCCAAAATCCATCAGTGACACCTAGCAGTATATGGTGGCAACCCATCAGAGCTGAATGCGAACCTCTTGGTGCAGCTACCTGTGTGATTAAGTTCTTCTATCTTGAGCCCCGATCAGATTAGGGTTAAGGTGAACTCGTCAAACCCTAGTCTCTGTCATATGATGTAATCATTCGATTCAAGTTCGATGTGAAAATCTAAATAGAAACTCTTTCTATTATTTCACTCTGCCATGGCCATGGGCTTCTGGACTTGATTCTCATGATCATCATAGGGCTGCTCCTCTACCACCGAGGTAGATAGATTCCATCTTGATGCAATCCAGTTCCTACAATGAACATGCTATAGCCAACATACACCTCAGGGTTTCGAATGGCTAGGAGACCGAGTTATGGTGTAGTCAAACTATAACACCCTCAAGGTGAACTACCGATGCATCTCAGGTCAAAGAACCAGACACACCACTGCAGCATCGAGTCAGTCATTGACGAGAAGGTAGACTTCCTAATGACTACTCGAGGTGGTCACGCTTCAGTGCCCTCGTTCTCTAACGAGTACCTATACTCTCGCCCTGGTGTCTCCACACCGTAGACTCAAGACTCATCTACTAAAAAGAAGCGATTATACACCAACCTTCCGGATCAATCACCATCCTCGTGATGATCCTATTGTCGAGAGCATTTTATGAGTTAATAATGATTATTCATGTCTTAAATTTTCAACTCTTGAAAATATGAAATATCATTACCATTAACTCAAAGGATGTATCACAGATACTAAATACACATATGTGATAGAAAATAACCCATTTTATTAATTTTAGTTAAAATTATAATTTTTCTCTTAGAAGTGTATTACAAGTGTCAGCCAATTCTGGCTTCTAGGGCATATATATCTAACATCGACCGCATCAGCAGACCGACCCACCGACGTAGCGCTGATGTCTGGATGACGTCAGCATTTTTTATGGTGCACAGTAGACCGACTCGAGGGCATTTTGGAAATTTTATATGAAGAAGCGTGCTTCAATTAGCTGAAGAACCCGGCTATCCATGCAACACCGGACTCACGCTTGGTTTATAGAGGGCAATTTAAAAATTTTATCTGATCCGACGGACGTCTTTCATTGAGACTTGATCGGACGGCTGAAAAGAATGCACTGATGAACGGCATCCGCAGCTCCCAATCGAGATCCAATGGCTGAGATTCATCCCAATGTTAAACTAAAGATCAGAAGCCTTCTTTGTGCATCATCGGACGGTCCAGATTCAATCTAACACTTGATCTAATGGCTGGAATGAATTTTGACTTGATCTAGGATATTTTAAAGAGTTTTTATGTGATTTTTGGACTGTTTGATCAACATCTAATGGTCAGAGTCATCCAGATCCTAATTTGAGTTGTTTTGGGAGTCTTAAACCTAATTTCTAAAGGAGTTTGGGGAAGAATCGATTTCTTAGCCTATAAAAAAACCTACTATTATCGTAGAAAAAAAAGGAGGGGAGTTGGAGAGAAATAAAAGAGAAAAAGAGAGTGAGAGAAAAAAAAAAGAGAAAAGGGAGAGAGTCAGAGAAATTAAAAAAAAAAAGAAAAAGAAGAGAAAGAGAGGAGAGAGGTGGAAAGGGAAGAGAGATTTTTGAGAGAAAAGGAAGGGTTTGTAATTTTTTCTTTTCTTCTTCCAATCATCAAGACATAGATCAAGGAGCCTCTTCTTCTTCACCAAATTTTCGACAGCAAGAGCAACGGACAATCAATTTCAGCAATCAAACAATCTAATTTCTCTATGCTTTTTATTTTATTTGCTGTTTTTAAACTTGTTATCATGAACTAAATTTTTTTTTACTAAGGCTAAGGTGTAGCCACTCTTTTGATGCAATATTCAGTGTGATTTATTTTTAATCTTAAATTTTATTCATGTGGCATTAGAGATGGATAAGGATTCATTTAAATTTGAATTTGGATGGGAGGTTGGAACTAGTTCAACCTCCAACCCTTATCCAAATCAATGTGCCATTCCCTCCGATACACGCCCATTTTAAATGGGATTTTCTTATGCATGTGTGAAGAGGGTGAGAGACTTCATGAGAGAGAAATCCAAGAGTGGGGCGCTGCTTATCTAGGTGTGAGAAAATTCAAAAGTGAGAAAAAGGTTCTCTTGCACCAACTTACTCCTCTCATGCCACCTACTTTTTTATTCTCTTTTGTCACCCTTTCTAAAAAGGTTTCAAAGTGGGGTTATGACAAATAGGAGAGTCCTTCTACCATGAAAATTTGTTTCATGAAAAAATTCTACAGAGAAAGGGCATGAGAGGAATTCTAGGTGTCAGGATTTTTTCGGTGTGCAAAACCCTAGATTTAGGTCTCTAGGTTTGGATGGAGAGATAGAGTAACTGTGAGTGCCCGATCGCCACCAAACTTTAGACACCACCTCATCATCCTCCAAAGCACACCATCTAGTCTTCTAGAGTATTCAAAAGATTAGGAGAAAGGCAATCGATTGGATCGATCGAGATCAACCATTGAAGGCCCCAGCGAGGAGATAGCACTCCAGTGGAGCTGGTTGGGGCCAGAAGCTCCGTGTGGACTCACCGTAGAGGCCAGACATGTGTGTGGCTATAGCACGATGCAAGACTTTTTTTCTATGGATTCAGATCATGAAGATCATCTACCCATGCATAGGTATTATTTTTTAAACACATGTCGATCAGCAAATATGATTTGCTGATCAATCGCATTTAAATTTTCTATAACATATTAGCATATTTAGATCTTGAGTAGGGTTTTATGATTTAATCATTGCATGTAGTAGATTAATATTTGATTAATTTTAGCTTCCACTACTATAAAATTCAAAAAAGTTTTGAAATGCATGCCCTAAATCCTGCTCAATTTTCTTCAATAGTATCAGAGCAAGGATTGCTTGACATGTTATAATATGTAATTAAAAAAATAAATGTTAGCATATTAGATGTGTTTGATCTAGATAACTTAGTAATCGATGGTGAACGAGCCACCAATCCTTCTGGTCATAAGGGACAAATATGGTTTAAAGGCCATCTCCTCCTATTCAGTGGGGATCCCTTATGGCGGTAGGGGTGCCACCATGAACTCATTCATTAAGATGAATAGTGAAAAATTTTTATTCATTGAAATTATTTTAATATGAAAGTTAAATATGAATATATTTAGATTCAATCTAAAAAATAATTCATAATTTAATTTTTATTATATGCTTTATTTTCTATTATGAAACTAGCAATAGGATTATTGTTTATGAAATGAGCTGACCCATTTATGAAATGAGTCAACCCATTTAGTGAATAGAAAATAAAACCTTTCAAAATTTAAAAATTATTTTTGAATATCGAACCCCAATCCATCAGCCCAAAAACTTAATTAAAAGAATTAAGTATTGTTCATTGAATCTAGAATTGTGAATTAAAGATTCTATAAGACATATGCATAAGCTATGGGTTAAAGGGTAAGAAGAATTAGGTCCATTAATTGGATTGACCTAAAGTTAGTTAAAGAATGGATTTAATAAGAGTAATTGATCAAATCTAACCAAGTATTAATTTAGATTAGATCAAGGACACTCAAGATTCAACTTCAATAGTTGTAGTTGGACGAGTCCATGTCTTTAACATGGACCAAGATGGACTTGATTTATAGCTATGCAGTCTAACCCAAAATTACTAAGATGATCAGATTAAACCTAATTAACTGATTGATGTCTAAGGTAAGTTTGGCAGCTTAGATCAGTGATTTTTAATTGAAAGCTACTCACACTGATTTGATCTTTGATGAGTTAATGGTATATCCCTTCCACTGATCTCACTTACCTGATCTACATGGTCGATTAGGATTTGATTAGATCACTTGGTAATTTGAGCTAACCCATGCGACTAGAAATTAGTTTGATTAATTTTAATCAATAAGACTAAATTAGGTGCCCATGAACCTAAATTAATACTAATCCTAACCTATTGACTTGGTGAAGTTAGTGCGAGAATTTGACTTGATGAAGTCAGTGGGAGAAAATGGATTCGTGTCCCTTCTATCCTTAAATCATAAGTAACCTAAATCTTCTAAATTATTAAGTCCATAAAATGACTAAGTTATGGGGATAACTGGGTCATAACCTCCCATTAAGGTGAATAGTAGTGAGTCCAATTTTCTGGATGGACATTGGAGGTGCCTTATACCTGGTGTTCATTTGGATATTAGAATTACTATCCATCATATGATGATTAGGTCGCACTCTCTTAATGATAATCAAGTTGGCCAGTGCTTTCCTCGGGCCTGATTATCATTGGTTTGATAAATCGAAGTTAATCATGTTAATAGTTTGACCTAACCAGAACTTTTCAGTAGAGGCCATAGCCTACTGAATTGGTTTCTGGGGCAAAATCTAAATACTAAAAATTATTTAGAAAAATAATTGATTATGAACCTACCTATAGATGTACACGGGTTGGCTAGATCTTTTCTCGGACCCATCTATAGTTTATGTGGATTCCAATACCCACTAAGAAGTTAGTGTAATTCCTCAAATTAGAGGTAGAGGCTATCAATTTATTAGAAATAGTGGAAGAACCTTTAGGCTAAGGTTCAAATCTTTATAATTAATTAATTTAAGTACTAATAAGGTTTCATATTTTTTCTTTTAGATAAATAGAATGGCTAGTGTAAGTCCGCTCCATTCACTATTGGATAGTAGCAAGCATTTATGATCTGAAAGCAAGAGGTCTAGTGTCGACCCTAATTAGGTAGATCCGAAGAGAAATTATCCTCTTGACTCGATAGGCTAAATGGAAGAAATCAGCAAGAGGTTGCTGGTCAAAGCTATTATATGATAATACTTTATAATTTCTCCATTTATGATATATCTACCTGGGTATTAGATATCAGAAGTCCAATTCAAATATGCAATTCATTGCATAGACTTCAAATTAGTAGAAAATTTGAGAATGACAACACATTCCTTAATATTGGGGATGGAAGTAAAGTTACAGTCTTAGCATTGGAAACTCTTGAGCTGGTATTCAAAAATAATAATATCATTTTAAGTGACTGTTACTATTCTCCATCTTTTATGATGAACATAATATATGTTGGGCTTTTTGAAGGGAAAATCCTAATTTTTTGGATCAGGTTCATTTAGATTTGATCGGATCAAGAGAGATATTTCAAAAATTTCTCTCATATATCTAGATCAGATATGAGATATTTTAGATCTAATTTTATAGATCTAATAAATAAAATTAAATTAAATTAAATCTAATTAATTTATATCTTGATATTGGGTAATCTGATTATCCTTTGATGATTCTGCTAATTATCTAAGGTTCTGGATCTTGGCATGCAAGCATCTGGCCTCTACCAGTATCCACTCAGACTGGATCTAGAGATCTTCTCCTTCTTTATCATCTCTCCAAATATCAGATCTGAATCTAATTTGGAGGATCTTCAAAACTTCTTTCGAAGATCTGCAGTCATCTCTACAGCAGTGCTGCCTTCTTTCTTTCTCATCAGCTTCCTCTTGCCTGGATTGCACCAAACTGGAGCCCAAAATTCCTTAGGCATGGAGAGGAGAGAGAGAACTAGAAGATGGCATGGAGGAGGGAGAGGGGCAGCCTTGGGGCATGGGCTAAGAGAGAACTCTATAAAAGTTAGGTGCAGACAGGGTTTATATAGATCCTGCTGCGCCATGCAGTGCCACATCATCCCGATTGATCACATTGCTTTGTGCAATCAGATCTAAATTTAATTGGTAGGATGACATCACCTGATCCAATCAGATGAGAGCCCCTTCAATTCATCCTTAGGTGGTGCCAAGACTAGTCAAAGCTGAGTCTTAGGTGCCTTTCTAAGTTGATTCAATGAAGCAACCTGGAGTCCCATCCGTATGGGACTCCAGTCGTCCCTATCCATGGGTGCATGCCTCCCTAGGCATGCACCCCCTCCTTTGCAATTTCTAGCAAGGGGACAAGCCCCTATCTACTCTCCTATGGGTGCATGACACATGGGCAGATGTCCAAGGGTCAAAGGTCAATGTTTGACCAAAGTCAAAAGATAAGAATTAGCAGATGACAAAAAATAGCAGGTGTTGTCTCAAATTTATCTCATAAATTAAGACAACCCTTTTCTAACCTGGACAAGCCCCAGTCAGACCAAGTAAAGGTACCTGAGTGAGCATAAACATATTTGGCTCAGTCGAGATAACTTTTAATGATAGTAAAAGGAGAACGTTAGGCTCAATCATATGCTAGCATAATTTTCTTAAATCTAATTAAATCTAATTCAAATCAATTAAACATGGTCAGTCCAATTGATGATATCCAGATCCAAATCCTTATTTGTATGACCTAGTTAGATTCTGTTCTATATGACAATGGGATATGTCGTGACATCATCGAAATCCTTTCGATGGATCAAAACTCTTCTGATTCAGACAACTGGAATGATCGATCATCTAAATTATTTTAATTGCTTTCAAAATTCATCAGTGACACCTAGCAGTATATGGTGGCAATCCATCAAAACTGAAAACGAACCTCTTGGTGTAGCTACTTATGTGATTAAGTTCTTCTATCTTGAGCCCCGATCAGATTAGGATTAAGGTGAACTCGTCAAACCCTAATTTCTATCATATGATTTAATCATTCGATTCAAGTTTGATATGAAAACATTAATAGAAACTCTTTCTATTATTTCACCATACCATGGCCATGGGCTTATGGACTTGATTCTCATGATTATCATAGGGTTGCTCCTCATCAATCGAGGTAGATAGGATTCCTTCTTAGTGCAATCCAATTCCTACAATGAACATGCTATCGCCAACATACATCTCAGGGTTTTGAATGGCTAGGAGATCAAGTCATGGTGTAGTCAAACTATAACACCCTCAAGATGAACTGTCGATGCACCTCAGGTCAAGGAACCAGACACACCATTGCAGCTTTGAGTAAGTCATCAATGAGAAGATAGACTTCCTTTTGACTACTCAAGGTGGTCATGCTCAATACCCTCGTTCTCTAATGAGTACCTATACTCTCGCTCTAGTATCTCTACACCGTAGACTTAAGACTCATCTACTATAAAGAAGCGATTATACACCAACCTTCCGGATCAATCATCATATATCACATTGATAAAAATTGATCTAACATTATACATGTTTTGCATACATCTTATGTATCTTTTCATGCATGTGTTCCGATCTTAATTATTTGATAATTCATCTAAAAAATTAAATCTAAATTGATCACATCAAAATAAATTCTAATCTAGATAATTATGTAGAACTATTCTACAACTAGACTAATCATGCATTCATCATATCTCATATGATCCAAAAATTAAATAATTTTATTTACTATTTTTTTGATCTTATTATAATATTTATAATATCAAAAAATATTAAATAAATAGATCTAAAATCATAACTTGATTAAATTAAATTATAAACATGCAAGACTATGTATAGAACTATTCTATTTTATAACTAGTCATGCATCTTGTAAAACTTAGATCTAAATTATTTAATTTTAATTTTTCTAATTTTAGATCTAATTATATCTCATGTGACATCTAAAATCTTTTGATTATTAGATCAAAAATAATTAAAATCAGATCTAAACAATTTTTAGAATCTGGCTCTGATACCAGTTGAAGAGAAAATCCTGATTTTTCGAATCAGATTCATTCAGATTTGATCAGATCAAGAGAGATATTTTAAAAATTTCTCTCATATATCCAAATCAGATCTAAGATATTTTAGATCTAATTTGATAGATCTAATAAATAAAATAAAAATAAATTAAATTTGATTAATTTATACCTTGATGTTGGGTAATCAGATTATCCTTTGATGATCCTGCTGATTACCTAAGATTTTAGATCTAGCTACGCAAGCGCCTGGCCTCTATCGATATCCACTTAGGCTAGATTTGGAGATCTTCTCCTTCTTTATCACATCTCCAAATATCAGATCTAGATCTAATTTGAAGGATCTTCAAAACTTCTTTTGAAGATCTGTAGTCCTCTTTGCAGTAGTGTTGCCTTCTTCCTTTCTCGTCAGCTTCCTCTTGCCTGGATCGCACCAAACTGGAGCCCAAAATTCCTTGAGCATGGAGAGGAGAGAGAGAACCAAAACATGGCATTGAGGAGGAAGAGGGGTAGCCTTGGGCCCTGGGCTAAGAGAGAACTCTATAAAAGTTGGGTGCAGATAGGGTTTATATAGACCCTGCTACGCCATGCAGTCCACAACATCCCGACCAATCACGTTGCTTTGTGCAATCAGATCTAAATTTGATTGATGGAATGACATTACCTGATCCAATTAGATGAGAGCTCCTTCAATTCATCCTTAGGTGGTGCCAAGATCGATCAAAGCTGAGTCCTAGTCGCCTTCCTAAGTTGATTTAATGAAGCAACCCGGAGTCCCATCCATATGGGACTCCAATCATCCCTATCCATGGGCACACGCCTCCCTAGGCATGCATCCCCTCCTTTTCAATTTCTAGCAAGGGGACAAGCCCCTATCTACTCTCCTATGGGTGCATGACACATGGGAAGATGTCCAAGGGTCAAAAGTCAACATTTGACTAAAGTCAAAAGATAAGAATTAGCAGGTGATGAAAAATGGTAGATGTTGTCTCAAATTTATCTCATAAATTAAGACAACCCTTTTCTAACCTAGACAAGCTCCAGTCAGACCAAGTAAAGGTACCTGAGTGAGCATAAAAATATTTGGCTCAGTCGAGATAACTTTTAATGATAGTAGAAGGAGAACGTTAGGCTCAATCGTGTGCTTGCATGATTTCCTTGAACCTAATTGAATCTAATTTAAATCAATTGAATTAGATTAGTTCAATTGATGATATCTAGATCCAAACTCTTATTTGTGTGATCTAGTTAGGTTCAGTTCTGTATGATAATGGGATATGTCATGACATCATCGAAACTTCTTTCGATGGATCCAAACTCTTCTGATTCAGACAACTAGAATGATCGATCATCTAAATCATTCTAATTGCTCCCAAAATTCACCAATGATACTTAGCAGTATATGGTGGCAATCTATCAAAATTAAAAATAAACCTCTTGGTGCAGCTACTTGTGTGATTAAATTCTTCTATCTTGAGCCTCGATCAGATTGGGGTTAAGGTGAACTCGTCAAACCCTAATTTCTATCATATGATTTAATCATTCGATTCAAGTCCG
Organism: Cocos nucifera; assembly: GCA_006176705.1. Lineage (NCBI taxonomy): Eukaryota > Viridiplantae > Streptophyta > Magnoliopsida > Arecales > Arecaceae > Cocos > Cocos nucifera. The sequence goes on along the minus strand of QRFJ01001981.1, from coordinate 125,662 downwards.
ATGTAAAAATCTTAATAGAAACTCTTTCTATTATTTCACTCTACCATGGCCATGAGATTATGGACTTGATTCTCATGATTATCATAGGACTGCTCCTCATCCATCGAGGTAGATAGATTCCTTCTTAGTGCAATCCAATTCCTACAATGAACATGCTATAGCCAACATACACCTCAGGGTTCCGAATGGCTAGGAGACTGAGTCATGGTATAGTCAAACTATAACACCCTCGAGGCAAACTACCGATGCACCTCAGATTAAAGAACCAGACACACTACTACAGCTTTGAGTTAGTCATCGACGAGAAGGTAGACTTCCTTTTGACTGCTCGAGGTGGTCATGCTCAGTGCCCTCATTCTCTAACGAGTATCTGTACTCTCGCTCCGATGTCTTTACACCATAGACTCAAGACTCATCTACTATAAAGAAGCAATTGTACACTAACCTTCTAGATCAATCATCATCCTCATGATGATCCTACGGTTGGAAGCATTTTATAAATTAATAAATAAAAATTCATGTCTTAAATTTTTAACTCAAGGGATGTATCATAGACACTAAATATACATTTATGATAGAAAATAATCTATTTTATTATTTATAGTCAAAATTATAATTTTGTCCTAGAAGTGTATTATAAGTGTCAGCCAATTCTGGCTTCTAGGGCTTCTAAGTATATTAGTGTTAGATATATGTGCCCTAGAAGCCAGAATTGGCTGACACTTGTAATACACTTCTAGGGGCAAAATTATAATTTTGACTAAAATTCAATAAAATGGGTTATTTTCTATCACATATGTGTATTTAGTGTCTGTGATACATCCTTTGAGTTAATGGTAATGATAATTCATATTTTCAAGAGTTGAAAATTTAAGACATGAATAATCATTATTAACTCATAAAATTGCTCCCGACCATAGGATCATCACGAGGATGGTGATTGATCCGGAAGGTTGGTGTACAATCGCTTCTCTTTAGTAGATGAGTCTTGAGTCTACGGTGTGGAGACACCGGAGCGAGAGTACAGGTACTCGTTAGAGAACGAGGGCACTGAGCGTGACCACCTCGAGTAGTCATTAGGGAGTCTACCTTCTCGTCAATGACTGACTCGATGCTGCAGTAGTGTGTCTGGTTCTTTGACCTGAGATGCATCGGCAGTTCACCTTGAGGGTGTTATAGTTTGACTACACCATTACTCGGTCTCCTAGCCATATGGAACCCTGAGGTGTATGTTGGCTATGAGCATGTTCATTGTAGGAACTGGATTGCATCAAGATGGAATCTATCTACCTCGGTGGTAGAGGAGCAGCCCTATGATGATCATGAGAATCAAGTCCAGAAAATCCATGGCCATGGTAGAGTGAAATAATAGAAAGAGTTTCTATTTAGATTTTCACATTGGACTCGAATCGAATGATTACATCATATGACAGAGACTAGGGTTTGACGAGTTTACCTTAACCCTAATCTGATCGGGGCTCAAGATAGAAGAACTTAATCACACAGGTAGCTGCACCAAGAGGTTCGCATTCAGCTCTGATGGGTTGCCACCATATACTGCTAGGTGTCACTGGTGGATTTTGGGAGCAATTAGAATGATTTAGATGATCGATCATTCTAGCTGTTCGAATCAGAAGAGTTCTGATCCATCGAAAGGAGTTTCGATGATGTCTATGATAGAGATCATGACATATCCCATTACCATACAGAACTGAACCTAACTGGGTCACACAAACAAGGGTTTGAATCTGGTGATCATCAATTGAACTGATCTAGTTCAATTGATCTGAATGAGATTCAATTAGGTTCAAGGAAATCGTGCTAGCACTCGATTGAACCTAACGTTCTTCTTTTACTATCATAAATAAGTTGTCCTGACTGAGCCAAAGGAGTTTGTGCTCAATCAGAGGCCTTCATATGGTCTGACTGGAGGTTGTCCAAGTCAGAAAAGGTTGTCTTATTTGTAAGACATTACCTGCCATTTTTGGTCACCTGCCATTTCTTGTTCTTTGACTTTGGTCAAAAGTCTACCTTTGACTGGTCAAACGTTGACCATTGACCCTTTGACTTTTGACCACATGTCATGCACCTATTGGAGAGCTGGTGGGGGCCTGTCCCCCTGCCAGAACCTGGCAAGGAGGAGGGCGCACGCCAAGGGTGGCGTGAGCCCAAGTTGGAGGCGCCTAGGAGTCCTTGTTGGACAAGGACTCCACCTCTCCTTTTGGATTCCAATTCAGAGTTCTACTAAGAATCCAACTTTGACTGGTCTTAGGCACCCTCTAAGGAGGAATCCAGGGGTCTCTATTCCCACCAATCAGATTTAGATCTGATTTCACAAAGGGTTGTGATTGGTTGGGAAGAAGAGGAGTTGGATCACAAGCTTAGTCTATAAATAAGACCCTGCGCCCAACTCAAAAAAAAAAGTAATTGAATTGAGATCAAAATTTCCCCATGCCCCAAGGCTGCCTCTCCCCTCCTTCCTCCATGCCAAAAACCTCTTCTCCCCTTGCTCTCCACGTCCAAAAGGAGTTTTGGACTTGGTTGGTGCGATTCAGATCAAAAGGAAAGGCGATCAAAAGCAAGAAGGCTGCGCTGCTGCAAAGGACGACTGCAGATCTTCAAAAGGAGTTTTGAAGATCCTCCAGATCAGATCCAGATCTGATTTTTGGAGGTGTGATAGAGAAGAAGAGGATCTCCAGATCCAACCCGAGTGGATACCGGTAGAGGCCAGGCGCTTGCGTGGCTAGATCCAGAACCTTCCGCTGCAATCAGGATCATCAACAGGGTAATAGGATTACCCAAATCAGGTAAATTAAATTTGATTTAATTTATCTTATTTTATTTTTATTATTAAAATAATAAGAATCAGATCTGAAATATATCAAGATCTGATTGAGATCAAGAAAAAAATTTTTGAAATATATCTCTTGATCTGATCAGATCTGAACGAACCTGGACCGGAAATCAGGATTTCCCTTCAACTGGTATCAGAGCCATGGTTCTAAAATTGTTTAGATCTGATTTTAAATTTATTTTAATTAAAAAATAAAGTGATTTTCAGATGTCACATGAGATGTGATCAGATCTGAAATCAAAAAAAAAATTAAAATTAAATGATTTGGATCTAAGATTAGAAGATATGCATGACTAGTTCTAGAATAGAATAGTTCTATAGAATAGTTCTTGCATGTTTTTGATTTAATCTGATTAAATCATATTTTAGATCTTTTTATTTACTATTTTTCTGATATTATAAGTGTTATAATAACATCTGATAAAAATAGCAAATAAAAATTATTTAATTTTAAATATCATATGAGATATGATTGATGCATGTCTAGACTAGTTGTAGAATAGTTCTACATAATTATCTAGATTAGAATTTATTTTGATTAGATCAATTTAAATCTAATTTTTTAGATTATTATGAGATAATTTAGATCTGAAAATATGCATGATTTGATACATGAGATGTATGCAAAATATGCCATGATTAGATCTAATTTGTATATGAGATATATGATATAGATCTAAATACTGTTTTGTAGTATTGCATGTTCCTGATTAAGGCGTTCCTCTTGGCCGTCCGGTCATAAGAACGAAGAAGGGTTTAAAGGCCCTCTCTTCCCATTCGATGGGGTGTTCTTATGATGTGTAGGGGTGCTGCGTGTTCGTCCTTAATCAGAAACCCAAAACTTACTTTCTGCAAAACCCTAGATCCTGAAACCCTAGGATTTATTGTGCATATTTTGTTTATGAACCCTACTTAATTAAGAATTAAGTTTATGGAATATTAATTAGGTCTAAAATTGAGAATTTCAGATCTAAGACATATTCATAATACTGGGTTCGGGCTTGGGTAGCTCAATTAGGTCTAAGCGGTTGATCAAACCGAATCAAGAGTTGGTTAGATGGGATCAACAATGCTTAAATTGACCAGCCTAATAGGATTAAGTCTGGGTCAAGATCGAGTCACGATCAAGCAAGACCTAATTAGGCTCAGAGGTTAGAGTCTGGATTGTAGGCTAACCCAATTGGTTCTGACTCAACAATTTGGTGTCTAAGGTAAGTTTGGCACAGACGACCGACTGGTTTTTAATTGGAAGCTACTCGACCTGAATGCGTTCTTGTACGAGTTAATGGCATATTCCTTCCACCGGTCTCACTTACCTGGCCATATCTGTTGACACAGTTCTGATCTGAGGTGGTCAATAATCCGAGCTAACCCATGCCACTAGGTTAGTCATAATTGTTATGACTAAGCCAAGTCTAGTTTAATGAGACCTGAATCAATTCTCCCTAAGAAAAGATTAAGTCTGAGGTCTTCCACCATTGTAGATGTGCGGGCCCTTCCCGGGGTTGATTGTTCTCGGCTGGATACAGTGGCTCAGTTGCACCGGGAAGATGCAACCATGTCTATTAGGCATTGGATGCTATGGGCTGGAGGATGAGTTGGGCTCAATATTTCGGATACGGTGAGAGACTCAATTAGGAACCCAGTCTATGCAAATGGTGGGTCTGACTTAACTAAGGAGTGGATCAATATTTCGGATACGGTGAGATTCATGAATTAGAGACCAAGTTTGGGTGCACCATGATTAGAGAATCATTGAACAAGAGTTGTTCACTCATTGGCTAACCCATCACCAATAACTGTTAGGTGAGGTGATGAGTCAGTTGGTGAGACCGCACCACCCACTAGAAATCATTAATCGTGGAGATTTTCGCATCTCTACAGAGGGAGTGTAGGGATCCGAGAAAATAGTGGGAGCTAATTTGTTTAAAAATAAAATCCCTAAACAAATTGGTCAAGTCAAAATTACAGTATCTAACTAGAATCTTTGACTCTCTACAGGAAAATGTCTGCGTCCAACCCATTGGCACGTATCCTGGACACACATAGACTGACTGGACCCAATTATAAAGATTGGCTCAGGAACTACAAAATTATTTTGGGTTTCGAGAAGTTAACCCATGTTTTGGACCAGGACCCTCCCACCTTACCAGCCCGTCCATCCTGTTGAACAGAGAGCGTCTCTGGAAAAATGGATTGACGAAGATAATAAGGCCAGATATTACATGTTGGGCTCGATGTCTGATGAGCTCCAGCGCCAACATGAAGATATCGGGACTGCTCGCCAAATGTTGGCTCACCTGCAGGAGATGTTTGGTGAACAGAGTCGCGCAGCCAAATATCAAGTCACGAAATGACTTTTTAAGGCTAAGATGCGTGATGGGCAGTCAGTCCAAGATCACTGTCTGACAATGATCAAGGACATGGAAGAGCTTGAGAAGCTCGGTGTGAAGTTGGACTTGGACCTGCAGAACGATATTATTCTGCAATCCTTGACTGATGCATATGGGCAATTCATCATGAATTACCACATGCATAAACTTCAAAATTCCTTGGCCGAAGTTAATGAATATGCTGGTTACCGCTGAGCTTTCTATGAAAGGTTCTAAAGGCTCAGTTCTTGCTATGGAACGGACTTCTTCCAAAAGAAAGTCTTATGGAAAGAAAAAGAAGTCTGTGAAAAAGCAAAAGGTGGAAGGATCAAAGAAGAAGAAGGCAGAAGCCGAAGAAAAAGGCCGATGTCAAAGGAAAGTGTTTCCATTGCAACAGCGACGGCCATTGGAAGCGGAACTGCCCTACTTACCTGGCCACCCTGAAGAACAAGAAGGAAGGTCCTTCTGGAGGTATGCTCGTTATTGAGTCTAACCTTACGGTTTCTTCTGCATCCAGTTGGGTGCTTGACTCTGGTTCTAGTGCTCATCTGTGCACTTCTATGCAGGGTCTTGAGGATAGCAGGAGGCTGAGGGATGGAGACATGATCCTACGCATCGGTAATGGAGCAAGAGTTGCTGCAGTAGCCGTGGGAACATACCCTCTTCGATTACCATCTGGTTTAGACTTAGTTTTGAAAGACTGTTATTATGTGCCTGCAGCTAGCAGGAATTTGATTTCTGTTTCATGCTTAGCACAAGAAGGTTATGTGATTACCTTCTTTAAGGACCATTGTAACATTCTTTATGAAAGAAATAAAATTGCAAATGGTTTCCTTATTAATGGTCTTTATCAGCTACATATTGATGTACCTATTTCTAACTATCGAGCAAAACGTGAATGCCAAACGACCTAGGGATAGTCCAAACGATAGATATCTATGGCACCTGAGATTAGGTCATATAGCAGAAGATAGGATCAACAAATTGGAGAAAAATGGGCTATTGAGTCCATTGACTTCCGAGTCATATCCAACTTGTGAATCTTGTCTTCAAGGCAAAATGACTAAACTCCCTTTTGTAGGACATGGGGAGAGGGCCACAGATCTCCTTGCCCTAGTACATACTGATGTGTGCGGCCCATTTGATGTGCCGGCTAGAGGCAATTTTGTCTACTTCATTACCTTTACCGATGATTGTCTAGGTATGGGTATGTGTATCTTATGAGACACAAGTCTGAAGCTTTTGAAAAGTTCAAAGAATTCAGACATGAAGTAGAAAAACAAACTGGAAAACCCATTAAGGTTCTTCGATCAGATCGAGGAGGTGAATACCTTAGCCGGGAATTCCTAGACTATCTCAAGGAAAATGGCATAGTCTCTCAATGGACTCCACCAGGAACACCTCAACTCAACGGGGTTTCAGAATGGAGAAATCGGACTCTATTGGATATGGTTCGATCCATGATGAGCTTCACAGACCTCCCTGATTTTCTTTGGGGACATTCATTGTTAACTTCAATTTATCTACTGAATAGGGTTCCCTCTAAGACCGTTCCTACCACACCGTATGAGATATGGCACGGTAAGAAACCAAGTCTGAGTCATCTCAGAATTTGGGGTTGTCCGGCTCATGTCAAAAGACAACAAGCGGACAAGTTAGAGTTTAGGTCCTTTAGAGCTCGATTCATAGGATATCCTAAAGAGTCATTAGGATACTATTTCTACATTCCAGAAGACCACAATGTGATTGTGAGTCGACATGCCATCTTTCTTGAAAAATAGTTTATTCAAGATAGCGGCATTGGAAAGCAGATTAAGCTTGATGAGAAAGTCTCACAAGTACAACGAGCTAAGGACCAATTGGAACCAAATCAGGTTGAGCCAATAAGAACACTACCTCCTCCACCTCGTAGATCGGAAAGAGTTTTCCGTCCCCCTGAAAGATACTTAGGTATTATTTCAGAGGAAGTAGAGGAAATGTTCCTCATAGGTAATGGTGCTCATGGTGATGATCCCAAAACCTACAACGAGGCGATATCAGATATCGACTCCGAGAAATGGCTAGAGGCAATGCAGTCAGAAATTGACTCGATGCACTCAAACCAAGTCTGGACCTTGGTAGATCCACCAGAAGGTATAGTACCTATTGGGTGTAAATGGATCTTCAAGAGAAAGATTGGTGCAGATGGGAATGTGGAGACATTCAAGGCTAGACTAGTGGCAAAAGGTTATAGTCAACGCGAAGGCATTGACTATCAGGATACCTTTTCCCCAGTGGCTATGCTAAAATCCATCCGCACATTGCTTGCCGTTGCAGCCTATTTCGATTATGAAATATGGCAAATGGACGTGAAAACAGCATTCTTAAATGGATATCTTGAGGAAGATATCTATATGGAACAGCCGCTAGGTTTCACATCCAGTGATACTGATCACAAGGTTTGCAAGCTGCAAAGGTCCATATATGGACTTAAGCAAGCATCTCGGAGCTGGAACACTCATTTCAATGATGTGATCAAAAAGTTTGGTTTCATCAAAAATGAAGAGGAACCATGTGTTTTCAAAAGGGTCAGTGGGAGCGCTGTTGTCTTCCTCGTATTGTACGTGGATGACATCCTCCTTATTGGGAATGATATTCCCATGTTGACATCAGTCAAGATGTGGTTGTCCAAGGAATTCTCCATGAAAGACCTAGGTGAAGCATCCTTTATTCTAGGAATTAAGGTCTATAGGGATAGACCGAATAGGATGCTAGGACTTTCACAGAAGATGTACATAGAGGAAAGTACTAAAGAGGTTTAGTATGGAAAACTCTAAGAGGGGATTAATACCCTTCAGACATGGTATTCATCTTTCCAAGAAGATGTGCCCAGCACACCTGAGGAAATAGAACGCATGAGCAAGATCCCTTATGCTTCTGCAATAGGGAGCCTCATGTATGCCATGCTATGTACACGACCTGATATAGCCCATGCTGTGAGTGTCACAAGCAGATATCAGTCAAATCCAGGTGAAGAACACTGGACTTCTGTGAAATGTATCCTTAAGTACTTGAGAAGAACTAAGGATATGATGTTGGTCTTTGGTAATGGAGAACTCCAAGTCCAGGGATACACAGACTCGGATTTCATGTCCGATATAGATGATCGAAAGTCGACATCTGGGAGTCTGTTTGTGTGCAATGGTGGGTGCTGTCAGCTGGAAGAGTTCCAAGCAAGGTGATATCACCTCATCCGCGATTACCTTGAGAAAGGGTTACGTTCGAGGTCAAGAGAGTCAACTCCACAGATAATGTGGCAGACCCACTTACAAAGCCGTTGGGCCAGCAGAAGATCGAAGCCCACCTTGAGAAGATGGGACTTAGACTTGTAGCCAATTGGCTTTAGGACAAGTGGAGATTGTTAGATATATGTGCCCTAGAAGCCAGAATTGGCTGACACTTGTAATACACTTCTAGGGGCAAAATTATAATTTTGACTATAATTAATAAAATGGGTTATTTTCTATCACATATGTGTATTTAGTGTCTGTGATACATCCTTTGAGTTAATGGTAATGATAATTCATATTTTCAAGAGTTGAAAATTTAAGACATGAATAATCATTATTAACTCATAAAATGCTCCCGACCATAGGATCATCACGAGGATGGTGATTGATCCGGAAGGTTGGTGTACAATCGCTTCTCTTTAGTAGATGAGTCTTGAGTCTACGGTGTGGAGACACCGGAGCGAGAGTACAGGTACTCGTTAGAGAACGAGGGCACTGAGCGTGACCACCTCGAGTAGTCATTAGGGAGTCTACCTTCTCGTCAATGACTGACTCGATGCTGCAGTAGTGTGTCTGGTTCTTTGACCTGAGATGCATCGGCAGTTCACCTTGAGGGTGTTATAGTTTGACTACACCATTACTCGGTCTCCTAGCCATATGGAACCCTGAGGTGTATGTTGGCTATAGCATGTTCATTGTAGGAACTGGATTGCATCAAGATGGAATCTATCTACCTCGGTGGTAGAGGAGCAGCCCTATGATGATCATGAGAATCAAGTCCAGAAATCCATGGCCATGGTAGAGTGAAATAATAGAAAGAGTTTCTATTTAGATTTTCACATTGGACTCGAATCGAATGATTACATCATATGACAGAGACTAGGGTTTGACGAGTTTACCTTAACCCTAATCTGATCGGGGCTCAAGATAGAAGAACTTAATCACACAGGTAGCTGCACCAAGAGGTTCGCATTCAGCTCTGATGGGTTGCCACCATATACTGCTAGGTGTCACTGGTGGATTTTGGGAGCAATTAGAATGATTTAGATGATCGATCATTCTAGCTGTTCGAATCAGAAGAGTTCTGATCCATCGAAAGGAGTTTCGATGATGTCGATGATAGAGATCATGACATATCCCATTACCATACAGAACTGAACCTAACTGGGTCACACAAACAAGGGTTTGAATCTGGTGATCATCAATTGAACTGATCTAGTTCAATTGATCTGAATGAGATTCAATTAGGTTCAAGGAAATCGTGCTAGCACTCGATTGAACCTAACGTTCTTCTTTTTACTATCATAAATAAGTTGTCCTGACTGAGCCAAAGGAGTTTGTGCTCAATCAGAGGCCTTCATATGGTCTGACTGGAGGTTGTCCAAGTCAGAAAAGGTTGTCTTATTTTGTAAGACATTACCTGCCATTTTTGGTCACCTGCCATTTCTTGTTCTTTGACTTTGGTCAAAAGTCTACCTTTGACTGGTCAAATGTTGACCATTGACACTTTGACTTTTGACCACATGTCATGCACCTATTGGAGAGCTGGTGGGGGCCTGTCCCCCTGCCAGAACCTGGCAAGGAGAAGGGCGCACGCCAAGGGTGGCGTGAGCCCAAGTTGGAGGCGCCTAGGAGTCCTTGTTGGACAAGGACTCCACCTCTCCTTTTGGATTCCAATTAGAGTTCTACTAAGAATCCAACTTTGACTGGTCTTAGGCACCCTCTAAGGAGGAATCCAGGGGTCTCTATTCCCACCAATCAGATTTAGATCTGATTTCACAAAGGGTTGTGATTGGTTGGGAGGAAGAGGAGTTGGATCACAGCTTAGTCTATAAATAAGACCCTGCGCCCAACTCAAAAGAAATTGAATTGAATAGAGATTTCCCACGCCCCAAGGCTGCCTCTTCCCCTCTTCCTCCATGCCAAAGTCTCTTCTCCCTTGCTCTCCACGTCCAAAAGAGTTTTGGACTTTGGTTGGTGCGATTCCAGATCAAAGAAAGGCGATCAAAAGCAAGAAGGCTGCGCTGCTGCAAAAGGACGACTGCTGATCTTCAAAAGGAGTTTTGAAGATCCTCCAGATCAGATCCAGATCTGATTTTTGGAGGTGTGATAGAGAAGAAGAGGATCTCCAGATCCAACCCGAGTGGATACCGGTAGAGGCCAGGCGCTTGCGTGGCTAGATCCAGAACCTTCCGCTGCAATCAGGATCATCAACAGGGTAATAGGATTACCCAAATCAGGTAAATTAAATTTGATTTAATTTATCTTTATTTTATTTTATTTATTAAAATAATAATAATCAGATCTAAAATATCAAGATCTGATTGGATCAAAGAGAAAAATTTTTGAAATATATCTCT
>QRFJ01001981.1:69497-113807 GCA_006176705.1 Cocos nucifera | reverse complement strand
TTCATTGTAGGAACTGGATGACGTCAAGATGGAATCTATCTACCTCGGTGGTAGAGGAGCAGCCCTATGATGATCATGAGAATCAAGTCCAGAAATCCATGGCCATGGTAGAGTAAAATAATAGAAAGAGTTTCTATTTAGATTTTCACATTGGACTTGAATCGAATGATTACATCATATGACAAAGACTAGGGTTTGATGAGTTTACCTTAACCCTAATCTGATCGGGGCTCAAGATAGAAGAACTTAATCACACAGGTAGCTGCACCAAGAGGTTCGCATTCAGCTCTGATGGGTTGCCACCATATACTGCTAGGTGTCACTGGTGGATTTTGGGAGCAATTAGAATGATTTAGATGATCGATCATTCTAGCTGTTCGAATCAAAAGAGTTCTGATCCATCGAAAGGAGTTTCGATGATGTCGATGATAGAGATCATGACATATCCCATTACCATACAGAACTGAACCTAACTGGGTCACACAAACAAGGGTTTGAATCTGGTGATCATCAATTGAACTGATCTAGTTCAATTGATCTGAATGAGATTCAATTAGGTTCAAGGAAATCGTGCTAGCACTCGATTGAACCTAACGTTCTTCTTTTGCTATCATAAATAAGTTGTCCTGTCTAAGCCAAAGAAGTTTGTGCTCAATCAGAGGCCTTCATATGGTCTGACTGGAGGTTGTCCAAGTCAGAAAAGGTTGTCTTATTTGTAAGACATTACCTACCATTTTTGGTCACCTGCCATTTCTTGTTCTTTGACTTTGGTCAAAAGTCTACCTTTGACTGGTCAAACGTTGACCATTGACCCTTTGACTTTTGACCACATGTCATGCACCTATTGGAGAGCTGGTGGGGGCCTGTCCCCCTGCCAGAACCTGGCAAGGAGGAGGGTGCACGCCAAGGGTGGCGTGAGCCCAAGTTTGGAGGAGTCTTGGAGTCCTTGTTGGACAAGGACTCCACCTCTCTTTTGGATTCCAATTAGAGTTCTCCCTAAAACCAACTTTGACTGGTCTTAGGCGCCCTCTAAGTAGGAATCCAGGGGACTCTATTCCCACCAATCAGATTTAGATCTGATTTCACAAAGGATTGTGATTGGTTGGGAATAAGAGAAGCTGGATCACAGTCAGTCTATAAATAAGACCCTGTGCCCAACTCAAAAAAAAGAAATTGAATTGAGATCAAAGTTCCCCACACCCCAAGGCTACCTCTCCCCTCTTCCTCCATGCCAAACCATCTTCTCCCCTTGCTCTCCACGTCCAAAAGGAGTTTTGGACCTTGGTTGGTGCGATCCAGATCAAAGAAAGGCGATCAAAAGCAAGAAGGCTGCACTGCTGCAAAGGACGACTGCAGATCTTCAAAAGGAGTTTTGAAGATCCTCCAGATCAGATCTAGATCTAATTTTTGGAGGTGTGATAGAGAAGAAGAGGATCTCCAGATCTAGTCTGAGTGGATATCGGTAGAGGCTAGGCGCTTGCGTGGCTAGATCCAGAACCTTCCGCTGCAAACAGGATCATCAACAGGATAATAGGATTACCTAAATTAGGTAAATTAAATTTGATTTAATTTATCTTTATTTTATTTCTATTATTAAAATAATAAAATCAGATCTGAAACATCCCAGATCTGATTGGGATCGAGAGAAAAATTTTGAAATATATCTCTCGATCTGATCAGATTTGAACGAACCTGGTCCGGGAAATCAGGATTTCCCTTCAACTAGATGATGTCTTAGATGCCTATCTTTGGCACTATCGACTAGGTCATATAAACAAGAATAGGATTAACAAGTTAATCAAGGAGCGTATCCTTGACATCGATGATTGTGAATCATTGACTACCTATGAGTCCTGCCTTCTTGGTAAGATGACCAAATCATATTTTACTGAAAAAGGTGATCGGGCCATTGAGCTTCTAAGTCTAGTACATACTGATGTATGTGGATCTATGAACACATGTGCCAGAGATGGATATTACTACTTCATTATATTTATTGATGACTTATCTAGGTATGGGTATATCTATCTTATCAAGAGTAAATTTGATTCATTTGAAATGTTCAAATGATATCAAAATGAGATTGAAAAATAACTTGGAAAGAGTATTAAAATTCTTCAATTTGACCAAGGAGGTGAATACCTTTACAACATATTTTTGACATATCTAGAAGAGAATGGAATTCTTTCTTAATGGACCGCTCCTGGAACACCATAGTATAATGGTGTGTCTAAAAAAAAGAATTGAATCCTGTTAGACATGGTTCAGTCTATGATGGAGTTTGCAAGTCTGGCAATTTCGTTCTGGGGGTATACACTCGAGACTGCTTCTTTTATTTTGAACAATATTCCAAGCAAGTCTGTTGCAAAGACTCCATATGAGATATGGACTAGATGTAAGTTGACACTCTCTCACTTTAGGATTTGGGGGTGTCCGACTTATGTCAAACGTTTGCAACCAAAAAGCTTGGACCTAGGTCTGATAGATGCTTGTTCATAGGATAACTCAAAAAAACTAGGGGTTATTACTTCTATCTTACTAAAGAACAAAAGGTGTTCGTCAGCAATAGGATAATCTTTTTAGAAAAGGAGTTCCTTAGGAAAGGAACTGCTGCCTCCAATGTTGAATTTAGTGAAGTTCGATAGATAAAAGAACCGACACATTCTAGTGAACCTACAGAGCTGGATTTGATAAGATCAAACCCAAAGCCCATTGAAGAGGCACCTTTAAGGAGATTCGATGGAGTACCATGTCAACCAGACAGATACTATGATTTTTTGGTTTGGGATGATGATCCTATTGCACTCGATGAGAACGACGAGGATCCAATCACCTACATGGATGCTATGTAGAGGTCCAACTTCGATAAGTAGCTGAATGCCATAAAGTCCAAAATGAAGTTCATGAAGGTCAATAGTGTATGGCCACTAGTTGACCCACCTAAAGGGATAAAATCCATTAGGTGTAAGTGGATTTTCAAAAGAAAAAGTGATGCAAATGAAAAGGTGGAGATCTATAAGGCTCGTCTGGTTACCAAGGGATATCATCAATGTTATGGTATTGACTATGATGAAATATTTTTTCTAGTGGCAATGCTGAAGACCATTCGGATCATGCTTGCGATAGTGGCATATCTAAACTATAGGATCTGATAAATAAATATAAAAATAGCTTTCCTAAATGATGAGCTGGATGAAGAGGTGTATATGATACAGTCTAAAGGTTTCACATCCACAGACGAGTCTAAGGTGTATAAGCTTCAGAGATCCATCGATGAATTGAAGCAAGCATCGTGAAGTTGGAACATGCATTTTGATAAAGTGATCCAAATGTATGACTTCATTAAGAACATAGAGGAACCTTGCTTCTATAAATAGGGTAATGATTCTATAGTAGTATTTCTTATACTGTATGTCAATGATACTCTCTTAATCGGGAAGGACATCCCTGCACTATAGGGCATAAAGGTTTGGTTATCATCGCAATTCTCCATGAAGGACTTAGGAGAAGCTTCCCACATCCTGGGGATGAAGATCTATAGAGATAGATCTAAAAGGATGCTTGGATTGTTCCAGTCCACGTACACCGATACCATGCTGAAAAGGTTCAGCTTGGTGAATTTCAAGAAGGGCCATCTTTCGATAGGTCATGGAATCACTCTCTCGAAGAGGGATTGTCTGACAACTCCTCAAGAGAGAGAGTGTATGAGTATAATACCATATGCTTTGATAGTGGATTTTATTATGTATGCCATGACGTGTATGAGATCGAATGTGGCTTACTCACTAGGGGTAGTGAGTAGATACCAGTCTGATCCAGGTGAGAATCACTTGAAAGTTGTAAAGATAATCCTGAAGTATTTAAAAACTACTAAGGACCAGTGGCTTATTTATGAAGATACTAACTTGAAACTTATGGGATATACTGATTTTAATTTTTAGTTAGATCATGATGACAGCAAAAGTGTGTCAGGTTATGTAAACCTTGAATGAAGGAGCGATCTGCTGAAAGAGTTCCAAGCAACACACTATGGCCGATTTTGTGTGCGAGATAGAGTATGTCATGGCATCCGATGCTGCGAAGGAAGCAGTGTGGCTATAGAAGTTCATCAGCAAGCTGGGAGTGGCACCCTCCTTGGATGGCCCAGTTCTGCTATACTATGATAGCACTGGAGCCATAGCTCAAGCAAAGGAGTCAAAGGCACATCAGTGCACCAAGCATATTCTGCATCGCTACCATCTTGTATGAGAGATCATGGAGTAAGGTGATGTCGACCTTTAGAAGATCGATGGAAATGAGAATGTGGTTGACCCTTTTACTAAAGTCCTTGGAATCAAAGAGTTTGACAATCATAAATGAAAGATAGGTATACGATACTATTCTGAATGGCATTAGTCTAAATGAGAGTTGTTGGAAAATATAGTCTAAAGCCAATCATCTAGGTTATAGATGGTTGAGCTCAATATAATTATACTTAAATTATAAATAAATAAAATTATTATTCTGGTATTTTATCATATTTTTACATCTTTCTGTAATGAACTCTTTTGTGATGAAGTCCTTAGGACTATTTTGATTCAATAAAGGAGGATATGTCATTTAGTCCTTAAACTAGTTTACAACCAAATGATATATTGTTACCAAGGATGACAACATATCGAGTGTAGGTCGTTGTATGCCATATATGTTGGTTGTCCTCTTAACCAAGAAGTATGGCAATACTGGTATGGCATGCAGGTGAAGTGTAAGGTTACATTTCACTAAACATAATCCAACTATGGAGCTCTCCTCTATCAAGAGTTGCTCATGAAAGATATGGGTATAAGTGTCCCTTAGATCTAAAATCATCATGGTGGCTTACAAGCAACTCACTGTACTTAGGTACCAGACTGTCTGAATTTTTAATTCAATGATGGAAGGCTACTGAGTAAAGTCAAATACTTGCGAAGTCAGTGTGTGAGTCAAAATTGGATTGACCCCTCCAAGTGTTGTAGCAAGTGCATCATTGTATTTCAATTTAGCAAAACCTCGATCAGGATAGTCCATTCGATGGACAATGAATTTTGAAATACATTATAGATGATTTTTAGGATTGACAGCTAAATCCTAGATTATCTTTTGAGCATTGAGATCAAGGGCATAAATTATACGATAACCATATACTATAGGTTTGTCGATGTTGCATTGTAACTATTCGATCTATCTGAACGTCGGGTACCATTGTTAGATGGTCACATCGTTTGGTATAGAAAGTTGGTTCTTATGCTACCGACTTAGGATTCAAACCTATGGACTCATACACAATAGGAGTTTCTACTTGATCTGATGATTGATCAAGAGTTTCAATGGTCTGGGACTCTATGGTCAAGAGTTCCACTGGATCGAAAATCTATGACCAGGAGTCCCACTGATTTGGGACTCTATGGTCAAGAGTCCCACTAGATTAAGACTCTATGACCAAGAGTTTCACTAGACTGGGACTCTGAGTTCTACTTATCTAAGACTCTCTAATCAAGAGTCCCACTGGTTTGGAACTCTATGATCATAAATTTCATTTGTTTGGGACACTAGGTTCAAGAGTTCCATTGGTTTGGGACTCTTCGGGAGTTTCATGTTGATGGAACTCTGATGCCCAGACACCCATCTGATTGGGACTCTATATTTATTGAAAGATTAATTAATAATTTGATTGCTAATTAGCTTAACTTAATTGAGAAATGAGGATTCAATCAAAATCTGATTGAATTTGATTCGATTGGATTTGACCCGATTAGGTCATGACATGACCTAATTGCTAAGGGAGATTCGATCCTAATTTGATCAGGATCTAGATCTAGTTAATTTCTTATTTGATTAGATTTTAATTGGATTGGATTAAGCCTAATTTAGTTAGATTTGACCTAGTCTAATTGGGTCTAGAAAATTGGTTTGGTTGAAACCAATTTGGATCAAATTCAGAGCTAGTTTGAATTTAAACTCCCTGCGCCACCTTTGACTTTTCCATGCTAGCTCTCTCATGCAAATTTAGAATTTGCATGAGTATTTCTCATGCCCAGAAGAAGTCCACACCTCCCTTCTTTCTCATGTTGACCTGGTCCAAGTGTTGGATCAAATTGAATCGAGTTGAATTTTGAATTCAACTTGAGTTGGTTGGTTAAACCTCCTAACCCTCTCATCCTTATCCAAACTCCACTCCCCTCCTCTCTATTGTCATACATTTTTTTTGAGATTTTTCTAAGTGGGAGCCAAAGGAGAGTCCTTCTGCTCGTCACCCATCTAGATGTGGTGTTGGAGATGGGTAAGGATTCATCTAAATTTGAATTTGAATGGGAGGTTGAAACTAGTTCAACCTTTAACCCTTATCCAAACCAACATGCCATTCCCTCTGATGCATGCCCATTTTAAATGGGATTTTTTTATGCATGTGTGAAGAGGGTGAGAGACTTCATGAGAGAGAAATCCAAGAGAGGGGTGCTACTTATCTGGGTGTGAGAAAATTCAAAAGTGAGAAAAAGGTTCTCTTGCACCAACTTACTCCTCTTAGGCCACCTACTTTTTTATTCTCTTTTGTCACCCATTCTAAAAGGGTTTCAAAGTGGGGTTATGGCAAATAGGAGAGTCCTTCTACCATGAAAATTTGTTTCATGAAAAAATTAGACAGAGAAAGGGCATGAGAGGAATTTTAGGCATCAAAATTTTTTGGGTGTGTGAAACCCTAGATTTAGGTCTCTAGGTTTGGATGGAGAGATAGAGCACTGTGAGTGCCCAATCATCACCAAATTTTAGACAACACCTCATCATCCTCCAAAGCACACCATCTGGTCTTCTAGAGTGTTCGAGAGATCAGGAAGAAGGTAATCGATTGGATCGATCAAGATCATCCATCGAAGGCCCCGATGAGGAGCTAGCACTCCAGTGGAGCTTGTTGGGATCAGGAGCTCCGTGTGGACTCACCATAGAGGCTAGATGTGTGTGCGACTGTCGCACCATGCAAGACTTTTTTCATATGGATTCAGATCATGAAGATCATTTACTCACATACAGACATTATTTTTGAGACATATGTCAATCAGCAAATGTGATTTGCTAATCGATCGTATTTAAATTTTCTATAACATATTAGCATGTCTAGATCCTGAGTAGGGTTTTATGATTTGATCATTGCATGTAGTAGATTAATATTTGATTAATTTTAGCTTTCGTTACTATAAAATTCAAAAAAGTTTTGAAATGCATGCCATAAACCCTGCTCGATTTCCTTCACTTAGAGAGAAGAACGTATCTATAAAGGGTCTCTTATATAGGCGAAGCTCGTAACAGAATGATAGTGACAGCCATAATCATCTACTAGTGGGCTGTTTGGGCCACATAGAGTTTATCATGGAGAGTAGCTATCCTTTGTCGCAACTTGTCAGTCGGTTGAGAATCATTGGTTGAAGTTCGGATAAGAGGTCGGAGATGTCTGTGCTTAATAGTAGGTAGTTCGTGTTGAAAGTGTTGAACTAGAAGTCATGCTAGCCAAACTTGATGGTTGGGAGGTATCTATTGTCTAGAAATGTAGCAACCCAAGAAGGGGGTAAATTGGATTGTTTAAAAAAATTTAGGCCAAATTAAACTTTAAGCAAGTATGTGCTTCTATTTAAACTAAGTTGTGTATTTGAGATATATATAATGCAAGCAACCACGAAATCACGATATAATTAGGGCTATGCAAGAATTTAATCAAGCTAAGCAAAAGTTAAATGTATGCAAGATAAGGGAGAAAAGACACAATACAAATATAAAATAATTTATAGTGGTTTGGTGCACCCTCGCACCTACATCCACTTTACAAGAGCCCCTTGGGAATTCCACTATAATCTTTTGACTATAGTATATTTGTTTTAACCCACAATCACAAACAAACCTAATTGATTTTCTAGGATCACCAACTACAACCTTACACCGATAGTTTTTTCAGGCTCACTATCAATCCAATTGGTTTTTTGGATCACCAACTATTGGGGATAAACTCCGCTCCTGCCTAAGTCCAGTTCGATGCTCAGCCTAATGCAATTGATGGCCGTGGAAGAGCTTCAGCGCTCGAGTCTTAGCCAAACTTTTTTAGCTAGTCGAACTCCTCAGCGGCCAATCTCTTTCCAAACTCTCTAGTGGTCGGATCATAGCCGAACTCCTTCAACCTGCCGAGCTCCTCAACGGTCGAGCTCCTGCCAAAGTCCAGTTCCGACCCTCAGCTTAATGCAATCAGGTATCCATGGAAGAGCTTCAGCGCCAGAGTCTTAGCCAAACTCTTTCAACCTGTCGAGCTCCTCAGCAGTCGAGCTCCTACCAAACTCTCTGACGATCGAGTCTTAGCCGAACTCCTTCAACCGATCGGACTCCTCAGTGGCCGATCTCCTTCCAAACTCTCCAGTGGCTGGGCCTTAGCTGAACTCCTTCAGCCTGCCAAGCTCCTCAATGATCGAGCTCCTGTCGAACTCTCCAGTGGCCGAGTCTTAGTCAAACTCCTTCAGCCGATCAGACTCCTCAGTGATCGAGCTCCTTCCGAACTCCCGAGCGCTCGAGTCAACCTCGGCTAGAGATAAGATCTTGCCCAAGCGCCTGAGCCAATCTCGGCTAGAGATAAGATCTCTTTCGAATGCCCGAGCCAACCTCGGCTAGAGATAAGATCTCTTCCGAGCGACTGTGACAACCTCAATTAGAGATAAGATCTCTCTCGAGCATCTGAGCCAACCTCGGCTAGAGATAACATCTCTCTCGAGCGACCGTGACAATCTCGACCAACCTCGACTAGAGATAAGATCTCTCTCGAACGTCCGTATCAACCTCGACTAAAGATAAGATCTCTTCTGAGCGACCATGACAACCTCGGCTAGAGATAAGATCTCTCTCGAGCGCCCGAGCCAACCTCGGCTAGAGATAAGATCTCTCTCGAATGACCGTGACAACCTCAGCTAGAGATAAGATCTCTCCAAGTGACCGTGACAACCTCGGCTAGAGATAAGATCTCTTCCGAGTGCCCATGTCAATCTCAGCTAGAGATAAGATATCTTTTGAGCGATCGCGACAACCTTGGCAAGAGATAAGATCTCTCTCGAGCGCCCGAGTCAACCTCAGCTAGAGATAAGATCTCTCCCGAGTGACCGCGACAACCTCGGCTAGAGATAAGATCTCTCCCAAGTGATCATGACAACCTCAGCTAGAGATAAGATCTCTCCCGAGCACCCGAGTCAACCTCAGCTAGAGATAAGATCTATTTCGAGCGACCGCCACAATCTCGGCTAGAGATAAGACCTCTCTCGAGCACCTGAGCCAACCTTGGCTAGAGATAAGATCTCTTTCGAGTGACTGCGACAACCTCGACTAGCGATAAAATCTCTCTCGAGCGCTCGAACCAACCTCAGCTAGAGATAAGATCTCTTCCGAGCGACTGTGACAACCTCGGCTAGTGAGCAAAGTTGAAGGCCTCGTTCAATTAGAATAGGATGGAGGGAGAGGCCTGATAACGGCCCTTATGTGCCCCCATAGCCTGTTAGGAATAGGAGGAGAATCCTCATCCTAACGTGAGCAAAGTCGAAGGCCTCGTTCACCTTAGACGAGATGGGAGGAGAGGTCCTGGACGACGGTCCGCTTATGTGCCCCCACAGTTTGATTAGAAATAGGAGGAGAACCTCATTCCTAATGCGAGCAAAGTCGAAGGCCTCATTCATTTTAGATGAGATGTGGGGAGAGGCCGGTTATGTGCCCCCACAGCCCGTTAGGAACAGAAGGAGAACCTCATCCTAACATAAGCAAAGTCGAAGACCTCATTCATTTCAGAATGGGATGGGGGGAGAGACCCTGACAACGGCCCTTATGTGCCCCCACAGCCCATTAGGAACAGGAGAAAAACCTTGTCCTAATGTGAGCAAAGTCGAAGGCCTCATTCATTTTAGACGAGATGGGGGAAGAGACCATGACAACGGCCCTTATATGCCCCCATAGCCCATTAGGAATAGGAGGAGAACCTCGTCCTAACATGAGCAAAGTCAAAGGCCTCGTTCATTTAGAACGAGATGGAGGAGAGGCCTTGAAAATGACCCTTATGTGCCCCCACAGCCCGTTAGGAATAGAAGGAGAACCTCATCCTAACATGAGCAAAGTCAGAGGCCTCATTCATTTTAGACGAGATGGAGGGAGAGGCCCTTATGTGCCCCCACAGCCCGTTAGAAATAGGAGGAGAACCTCGTCCTAACATGAGCAAAGTCGAAGGCCTTGTTCATTTTAAAAACAAGATAGGGGGAGAGTCCCTGATAATGGCCCTTATGTGCCCCCACAGTCCATTAGAAATAGAAGGAGAACCTCATCCTAATGTGAGCAAAGTCAAAGACCTCGTTCATTTTAGATGAGATGGGAGGAGAGGCCATGACAATGGCCCCTATGTGCCTCCACAGCCCATTAGGAATAGGAGGAGAACCTCTTCCTAATGTGAGCGAAGTCAAAGGCCTCGTTCATTTAGAACAAGATGGGGGGAGAGGCCCTAACAATGGCCCTTATGTGCTCCCACAGCCCGTTAGGAACAGGAGAAGAACCTCATCCTAACGTGAGCAAAGTCGAAGATCGGACCTCAAAGTCTACGTCAACCTCGACTAGAGATAAGATCGCTCCCGAGCATCCGAGCCAACCTCAGCTAGAGATAAGATCTCTTCTGAGCGATCATGACAATCTCGACTAATGATAAGATCTCTCCCAAGCACTCGAGTCAACCTCGGCTAGAGATAAGATCTCTTCCAAGCGACCGCGACAACCTCGGCTAGAGATAAGATCTCTTTCGAGCGATCGCATCAACTTGGGCCAGGGATAAGATCTCTCCCAAGCGACCGAGATAACCTTGGTCAGAGATAAGATCGGAGACAACCTCGCCCAGAGATAAGATCTCCCCCAAGGGTATGCAGCGACCTCGACTGCAGGAGATGAGATCTCCCCCGAGTCGACCTCGACTGTAGGAGAGGAGATCTCCCTCGAGTCCGCCTCGGCTGCTAGAGACAATATCGCCCTTAAGGAGCTCAACCTCTGACCTCAACCGTAAGAGACGAGATCTACTTCAACCTCAGTTGGAGATGAGATCTCTCCCGGGCTTCAACTTCAACATCAACTTTGGCTAAAAATGAGATCTCCCCCAAGCTTCAATCTGAACCAGCATGGAGCCCAGAATAGAACTTCGGCAGTCGTCTTTTCTGCACTCCCTTCCATTGAGTTTCAAACTCGAGAGTGGGGAGACTATTGTTGGGGATAAACACCGCTCCTGCCGAAGTCTAGTTCGATGCTCAGCTAATGCAACTGGTGGCTGCGGAAGAGCTTCTGCATTCGAGTCTTAGCCGAACTTTTTCAGCCAACTGAACTCCTCAATGGTCGATCTCCTTTTGAACTCTCCAGCGGTCGGGCCTTAGCCAAACTCCTTCAGCCTACTGAGCTCCTCAGTGGCCGAGCTCCTGCCAAAGTCCAATCCAACCCTCAGCTTAATGAAACCGATATCTGCAGAAGAGCTTCAGCGCCCGAGTCTTAGCCAAACTCGTTCAACCTGCCGAGCTCCTCAGCAGCCAAGCTCCTACCGAACTTCCCGACAACTGAGTCTTAGCCAAACTCCTCTAGTCGGCCAAACTCCTCAGCAGTCGATATCCTTCCAAACTCTCTAGTGGTCGGGCCTTAGCCAAACTCCTTCAGCCTACCGAGCTCCTCAATGGTCGAGCTCCTGCCAAACTTTTCAGTGGTCGAGTCTTAGCCAAACTCCTTCAGTCGATTGTACTCCTCAGCGGTCGAGCTCCTTCCATACTCCCAACGGTCGAGTCTCAGTCGAACTCCTTCAGTCGATCGAACTTCTCAGCAGTCGAGCTCTTTCCAAACTCCCCAGCGACTGAGTCTTAGCCGCACTCCTCCAGCTAGATGCCTACTAAAGCCGAACTTCCTCCGCACTCCTTCGACCAAACTCCTTCAGGAGTCCAAACTCCTCTGAAATTGATACATGCTGAAGTCCACCAATCAATGCCTGCTTTCTTAGAGCCACAGCTATTTAATCTGAACAAACTATCACCATCAGTCTGCCATAGACGACGTGATCGGACGACATGACCACCACTACTGGCGACACCACTCTCTCCATAACCAGCCCCATGCGGCCCACGACCCATCAGTATAGCTATCACTATTCGCCTGACGATGCCTTCCTCTCCATACCAAACTCCATGCGGCTTCGAGCGGCCCACGATCGGACAGTATGGCCATCACCATCAATCCACTACAAGCTCCACCTATAAAAAGAGATCCTCCAGATATGCTTTCTAGAAGCTCTCCTCTCCTCCTCTAAACTCTGCTAAACTCATTCCAGAGCACTCCATTTCTATTGGTCAGAAGAACTAACTTGACCGTCGAAGGGTCTTACCGGAGCCACCACCACCGACTCCAGATGAAACTTTATTTTGCAGGTCACCGACAGCGACCTCGTCCTCTTCCACTCCAGCTCGATCTAGCGTCAACTAGATTTTGCACCAACACCAACCATAACCTTACACCAATATTTTTTTGGGCTCACTATCAATCCAGTTAGTTTTTTTAGACTCACCAAATAAAACCTACATAATATCTAATTCTTGGCTTGGACGAGCCTTCACCCCAAGTTATTTCCTCCAAAGAAACTTGTAAATAAATCAAAATACAAAGATAAGTAATTTCAGCAAAAAATCAAAAACCAAAAATAAACTCTTTTGATATGTGAAGAAGAGGTTGATTGATTTGCTCTTTTGAAGCTTGAACACTCTTTTTTGAAGCTTGGGAGGATGCTAAAGATGATGGTGAAGATTGTCTTTGAAAGCCCTTTGAAATTAGTACTTGGTTCCTCTCTTTTCTCTCTTCTTTTGATGTGTAATGAACTTCACTCAAATCTAAAATGTTTTCTCTTTAAAATTTCTTCATCTTCTTCCCTAAATGTTTCTCTAACCTTCAATAGTCTTGGAGATGGCTGGAGAAAGAGTTTTGGCCATTGGAAGGACCGATCTAGCCATTGGAGTGTAAAACCAGATGTTAGGAATAATTCTGTATACTTCAGAAAATTCTATAGAACTAGCTGTTGGAGCTCGAGTCGAAGCTCGAGTTGACTCGTCCCTCTGCTCGAGCTCAAGTTGAAGCTCAAGTCAACTCAACCCTCAGCTCGAGACCATTCTACACTTCATCCCAAAAAACATGTTCTCTATATTTTTTCTGAGACTTCGACTCAAGAAGCTTGAGTTGACTCGTTCCTCTACTCGAGATCATGCTAGCTGAAACTCTTGCATGCCAGACTTTCTTTTTATTCTGTTTCAACTCGAGTCGACTCAGGCTCCACCTTGAGTCGACTCGGATGATAG
Organism: Cocos nucifera; assembly: GCA_006176705.1. Lineage (NCBI taxonomy): Eukaryota > Viridiplantae > Streptophyta > Magnoliopsida > Arecales > Arecaceae > Cocos > Cocos nucifera. The sequence goes on along the minus strand of QRFJ01001981.1, from coordinate 100,428 downwards.
CCTATTAAAAAATTTTGTATATTTTTCTGTTTGAGGGGTTTTTTGTCTGCAACTTTTAAGGACTTGTTCTACATTAATTTTAATGATTTTTCCACCATTTAGACTTCCAAAAATTTTTTGTTTAAGCTCTATTTAATCATTAATCATCATTCTTTTGAAAGGACTCTTCTATGAATAATTTTTTTATTTTAAATATATAAAAAATCCTACATCCACTTATAAACATATGATTAGTACCATAATCACTTAATATTTTATAATCATCAAAATCAATCATAGGGTCAATAATCTTCTCCTTTTTGATGATGACAAAATTTTGAATATATGGATAATAAAGTATAATATGAATATGAATCATGAAGTGAATAAGTGAGCTCTTTTAAGAACATACTTCATGAATGATTCAATAAGATTTATCATAGAATTTTTATCATAAATTTTGATGCCAATATTCAAGATGGTACATATCCAAACATACTCATTTTGTATAAATATTTCAAGCAAGCAAATAAACATCTTACATCTTAAACATATTTTTCTCGTATATGCTCAACTTAAATGAATCATATGAGCATGTAATTAACTCAATAAGCATATACTCAATGTAACATCTCTCCCCTTTTTTGATAGCATCAAAAAGTCCAAGAAAAAGTTTTAAAATGAATCATCAAAATCAATTTAAATTCAAATATACATGCATTCAATGTCTAAATTCAGATTTTTCAGCTTGTGATATGATCTCCTCTTTTGGATAACAACTCCCTTTTTTAAAAAAATTTGATAGTAAATTCAGATTGAATTTCTTCTTTCTTTTAATCAATATTTGTTAAAATAAAACATCGCTCCCCCTTTTTGAATAAAGTTGATACATCAATTTAAATTTTTAAATTTAAAGATAAAATTACATTCAAATTAAAGAATTGAAGATCAATATAGTTTTTCAATGTAAAAATATTTAAGTATTAAGACCAAGTGTTGGATATATTTCAACATTCATCATTTTATTTTTATATATTTTAGATTCATCACTTTCTCACAATATCCACAAAATTTAGAAATGATATTATGAATATATCAGAGTAAATCTGTAGTCTTAACACATGGTATTCATGCAAAATCTAAGCAAAATATGTTACCAATGCAAGATATGTTTGAGAAGAAGATTGTTTGATATAAATTATAAAAATAAATATCTTTATACCAATTTTGATACCTATTTAAAAAAAATAGCTTAAACAATAAATTTCTTAGTAATTATTTTTCTTGATACAAAGAAATAAGCATTTCTTTCTTATCTTGAATGGTATCAATCAATTTAAAGCATAAAGATATCAATCTTATAATTTATCTCAAGGAATAATGTCAATCATATATTTATGCAAAACAGATTTAAGATAATACATTCTTTTTTTTTACCAAAGATAAAGTAATATAGTATAAAGCAATAATGGTCTATTTGATACCAATTATTAAAGTTTTCTATCAAGTAAGATGAATCGATTAAATTCAGATCAAATTATTTTGATAGGTTATTTTGAATTGATATCAATAGATGATAAGTACCATAAATTCACCAATAAAATTATTAATTTATCAATTAATTCATATTAATTTTTTAAAATTAATGATCAATTTATATATAATTTTTAAGAAATTCATATTTGTATTAATTAAAAAAATTAATTAAAAATAATAAAAATTAAAAAATAAAATTTTATTATCAATGGAAAGAACTCATTTTTTTTATCATAACGAAATAAGTTTGAAGCAAAACGAAGCTAAAACGAAGAAGATATGAATTTTTAAATAAATAAAATAAATAAAATTTAAATAAAAAAAGAAAATGGCTCAACCGGCTCTACAAGCCAAGCTAAGCCATCAAAGCTGACTCAGCCATTGAAACCATCAATCGGTCTACGATCTAGGCATGGACCGCTAGCTCAGCAGAATTTGACAAATCACAGCGCAACATGTGACGGACCTAGACCCTTAAAGAGTCCACAGAAATCTATCGCGGCCCATAGGATATTTTGGTCTTTTCACTCGACAACAGGAGGCGCTGACTAGTTGCGGTGTATGGTGCAGCCGATCCATGTGGTCCATGAGAGCAGTAATTGCATGATCAAATGGCTACGGTTGATTGCGGTCAAGATCGGATGGCGGTGGTTATTTCTGGATTTGATTCAAATTCTATCAGCGATCTAGCATGATCCGATGGCTAAAAAACCAACTGATGAAGATCCAACGGTCCAGAATGCTCCCAACAGTGATTAGGACTCCCGACGTGCAATCAGCGGCCAGATTTCCTCCATCAACATGCGATCGGATGGACAAAATTTAATCCGACCCGATCTAGGCTGATACACATTCGATTTTGATAATTTTTGATCCATTGGATTCCTATTAACGGCCAAATTTCATTCAAAGCAGCAAAATTCATTCAGAACTCCTTTTAATCCAATTTTTACTCAGATTTCTCCATATTTTGATGATCAAAGAGCTTCTTAGTCCCACATTGCCCAGAAGAAAACTCTTCAACCCTCCTAACTCTATAAAAGGGACCTTAGGCCTCCAAAAATCAACATCTTCGATCAAGATGAAGCTTTGGTACAGGGTGAAGCTAGGCTCTAGGTTAATGGCTGCTTCGAGGCAACTAGTGCTAAGAGGAAAAGCTGGGCTTCTACACCATCTTTCCACCCATGCCGATCTAAAATCAGAGATCGGGCTATTTTATTTTACTTTATTTGTTTTAAAATTTTATGTATTTAAATTCTAAAATTTTAATTAATAAAAATTTTATTATTATACTTTAATTTCAATTTTTTATTTTTATTATAATTTAATTTTTATATTTTAATTATTACTTTTTATTTTCCTACAAGTAGATGCTAAGATCTAACTAGTAGATCTTAGTACCAAATTTATTTTCCTACATAATTTAATTTTTACTTCATAATTTTAAATTTCCAACTTCAAATTCTATTTCCAAATTTTTTTCTTTTTTTTTAAGAAAATCAAAGACTTCAAATCTAAAAATACTATTTTTTCTGTGGATTCAACCCGACTCACTACTATCTACGTATTTTTAATTATTTTAAGAAGTTGGATTAAACTAATAAATACGGTGTCTTAACAACAACATCGCGTTCCTATCAAATTTTTGGCACCATTATCGGGGAAGGCACGAACATTAAATTTTTTATCTCTTTTATTTTTTTATAAATTAATTATAAATATTTTTTTTTAAATATTACTTGATAATTTTTTTATTTTATAGAAAAAGAGGTTAAAGAACAAAATGAACTAGGGCAAGTAATAAATTATTTGGTTTTGCTTGGTGAGATCAATCCTAACCCTAGTCCTTTTCTTTTTTTTTATTTATTTTATTTTAAAATTAAATTTTAAACATATATATATATATATCCACTTAAATCTAATCAAAAAGCTTCATGATAAGATTAGAAACCCTAACTGCTTAGAGAATGCATCATATTAGTTTTATTTTTATTTTTATTTTTATTTTTATTTTTATTTTTATTTTTTTTGGTGATCTCTGGAGATAAGGTAAGCTCTTAAGTTTAATCAATTTGATGCATCTACTTTAGTTGCATAGAATTCCTTATTGAAAGTGATTGTGCATATGCATCTTTAAATCAAATTAAGAGCACAACCCAATTAATCAAGATAAGATGGGAATTTGATCATCCTTTCTTGGCCCACAAATAACCAACTAGCATCCTGCATTGACCTAAGCCTCTAATTTTAAAACCAATTAGACATCAGCCCTAGGAACTTGAGCTCAATAGGATGAGGAATCCTAAGAGTTGAACCAAATTAGGTTTAGTCAATTTGACTGGTGTCTAGGAAAGTGGTTCAGGGATCACTGAGCCCGAAGGAAGGTGGTTTCTAATTGATTCTATTTGCTTACCTGGCCAAGCATAATTGATGTCTAAGGCAAGCAACGGGGGACTCCCACCGACCTTACACTTACCTAGCTAGTTAATTGGCTAATCCTATACTTGTAGGGCTTGAAGGTGACCTTAACAGTTAGGAGCTATCTAGATCTAGGATAATTCTTAGTCAGGATTGATTGACCAACTTGATTACTAACCAACATCAAATATAATTAAACTTTATTCTTCTCTCTCTTTTTAGTTTCAGGACTCCTTAAGAATTTTTTTTAGAACTTTTATTTTTTTTCTTTAAAAATAAAATAAAATAAAATAAAAATTAAATTAAATTAAACTAACTTAAAAAAATATATATTAAAAATAATAATTAAATTTAAATTAAATTAAATTAAAATTAATAATTAAAATAATTAAAATAATCTAAAAAAATTATTTTTTATAAAAATAATATTATAATAAAATAAAATATAAAAAAAAATTAAAAATTCTAAAAAAATTTTGAACCACACGTTAAGGTTGCACTAGTACATATATGATAGAAAATTACTTTACCTGATCTTGTTGAACCCAACCATGACATTGAAAGGCTGAACCGTATTAAACTCGATAGCTGAAAATTTTAGAGAACCACCTAAGCAGATTAAGGAGTATTTTATTCCTTCTACCTATAGCCCATCGACTTGTATCCAGTTATATGATATCCATGCTATCCACTATGAGATCAATCCGACCACAATCTAGATGCTCCCATCTTTCTACGAAAACATTAATGAAGATCCTTACAAACATCTGAATGAATTCTTAGAAATCTACTCTATGATGAAAATTCAAAATTTAACTAATGATGCCCTCAGACTAATTTTATTTTTCTTATCATTAAAAGATAAAGCCAAGTATTGGCTTGGCACAATAGGGAGATCAATTAAAACTTGGGTTGAATTGCAAAGTAAATTTCTTAAGAAATTTTATCCCATAGGCCAAACCAATATTATGAGGCAAACTATCACTGAATTTGCTCAGCTTCCAGGGGAATAGATTCACGAGTCATGAGAGAGACTTAAGAAACTTCTTAGAAAATGCCCACACCATGGTCTGTCTAAGTGGCAAATAGTTCAAGCTTTCTATGAGGGCTTAGGAGATCAATACAGATAGATGGTAGATGCATCCTGTGAAGGTGCATTCATGAACAAGAGTGAGGATGAAGCCTATACCTTATTTGAAATCCTGAGTGAAAACTTAATTAACCATGCTTCGTTATCTTTCTACCAAACCTGGGCAGGGATCCATAAATTTAAATATCTAGAATCTAGTCCTAAGGCTGATTCAAATTTGATAAATAAAGTGGACTTTCTTGCTCAAAAATTAGATCAAGTTCTAACCCTAGGTCAACAATCTCCTGCACAATTTACATCACCTTCTAAATATCAGGAGACTTGTTTAATCTATGCTAGCCCAACCCATCATGTGAATGAATGCCCTAAGGCTGCATAATTTTCATATTTTATCCAAAAATAAGTTGCTCAAGGCTACTCCAGGCTGGTTAATGATCCATTTTCAAATTCATATAATCAACATTGGAGTAACTTTAATTTTTCTTGGACATCCCAATAGACTCAGGCTCAGATCCAAATTTCACTAGTGCAAAATTATCAAAATAGATCCCAATACCAAAATTATGCCTATAATAATGGTTAGCCTAGTCAGTTTATCCAGCCATCGTATTACAATCAATCCTCATACCCACCTCCTCAACAGACCAATCTAGTCGATGATAAATTCAATCAACTTCAATAATTAATTCTAACTCAACAACAATCAATTGCCAGGCTAGAAGCTTAAATAGGATAATTAGTTGAGTCTAATATGAGGAGAGAACTAGGTCAATTATCGAGCCTACCAATTTCAAACAATCCACCTAATGTCCACCAACCACCTAGATCAAGTTATCAATTTAATGTCTCACCGAAGAATCTCCAATTAGAGAATGCCAAAGTAATTTCTAAACTTAAAAGCTATAGAATTCTTATGGACCCATACCAAGATTAGGTGAGAGAGGCTAGTACTGATGCTAGTCAAAATAAAAATTTAGAGGAACTGGTTAGTATTGAGACTAACCACATAGAAGAATCCAAGTCAAAAATTAGTACTGATGCTACTTTCAGTTTAAATGAGATAGAAAAAAGAATAGATGATTTACTCAAAACTTATAAACCTAAAAGCCTGTTCCCTTCAACCCTAAAAGTAGGTTCTTCTTACAAAAATCAAGAGGCATATAATAAAGAGTCAACGAAGTTGTTTAAGCAAGATCACATTAATTTACCTCTAGAATTAAAATCGCCTTTAGTCACCCTTCCAACACCCATTGAATCAAACTTAACTCCTAACACAAAAACTCAATTCATGAGCATTTTAGAAGAACAAATAGGAAAAATTCTTAATAAATATGGGTCTAAGAATGGGATCACAAATTATATCCCTAAAATTAATAATGATTATATCAATAATAGGATTATAAATCAACTTTCTGAGATTGACAATCCAAAATCATTGGAATTTATCAATCCAATATTCGACATAGGATAGTGAGCTGCATTGTGTTTGGCTAAAGATGATAAACTTAGCGCTTATTGGGAGGCAACCCAATATTTAGTTTTCTTTACTTTAATTTATTCTTTTAGTTGATTTTTTTTTAGGATAATTTGAATAAGTTGGAGGAAGAGCTTAAATTTTTAAAGGCATGTGCTGAACCAAAAATATACTGAGTCAGATATAATCTTTCATGTTCTTTATTACATCCTTTATTTTTTTCTCCATTAAGGATAATATCGATTAAGTTGGAGGGAGAAAAATAAAAATTTTAAAATATTAAGTCCTCAAAAAAGTCAGTATTTAGTATTTAGACACCTAATTATGCTTAAGAATCGAATTAAACTAAGCATTTTTAAAAAAATTGATATATAGATCAGAAAATTTATGAGATATTAAGGAATCAAGTATTAAAAAAATTCAATAAAGAGTTAAGTCTAGAATATAAAAAGTTTTTCTTGGAGCATTTCTAATTACCTCTACTAGCATCAAAGAAAAGTTAACTTTTTATAGGCTTGTGTAGGGTAACTATATATTTCTTCATATAAAAAATTTATTTTAATAAAATAGTTTTCAAGTACTTCTCACTGAGTAATCGGGCCCCTTTGCCTAAGCAAGCATTGAGTTTCGCATCAAAAGGTGGGAAGGACAAAGAAGCTCATTGTAAAGCTAGTCTTAACTCGTAGCCTATTTGATTTGAGCTAGTATGCCTGAGGGGTATTCTATACCTAGTATCCTAAAGCCAACTGGTTTGGAAGTCATTGGCCCAAGACTCGCTACATAGATTAAATAGAAAGCTTAAGAAATTAAGACACTCAATAGTGGTACAACATTAAAAAAAAAAATATTAGTTTTCCACCAAGTAATCGGGTCCCGTTGCCTAAATAAGCAATGATATTCACATCAAAAAGTAGACAATATGAAAATAAATGAAGAATGGAAGTAGTAATATACTTGTCTATATAAAAGTTTAGATAAATCAGAGATAAAGATGGCATAATTTAGAAAAAATTCTAAAAAATTTAAAATTTTTTACTTAATTTTTCTATTGATAAGTATTAATACCCTAATAATATGTCTCACTTAAGCTCTACTAAATATTAATGACCATTTTTAAAACTACTTAGGTAAAATTCGAAACTCTAAAGTTAAAAGATATTTAAAACTAAATTCTTTCTTTACTCGAAGATGAGCAAAGCTTAAGTTGGAGGGTGTGATAAGTACCATAAATTTACCAATAAAAATATTAATTTATTAATTAATTTATATTAATTTTTTAAAATTAATGATTAATTTATATATAATTTTTGAGAAATTTATATTTTTATTAATTAAAAAATTAATTAAAAAATAATAAAAATTTAAAAAAATTATTATTAGTGGAAGGAGCTCATTTTTTTGATCATAATGAAATAAGTTTGAAGTAAAATGGAGCTAAAATGAAGAAGATATGAATTTCTAAAGAAATAAAATAAATAAAATTTAAATAAAAAAAGAAAATGGCTCAGCCGGCTCTGCAAGCCGAGCCACCAAGTCAAGCCAAGCCATCAAAGCTGACTCAGCCATTGAAGCCATCAGTCGGTCCATGATCCAAGCATGGATCGTCAGCTCAGTAGAATCTGGCAAATCACAGTGCAACACGTGGCGGACCTAGATCCTTAAAGGGTCCACAAAAATCTATCGCAGCTCACAGGGTATTTTGGTCTTTTCACTCGATAATAGGAGGTGCTGACTGGTTGCATTGTATGGTATGGTTGGTCCATGTGATCCATGGGAACAGTAATTGCGTGATCGGACGGCTGCGGTTGATTGCGGTCAAGATCGAACGATGGTGGTTATTTTCAGATTTGATTCAAATTCTATCAATGATCTGGCACGATCCGATGGCCAAAAAACCAACTGATGAAGATCCAATGATTCAAAATGCTCTTGGCAGTGATCAACACTCTCGATGCACGATCAGCAGCCAGATTTCCTCCATCAACGTACGATCGGACAACCAGAATTTAATCCGACCTGATCTAGGCTGATACACATCCGATTTTGATGATTTTTAGTCCGTTGGATTTCTATTGATGGTCAAATTTCATCCAAAATAGTAGAATTCATCTAGGACTCCTTTTAATCCAATTTTTACTCAGAATTTTCCATATTTTGACAATCAAAAAGCTTCTTAGTCCCATATTGCCCAGAAGAAAACTCTCCAGTCCTCCTAGCTCTGTAAAAAGGACCACAGACCTCCAAAAAACAACATCTCCGATCAAGGTGAAGCTTTGATACAGGATGAAGCTAAACTCTAGGTTAATGGCTGCTTCAAGGCAACTAGTACCAAGAGAAAAAGCTGAGCTTCTACACCATCTTTCCATCCATGCCGATCCAAGATCAGTGATCAGACTATTTTATTTTATTTTATTTTATTTTTAAATTTTATATATTTAATATTTTAATATTTTAATTAATGAAAATTTTATTATGGCACTTTAATTCTAGCTTTTTATTTTTATTATAATTTAATTTCTATATTTTAATTATTACTTTTTATTTTTCTGTAAGTAGATGCTAAGATCTAACTAGTAGATCTTAGTATCAAATTTATTTTTCTACATAATTTAATTTCTACTTTATAATTTTAAATTTCTAACTTTAAATTCTATTTTCAAATTTTTTTTTCTTTTAAAAAAATTAAAGATTTCAAATCTAAAAATACTACCTTTCCTATGGATGCGATCTGACTCACTACTATCTACGTATTTTTAATTATTTTAAGAAGTTGGATTAAACTGATGGTAAATAGGGTGTCTTAACGACAACATCCCATTCCTATCAATAGATCATATAAAATAAATTATAAAGAGTTTTTTTAAAAAAAATTTAGATCTTCCTTTTCTTAAGAAGTACTACTCAATTAAGCTTCAAAAAAGATATAAAATTCTTTGAATTTATCTTGAATAATGTCATACCAATCGTATAAAACCAAATTTGAGATAAACACAATCTTTTTCTTTTGCCAAAAGATAAAATACTAGAATTTAATGCAAGAATAAACTACTTGATAGCAATTATGAGAATTAGGATACCAACTATAATAGTATTCTTGAAATATTCTGCTTAATACAAATTGAAAGAAGTTTGAACCTATATCTTTTAAAAACATTCTATTTAAAATAGAAAATAATCAATTTAATTCTTCTTAGTATCAAATATTTTGAAATTCAATCCAAATAGCAACTATTCAGAAATAATTATTTTTCTTCTTTTGATTAATATAGATTTATAAGCACATCTCTTCCTATTGAATAATGTTGGATATATTAAATAGATTCTCAAATTCAAATATGGAAGAGCTTGAGTTTTAAAAATTTCAGAGTGTTGAAGCTTTTCAATGATTAGGGATAAGCATAAGATAAACTTTATTACTTTCTTTCATTGAAAAGTATCAATCATTTACATTCTTAAAGGATGTCATTTTTTAAAAAAAATTATCTCAAAAAATATCATATCAAAAATTATATCGAACCAAGGTATGGTATCGACTAAAGTATACTTGAAAAGAAAATAGTTTTATATCAATTATTTTGAAAATCAAACCAAATAGTATCTTCTTTGAAAGATTTTCTTAATATCAAATTAAGACACCACTTGATGTTTTTAAATTCATTTTTTTTGAAAATAAATAAGTGAAGTAGAGTATTTTTCAGATTTCAATTAATCATAAAATAGCATAATCAAATCAATTATGACATAAATGGATAAATTAATAATCATATAAATGCCCAAATCAAAGATGGACCAACATAAGTGACTTATTTTTAAGTCTAACAATGATTTTTCCAAAATAAGTCAATTATGAATATTCAAATATATAAAATGATTTCTCTTGAAAGATTGTAGCTCCTAACCAATGAGAGTATCACTTGAAGATCTAAGAAGAGCAATTTCTCTTATTATCTTTCAACATAACTCAACCAGAATTTTTAATAGGAATAAGATTAAATTTAGAAAATATCTCTTCCTCACTTTGAAATCAAAATTAACTTGGTTGATAAAATACAATTTCAATAGTGCATTTTTCTTTTTCTCAAGTCCATAGATTTAAAAAGAAATACTTCTTAATTTTAGTTAAGGATCAAAAAGCTCAATAAAAGGATTTTTAGAAATCATCAAATAGAAGTATCAATTAAATTCATAAATCTACAAAGAACATATTCAAGAGCACTTTTGAAACTTAAGAACCAGCTATTGAAATTCAGAATCGCATAAGATCTTTTCATCCTTTTTACATGGACCAATTCAAAAAAAAAATATCATTAAAATCAATCAAATTGTATCAAATTTAAAAATTATAGCGAGGATGTACCAAATATTTTGCTAATCTTTGTATATCAAAGAGTATCAAGATTTAGATTTGTGGTATACTTTCCATTATTCTCAAATGCATGAATGTAAATCATTTTCTCATATACACTTAGACATAAGCATTTCAAGAACTCATCTTTTCTTTTCAAATTTAAGTATCTACTTTTCAAAACCCATCTTGTTGCTCTCAAATTTAAATCAAAGTATTTTTGAGCTTAGAGTATTTAAGAATTCAATATCAAGACAAGTCACTAGATTCAAATCATCCTCTTATTAGAAAATATCACTCATTTAAGTCCAAAGAGATAAAATTTCTAGTTTTTTCTCAAATTACTTTAAGAATATAGCAATATTGATTAAGTTTTAAGACTAAAGGATCAATTCTATTTACTCCAAAAGATTGAGATAGTAATTTGCCAAATCAAAAGCAAGAATACCAAGTAATAAAAAATATTTTACAAAATTATTTACCATAATATCCACTCATGCAAAATTCATCAATAAATTATCTTTTAAAGGTTACTAAAGATTTTTAAAAATGAGTCAAAAGAGTAAGTTGATTAAGACAAGTAAAGTATAGATAATCATTGATAATTTTATAGAACTAGCCAATTGATTTTAGTATTCCAACAGCATTTTCTTTCCCTATTTTTTTATAGCAAATGCTAGAAAATTAGTGTTCTTATGTCTCTCCCCCTTTCTTTTTCAAAATTTGCATACTTAAGCTTTATAATTTTTGTTACTCTCCCTAAGTTTTGTAAGTAGGTTCATTTTATCATAAATTTATCTTTTTCAATTTAAATTTTTACATTCAAATAGATCTTTAACTAACCATTTTTTTTCTTATATTATTCTCTCCCCCTTACTTTTGCAAGCAAAACTAATTTCAAATTTAAGCTCAACACAGAAGTGTAATTTTCAATTAAGTGAACTAAACATCAATCAGTCCAAATATTAATCAAATTCATTCAACGCATTTAGATACCAAATTTTCAAGGAAAAGTATCTTTTTCATTAACTTCAAAGGATGTTTACATAAGATGCCATGACAATCAACAAAGTGGTCAAAATGCAAGACACCTATATGTAACAAAATGGTGGATTGCTAGGAGGCTCTAAGGCTATGCAAAAAATATCCTAGCATCCTAGGGGGATAGGATAAGTAGAGCTCTAAGAACTAGGATCGAGTTGAGATGGGGAAGGTGGTCTGGCATCTCCAGATAACTAGCCTCAGGGACAAACATACTCTCTTGCTGAAGTGATAATTTGAATCAATCACATTGACTTTACTCTAACCAATGGTTGTGCCTCCATCAGATCTCATCTTATCTGCTGTTCCTATGAAGTATACCTCTAAATTTTTGCACAAACAAAAAGAATGATTCTGGTGAAAATCCTATCGATAAATGCATTCTCATCTAGTATACTAAATAATCAATTTGAGCTCTCTGGATGATTGATCTATGGAGGTGGAGCTATTTTTATCTAAACTACTGGATCCTCAATACTGACATTTATTATAGCATAAGTGCTGATATGTAAAGTAGAATCTTTTGGAGACTATGATGCATAACTAATATGAAGAAGATCCTATTGGTCATAGTAGTTGCATTTCTACAATCAGCTGATTAGCATTGATATCCTCAATACCCTCGACATTTTCTCAAACCAACATGAATTTAAAATATGTCACTACTTAAGATAATCCAAGGTGCTCCTAGCATGCATCCAATATTATCATCATTCATCTCAATCTGCATGCCTTTTACTTTGAAAATTAGTCTTTCAACTCTCATTTTTATGCAACCATAAAATTCTCTCCTTGATCCAAGGTAGGTGGGAAAATCTAAGGATCAGATGAATTTTCAGTCCATTAGTAAATATCCTTAGTGTCTGAGTTAATTTTATATCATCCAATATAATACGGACACTCCAAACTTTTGAGTCTAGATTTTCAACCTTGAACTTTATGTTTTCAAAGAATTCTTGAACTGAGTTCAAATAGAACACAAAACTCCTTCGCCCAATCTCTTAATTTTTTATATAATTAAAATTCTTTCTTACTCTAAAAATTTAAGGATTATTTTGAAGCTTGGTCCTACTTTCTTGCATGGGAGAATGATTTGAAAAAGTTCTAAATTTTTAAATTTCTATATTAGACTTTCTCTTCCTTTGTGCCAATTACTTCTAAGGTGCCATTGGAGAACAAGGACCACAAGAATAGGATGAAAAATATTTAATTTTGATGGGAGAGGGGTTTAAAAGGGATTATGGCTCAAGAAATATAAAAATAGAATGATAGAGTCTTGAAATATTTTCAATTAAGAAACCAATCTTAGACACAGGGGTTGACTCCTTATTGAACAATTTTTCTTCCAAAAACTATGAGTCAACTCCTCTAGTCTAAGAGTGACTCCTCAATTCAGAAAATAGTTCAAAGAGTTTTGATTCAAAGAAAATATAGTCAAATTGAATTGGAATCAATAGTAAATCAATTCAATGATCAAGAATGATATTTGATTTAAAATTTATAAATTAATTTAGGAAATTAAAAATTAATCAAATTGGATAAGATAAAATCAAAGGGATACTAGATAATAGCTTTATGAATTTTGGTTCAACTAAGAAATTTTGCAAATCCTTAAGGGTCAAGCTAAGATGCTATGCAAATCAACAATATCAAGCACACAATCTTTTACGACTAAATATCTTATCTTGATATTCTTAGTTTATACAATTTTTTGCAAATTTTAAGTGTTAGATATCTTATGAAAATGTCAAAATTTAATTTGTAAGATTTGCATATAAATGATTTCTTATACAATCAAGCTTATTTTTAATTTAAATTTCTCAATACAGCATAATATGGAGAACTAAGAGTACTTGCTAAATTAAAAAGAATTTTGCTTACAAGGCATTATGCAATGCATAGGATAAAAAGCATAGTGATCAACACATTCAAGCATTAAAGCAAAATCATTGCAAATCAAGTCATTCAAATTATGGAGTATGATCATTATAAGCATAGATAAATCATCAAAATCAAGTATTTAACCTAAGTAAATTCAACAATCAAGATGGTATGATGCGAGAGTAAGTTTAGCCTTACAAATATCATCACCCATCCATCCAAAATATTTATTTTCAAGAATTGACTCTTTTCATGCGCTTGGATTCTTGGCATACCTGCAAAAATTATTTTTTAATTTTTGGTACCAAAGCCATCTTGGGTCCATTAGGTTAGAGCATATGGTTTCTTTTGAAATCCAAATTTGTTTAACCAAAGTATGACCATTTTTAATAATATTACATTCAAAAATTTCGTAGCCTACTTTGTTATATTCAAAATAAATATGGAATGATCTTTAGATAAATCTTTGCTAAATATATTCTTAACAAATTTCTATTTTTCTAAAGGATTAAAATCAATTTCAGCTTTGTGGAAAATAGATTTTTTACTTTTTCAATATTAATTGAAGCTTTTCATAACTAAATATAAATTTTTCAGCAATTAGCTTTAATGTTTCAATCTCTTTTCTAAGTTTACTATTTTCATCCATTAGAGATTTTTCAGATTTCAAAAAAAAAAATTTCTTCATCTAACATTTTTTTTCTTTCAAAAGGTCACATTTTTCCATCAAAATCTTATTCTTTTCTTCATATAAAGATAAATTTAAATTTTTAAACTCCTTATTCAGCTTAACATATTCTTCAGCAAAAAATTTTTCAGATTTGAGATACATTTCTTTATCTTTAGCTAAAGTATCCTTTTTTCTTAAAATATCTTCTTTTTCTAATAAGAGTTTACATTTTTCATCAACTAAAAGAAAATTAGACTTTTTGAGCTCCTTATTTTTTAGCCTTAATTTTTTAAATTCATCCATTAAGTCATTAAAAGCTTCATATAATTCATCAAATATAAAGTTGGAAGAGTTTTCAAGATTTACCTTATTTTCATTAGTCATGAGGCAAAGATTGGCAATACCTTCTTTCTCTTTCTCATTTTTTTCTTCTTTGCCTTGCTCTCCCTTAATCAAAGCATTCTTTCTTTGGTAGTTCTTTTTCTTCTTCTTCTTCTTTTCATCCTTATGAGCCATGAAGCATAGAGTTGGGGTGAGCTTCATTCTCTTCATGAGAGCTCGATGTTTCTTTTTGATTTTCTCTTTCCCATAAGTCATTTTCAATTTCTTCCAAACTTTCTTTGCTGAAATGCAAAGAAGAAATTAGAATTAAACTCATTTATATCTAATGAATAATAAAGCAAATTCAAAGCCTTAGCATCTAGTTGAATTATTTCTTCATTATAAATTAGTGCATTGGGTGTGCGTGAGCTATTGATTATAATCCTCCATAAATTATAATCATATGATTGTATGAAGATTTTCATTCTAGCTTTTCAATATATATAATTTGATCCATTTAATAATGGAGGTCTATCTATAGAATATCCTTCATTAAATAAAAATTCTATTTGGATTGCCATGATCTTTAACTCAAGACCGCTAGGTCAATAAATAATATTAGTGCACCTGCTCTGATATCACTTGTTGCCCAAAAATATAGCAACCCAAGAGGGGGGTGAATTGAGTTATTTAAAAAAATTTAGGCTAAATTAAACTTTAAGCAAGTATGTGCTTCTATTTAAGCTAAGTTGTGTATTTGAGATGTATATAATGCAAGCAACAGCGGAATTATGATATAATTAGACTATGCAAGAATTTAATCAAGCTAAGCAAAAATTAAAAAGTATGCAAGATAAGAGAGAAAAGGCACAACACAAATTTAAAATAATTTATAGTGGTTCATATACCTTCGTACCTACATCTATTCATCAAGAGCCCCTTGAAAATTTTACTATTATCTCTTAACTACAGTGTGTTTGTTTTAACCTAGGATCATAAATAAATTTAGTTGATTTTCTAAGATCATCAACCACAATCTTACACCGATACTTTTTTGAACTCACTATCAACTTAGTTGATTTTTTGGATCACCAACCACAATCTTATACCAAAAGTTTTTTGGGCTCACTATCAACTTAGTTGATTTTTTAGACTCACCAACCACAACCTTACACTGATAGTTTTTTGGACTCACTATCAACCCAGTTGATTTTTTGGATCATCAACCACAACCTTATACCAAAAGTTTTCTGGGTTCACTATCAACTTAGTTGGTTTTTTGGGCTCACCAATCAAAACCTACACAATGTCCAATTCTTAGCTTGGATGAGCCTTCACCCCAAGTTTTTTTCCTTTCAAAGAAAACTTATAAATAAATTAAAATACAAAGATAAGTAATTTCAGCACAAAACCAAAAATCCATAAATAAACTCTTTTGATGCACTAAGAAGAGGTTGATTGATTGGCTCTTTTGAAGCTTGAACACTCTTTTTTGAAGCTTTCTTTTTTGAAGCTTGAGAGGATGCTGGAGATGATGGTGAAGATTGTCCTTGAAAGCCTTTTGAAATTAGTACTTGGTTCCTCTTTTTTCTCTCTTCTTTTGATGTGCAATGAACTTCTCTCAGATCTAAAATGTTTTCTCTTTAAAATCTCTTCATCTTCTTTCCCAAATGTTTCTCTAGCCTTCAATAATCTTGGAGATGGGAGTTTTGGCCATTGGAAGGGCTGATCTAGCTATTCGAGTGAAAAACTAGCTATTAGGAATAACTCTGCACACTTCAAAAAATTTTGCAGAACTAGCCATTGGAGCTCGAGTCGAAGCTTGAGTTGACGTCCCTCTGAGCTCGAGTGAAGCTCAAGTCGACTCGAGTCAGCTCAAGAATTACTCTGCTTGTTCCTCTACTCGAGAGTCTAGATGAAACTTATTTTCTATATTTTTTTGATCCTCAGCTCGAGACTCGAGTTGACTGAGCACTCCGCTCACCCCTGAACTTTGCTTTGAAATCATGTTCTCTGTTTTTTTTCTGAGACTTCAACCCGAGAAGCTCGAGTCGACTCATTCCTCTGCTCGAGATCATGCCAGTTGAAACTCTTGCATGCCAGACTTTCTTTTTATTCTGTTTCAACTCAAGTCGACTCAAGCTCCACCTCGAGTCGACTAGGATGACAGCCTACTAAAAAATTATGCATATTTTTTTTGTTTAAGAGATTTTTTGTCTTCAACTTTTGAGGACTTTTTCTATATTAATTTTAATGATCTTTTCCACCATTGGCTTCCAAAAAATTCTTGTTTAAGCTCTATTTGACCATTAATCATCATTCTTTTGAAAGGACTTTTCTATAAATAATTTCTTCATTTTAAATATCTAGAGAATCCTACATCCACTTATAAATATATGATTAGCACCATAATCACTTAATATTTTATAATCATCAAAATCAATCATAGGATCAACAATATCCAAACTAATGACTAGTGAGGGGATGACAAGCTTTCTGATGAGAACAACTATCTAATATTCCTCGAAAGAGTTTGACTAGGACACTAGGAATCCAAAAATGATCGAGAGCGAAGACAAATACTATGATTCAAAGCTTTCTGATAGTGTTGCCTCAACTACTTTCAAAAGTTCAGCCACCTTCGAGGTCTTCTAGAAGTAGGTAACTGCCTTGAGTTGAAAGTCGGTGGGTTCATTGATTAGGACTACGGTCAGGCTTTCTTGGAGAGGAGTTCAGACTGATGCTGGTGGCGAGATCCTTTTGCTAGCTCTAGTCTGCATACCCAAAGTCCATGACGAAGGAGTATCAAGGTCTGCCATTTATAATGGGGTGTAGGAGTTCATTTGAGGAGTTCTACTAGTCCAAGATCCTTAACATGAAACTAATGGGATTTGTCAATTGTAATGAAAGAATCCTACCAGAAGAAAGTTCAATTGGAAAGGAGTTTGGCTATCTTCAAAGTCGGTCAAGTTGGACTGCTGGATTCGATACTTGAAAGTCCTGTTGTATATTAGAAGATAATTACTTTCACTATTCAAGTTCATCCGGACGAAGTCCATAATGCTATGCTGCAGAAAAAGCTGATAATTGTAGCTGAGAAGATCTCCGACATACATGAGTTGGAGGTCGGCCTTTCCAAAATGGACTGAAGTAGGAATATAGCCTAATTGAAGTTCGACCGTAGTCATCATAGTTCTAGATGGAATTATACCATGATCGGATTTCTTATTGGACTTCAATAGGAGCTGATTTATCCCCAACAGGTCCTATCACTTCGAATTCAATTTGACCAAGATAAATAGACCTTGAACCATCTATCTGCTAGTCTAACCTTGATCGATGAAGTTAGGATAACCAGACTAACTTAGACTGTTAGATGTGACTACCATCAATCCATCTTTTTGATTTATTGGTATACTTTTTAATTATTAGAATTGATCTTTTATAGGATTGTAGATGTCTAATAATGGGGTACTACGACATTATCTATGAACAAAAGATTTTGGAAAGAAATTGCAAGAATGATATGGATTTATTGGAATGCATACGAGGTAAGTAATGTTTCACTTCTTTTAGATTTATCGGTATGGTATAATATATTTTTTTGACATGATTTATGAAATGATGCATAAATTTGATGAATAATATTTTATTCTTAAAAGTATCTTATTTTTAAAATATTATAATAAAGCATGATTGAAAGTGTTGATTTTATTATATATTATACTTGATTGATTTCGATGCCACATGATTATGCACATTCTCAATGAATTGAAATAAGAAACATGAATTATCAAAAGAATTATAAATTAAGATGCTTTGAACTCTTGGCCTGATGATGTAAAGGATCCTGCCAATGGAGGCTAATACATTGGTAAAGATTTTGTCCTGAGGGTCTATGTTGCGAGCAGACCAGCGACAAACTACCACCAGACTAGCGATTCCAAAGGACTTTACTGTCAGATGATTTGTAGCTCACCGTAAGATGATACGTGGTGTTATGATCCTGCCATAGGGAATATGTGGTCATGGCTTATGGCTGATGAGAATGATTGATAAGATTGACTGATAAGAATTTGATAATTTTAAAAAAAAATAAATTTTTCAAAGAAAACTCAAAAAGATTGAATTTGACATGATAAATATTTTAAAAATACTACATAATAGAAATTGATTTTGAATCGATGATCTCTATATGCATACTTTTTTTATAAGTAATAATTTATTTTATTTGCCTGATAAAATTTAGTTAAAGTGATCATTGCTTACTGGGCTATCTAACTCATTATCCTATTTTTGACTATTTTGATAGATTTCGAGAATTTAGATAATATGAAGGTATGTATGGAAGATTGATGAAGTAGAACCTCGATATTTTTATTAGTTTGAAAATTTTATTAAAACTGATGTAAGATCTTTTAAACATTATTGAACTTTATGAGATATTGAAATTAGATTTTAATTTATTGAATCTTAAATTTAATTTACTAATTAATTATTCTGCTATTGCTTCATGATAGCATGATGAGATGCCTTGCAGACTTATAGGAGAGTTTCCTATGAGTATGCGGTGGTTGCCATGATCTTTGGCTCGCAATCTCGGGTCGAAGGCATGACAAGCAGTCTCTTGAGGAGATCCCAACTGGCGGTAGGGTTCTATCCAAGACTAGGTCACGATAAAAGAGGCGAGGCACCAATACCTCATCTTTGGTGATGTTTTGATCAAGATTTTTAAAGATATAGAGTAATGGCATGGCAATGAATTATAAAGAAAAGAGGAAGAATAGCATTTTCAGTTGCTTGTTCAATGGTGGTGTAAGTTGGGGGAGATCGTGGACTATTTAAACAAAAATAAAAGCTAGAGTTTTCTAGCTTCTAGCCTCCTGAAACTTTGACCACCACCAGCCGCTTTTGTGAAAAGCGGACTCCCTTTGGGAGCCCGCTATCTGCTGCTGAGTGCATGTTTGACCCAATTTTGGTTTGGTTGGGTGACAGGTTCGAGCCCAGGCCAATCCAGCTGGATCAAGTCTCAAACTAGTGTACTTTCTTTTTCTTTCACTATCTTTCAATTCTTTGATTCTTTTATCTAAGACTCATTTTTCTCCTCATGATGGTTCAATATCCTTTTTGGATGAACGATGAACATCAAGTAAGTTTGTGCTACATAACAATATAGATATATTTAAACAAAGCTACAAGAAGTGGTTACAATTTCTTCAATTGATGAACACTTAGTTTCCCAACAAAAGATCACAACTCTTTTAACAATTCAGATAGAGAAGAAAAATAAGTAAGCAACAAGGGACATCGAAGAATCATGTTTGCTTTTTCATTATTTGTTACTACTCATAAACATCTTTTAATTTTTTTATGCCTTTGTCTCATTTTTTGGATACACAAAGGGTGGTGAAAAAAATGAAAAGAATAGAAATTGGAGAAGAGAAGAGAAAAAAGAAACTTAAATCCAAGAGAAGAGAAAAACGAAAGAAATAGATTCCCAAAATAAAAGAAGAAAAGAGCATGAAAGCTCCTTCTATTCAATTCTCTCTACTTTTAGGATGTATTTGGTTCATGAGTAGAATAGAATCGAAATCGGAATAGATTAGAATCGGAATCAAAATAGCCATATTTCTTGACATGTTTGGTTCATTATCGAAATTAAAATTGGAATGGAATTTGAGTGTTAGAGGATAATAAGAGTTGGATTTTAAAAAATTGATATATTTTTTATTTTTTTTGGAATTAGAATTGAAATTAGAATTAGAATCGGAACAAGATTCTCTCTAGCTAAATGACTGGATGGAAGTCACTTATTCACATTCTCATTCGAGGTTCTAACTTTCTCCAACCAAACAAATCCTTAGAGAAATTAAAATAGAGGCTTTATAGATTTCTCAATTTTTTTCTCTTTTTTCCTAACTTTCAATCCAAAGAAGGGATTTCAAGTTTCTTTGCTATTCTCTTCTTCATGAATTTCTAGCCAAACAAGAGAATATATGTTCCTTTTCTCTCCCTTAAAATAAACTTTTTTATCCTCTTTTCTTCTTCTCTTCTGTCTAGTTCCTTGAAATATAAATATAAACAAATAAACCAACAAGTAAAACAAAGTGACCCATATCCTATTGTTGGGGATAAACCCCACTCCTGTCGAAGTTTAGTTCGATGCTCAGCCTAATGCAACCGGTAGCCACGGAAGAGCTACAGTGGATGGGTCTTAGCCGAACTCCTTCAGCCGATCGAACTTCTCAGCGGTCGAGTTCTTTCGGACTCCCAGCGGTCGAACCTTAGCCAAACTCCTTCAGTCGACCGAACTCCTCAACAGTTGAGCTCCTTCATGTTAGATATATATGCCCTAGAAGCCAAAACTGGCTAACACTTGTAATACACTTCTAGTGGTAAAATTATAATTTTGACTATAATCAATAAAATAGGTTATTTTCTATCACATATGTGTATTTAGTGTCTGTGATATGTTCTTTGAGTTAATGGTAATGATAATTCATATTTTCAAAAGTTAAAAATTTAAGATATGAATAATTATTATTAACTCATAAAATGCTTCCTACCATAGGATCATCATGAGGATGGTGATTGATCCGAAAGGTTGGTGTACAATCGCTTCTCTTTAGTAGATGAGTCTTGAGTCTACAGTGTGGAGACACCGAAGCGAGAGTACAGATACTTATTAGAGAATGAGGACACTGAGCGTGACCACCTCGAGTAGTCATTAGGAAGTCTATCTTTTCGTCAATGACTGACTCGATGCTGTTGTAGTGTGTTTGGTTCTTTGACCTGAGGTGCATCGATAGTTCATCTTAAGGGTGTTATAGTTTGACTACACCATAACTCGATCTCCTAGCCATCCGAAACCTTGAGGTGTATGTTGGCTATAGCATGTTCATTGTAGGAAACTGGATTACATCAAGATGGAATCTATCTACCTCGGTGGTAGAGGAGCAGCCCTATGATGATCATGAGAATCAAGTCCAGAAGCCCATGGCCATGGCAGAGTGAAATAATAAAAAGAGTTTCTATTTAGTTTTTTACATCGGACTTGAATCGATTGATTACATCATATGACAGAAACTAGGGTTTGACGAGTTCACCTTAACCCTAATCTGATCGGAGCTCAAGATAGAAGAACTTAATCACACAGGTAGCTGCACCAAGAGGTTCGCATTCAGCTCTGATGGGTTGCCACCATATACTGCTAGGTGTCACTGGTGGATTTTGGGAGCAATTAGAATGATTTAGATGATCGATCATTCTAGCTGTTCGAATCAGAAGAGTTCTGATCCATCGAAAGGAGTTTCGATGATGTCGATGATAGAGATCATGACATATCCCATTACCATACAGAACTGAACCTAACTTGGGTCACACAAACAAGGGTTTGAATCTGGTGATCATCAATTGAACTGATCCAGTTCAATTGATCTGAATGAGATTCAATTAGGTTCAAGAAAATCGTGCTAGCACTCGATTGAACCTAACGTTCTTCTTTTACTATCATAAATAAGTTGTCCTGACTGAGCCAAAGGAGTTTGTGCTCAATCAGAGGCCTTCACTTGGTCTGACTGGAGCTTGTCCAGAGTCAGAAAAGGATTGTCTTATTTTGTAAGACAATACCTACCATTTTTGGTCACCTGCCATTTCTCATCCTTTGACTTTGGTCAAAAGTCTGACCTTTGACTGGTCAAATATTGACCATTGACACTTTGACTTTTGTCCATGTGTCATGCACCTATTGGAGAGCTGGTGGGGGCTTGTCCCCCTACCAGAACCTGGCAAGGAGGAGGGCGCACGCCACCCTTAGGCGTGTGCCCAAGCTGGAGGCGCCCAGGAGTCCCTTGTGGATAGGGACTCCATCTCCTTTTTGGATTCCAATTAGAGTTCTCCTAAGAACCAAGTTTGACTGGTCTTAGGTGCCCTCTAAGGAGGAATCCAAGGGGACTCTATTCCACCAATCAGATTTAGATCTGATTTCACAAAGGGTTGTGATTGGTTAGGAAGAAGAGGAGTTGGATCACGTATAGTCTATAAATAAGACCCTACGCCAAACCCAAAGAGCATTGAAAGGATAGAAAAATCCCACACCCCAAGACTGGTTCTCTCCTCCTCCTCCTCATGCCAAGCCCATCTTCTCCCTCTCCTCTCCACGCCCAAAGTAGTTTTGGATCTTGGTTGGTGCGATCCAGATCAAAGAAAGGTGACAAAAGCTAGAAGGCTGCGCTGCTGCAAAGGACGACTGCTGATCTTCAAAAGGAGTTTTGAAGATCCTTCAGATCAGATCTAGATCTAATTTTTGGAGATGTGATAGAGAAGAAGAGAATCTCTAGATCCAGCCTGAGTGGATATTGGTAGAGGTCGAGGTACTTGCATGGCTAGATCAAGAACCTTCCGCTGCTTATAGGATCATCAACGGATAATAGGATTACCCACTCAAGATAAATTAAATTTGATTTAATTTATCTAAATTTTATTTTATTATTAAAATAATAAAAATTAGATCTAAAATATCTCAGATCTGATCTAGATCAAAGAAAAAATTTTTAAAATATATCTCTTGATCTGATCAGATCTAAACGAACCTGGATCCAGAAAATCATGGATTTTTCTTCAACTGGTATCAGAGCCAGGTTCTAAAATATTTAGATCTAATTTTAAATTTATTTTAATTAAAAAATAAAATTTTAGATGTCACATGAGATGTGATCAGATCTAAATCAGAAAAATTAAAATTAAATAATTTGGATCTAAGATTAGAAATATGCATGACTAGTTCTAAAATAGAATAGTTCTATAGAATAGTCTTGCATGTTTTTAATTTAATTTGATTAAATCATATTTTAGATCTATTTATTTTACTTATTTTTTGATATTATAAATGTTGTAATCAGATGTAAAAATAGAAAATAAAATAAAATTATTTTATTCATATGAGATATGATAGTTGCTTGTTTAGACTAGTTGTAGAATAGTTCTGCAAATAGGTCTAGATTAAATTCTATTTGATAACATCAAATTTAAATTTAATTTTTCATATGATTATGAGATAATTTAGATCTGAAAAATATGCATGCATGATATATGTGATATATACAAAATATATTTTAATTAGATCTTTTATATGAGATATATGCTTAGATATAATTTATTTTTTATAGATTAGTTGTATTTCTGATTAAGGCATTCCCCTTGGCCGTCCAATCATAAGAACAAAGTAGGGCTTAAAGATCCTCTCCTTCCATACGATAGGGTGTTCTTATGATGAGTAGGGGTGCTGCACATTCGTCCTTAATCAGAAATTGAAAACTTACTTTCTGCAAAATTCTAAATCCTGAAACCCTAGGATCTTATTTACATATTTTATTTAAGAACCCTGACTTAATTAAGAATGAAGTTTATGAAATATCAATTAGGTCTAAAATTAAGAATTTCATATCTAAGACATATTCATAAAACTGGGTTTGGATTTGGGTAGCTCAATTAGGTCTAGCAGTTGATCAAATCGAATCAAGAGTCGGTTAGATGGGATCAACAATGCTTAAATTGATCAACCTAATAGGATTAAGTCTGGATCAAGATCGAGTCACATGAGTGATCAATCAGCAGTTAAGACCTAATTAGGCTTAGATATTAGAGTCTGGATTATAGGCTAACCCGAATTGGTTCTGATCTCAATAATTTGGTGTCTAAGGTAAGTTTGGCAGATACGAACTGACTGATTTTTAATTGGGAAGCTACTCGAACCTCGAATGCGTTCTTGTATGAGTTAATGGCATATATCTCTTCCACCGATCTCACTTACTTGGCCATATCTTGTTGACACAGTTCTGAATCTGAGGTGGTCAATAATCTGAGCTAACCCATGCCACTAGGTTAGTCATAATTGTTATGACTATGACAAGTCTAGTTTAATGAGATCTGAAATCAATTCTTCCTAAGAAAAGATTAAGTCTGAGGTCTTCCACCATTGTAGATGTGCGGGCCCTTCTCAGGGGTTGATTGTTCTCGGCTGGATTACAGTGGCTCAGTTGCACCGAAAAGATGCACAACCATGTCTATTAGGCATTGGATGCTATGGGCTGGAGGATGAGTTGGGCTCAATATTCTGGATACGGTGAGAGACACAATTAGGAATCCAATCCGTACAAATGGTGGGTTAGACTTAACTAAGGAGTGGATCAATATTTCAGATATGGTGAGATTAATAAATTAGAGACCAAGTTTGGGTGCATCATAATTAGATAATCATTGAACAAGAGTTGTTCACTTATTGGCTAACCCATCATCAATAACTGTTAGGTGAGGTGATGAGTCAGTTGGTGAGATCGCACCACTTGCTAGAAATCATTAATCGTGGAGATTTTCGCATCTCTACAGAGGAAGTGTAAGGATCCAAGAAAATAGTGGAAGCTAATTTGTTTAAAAATAAAATCTCTAAATAAATTGGTCAAGTCATAATTACAATATTTAACTAGAATCTTTGACTCTCTATAAGAAAATGTCTGCCTCCAACCCATTGGCACGTATCCTAGACACACATAGACTGACCAAACCCAATTATAAAGATTGGCTCAGGAACTACAAAGTAATTTTGGATTTCGAAAAGTTAACACATGTATTGGACTAGGACCCTCCCACCTTACCAGCCCGTCCATCCACTGAACAGAGAGTGTCTCTGGAAAAATGGATAGATGAAGATAATAAAGCCAGATATTATATGTTGGGCTCGATGTTTGATGAGCTCCAATGCCAACATGAAGATATCGGGACTGCTCGCCAAATGTTGGCTCATCTGTAGGAGATGTTTGATGAACAGAGTCGTGCAGCCAAATATCAAGTCACGAAATGACTTTTTAAGGCTAAGATGCATGATGGGCAGTCAGTCCAAGATCATTGTCTGATGATGATCAAAAACATGGAAGAGCTTGAGAAGCTCGGTGTGAAGTTAGACTTGGATCTGTAGAACGATGTTATTCTACAATCCTTGTCTGATGCATATGGGCAATTCATCATGAATTACCACATGCATAAACTTCAAAATTTCTTGACTGAATTAATGAACATGCTGGTCACTACTGAGCTTTCTATGAAAGGTTCTAAAGGCTCAGTTCTTATTATGGAACGAACTTCTTCCAAAAGAAAGTCTTCTAGAAAGAAAAAGAAGTCTACGAAAAAGCAAAAAATAGAAAGAGGAAAGAAGAAGAAGGCAGAGCCGAAGATGAAAGCCGCTGCCAAAGGAAAGTATTTTCATTGCAACAGCGACAGCCACTAGAAGCGGAACTGTCCTACTTATGCGACCATCCTGAAGAACAAGAAGGAAGGTCCTTCTGGAGCTATGCTCGTTATTGAGTCTAACCTTATGATTTCTTCTGCATCTAGTTGGGTGCTTGACTCTGGTTCTAGTGCTCATTTGTGCACTTCCATGCAGGGTCCGAGAATAGCAGGTGGTTGAGGGATGGAGACATGATCCTACACGTTGGTAATGGAGCAAGAGTTGCTGCAGTGGTGGTGGGAACATACCCTCTTCGATTACCATCTGATTTAGACTTAGTTTTGAAAGACTGTTATTATGTGCCTGCAGCTAGCAGGAATTTGATTTCTATTTCATGCTTAGCACTAGAAGGCTATGTGATTACCTTCTTTAAGGACCATTGTAACATTCTTTATGAAAGAAATAAAATTGCAAATGGTTTTCTTATTAATGGTCTTTATCAGCTACATATTGATGTATCTGTTCTAACTATCGAGCAAAACGTGAATGCCAAATGACCTAGGGATAGTCCAAATGATAGATATCTATGGCACCTGAGATTAGGTCATATAGCAGAAGATAGGATCAACAAATTGGAGAAAAATGGGCTATTGAGTCCATTGACTTCTGAGTCATATCCAACTTATGAATCTTGTCTTCAAGGCAAAATGACTAAACTTCCTTTTGTAGGACATGGAGAAAGGGCCATAGATCTCCTTGCCCTAGTACATACTGATGTGTGCGGCCCATTTGATGTGTCGGCTAGAGGCAATTTTGTCTACTTCATTACCTTTACCGATGATCTGTCTAGGTATGGATATGTGTATCTTATGAGACACAAGTCTGAAGCTTTTGAAAAGTTCAAAGAATTCAGACATGAAGTAGAAAAACAAACTAAAAAGCCTATTAAGATTCTTCGATCAGATCGAGGAGGTGAATACCTTAGCCGAGAATTCCTATACTATCTCAAGGAAAATGGCATAGTCTCTCAATGGACTCAATCAGAAACAGCTCAACTCGATGGGATTTTAGAATAGAGAAATCGAACTCTATTTGATATGGTCCGATCCATGATGAGCTTCACAGACCTTCCTGATTTTCTTTGGGGACACTCATTGTTAACTTCAATTTATCTACTGAATAGGGTTTCCTCTAAAACCATTCCTACCACACCATATGAGATATGGCACGGTAAGAAACCAAGTCTGAGTCATCTCAGAATTTGGGATTGTCCGGCTCATGTCAAAAGACAACAAGCGGACAAGTTAGAGTTTAGGTCCTTTAGAGCTCGATTCATAGGATATCCTAAAGAGTCATTAGGATACTATTTCTACATTCCAGAAGACCACAATATGATTGTGAGTCGACATGCCATCTTTCTTAAAAAATAGTTTATTCAAGATAGCGGCATTGGAAAGCAGATTAAGCTTGATGAGAAAGTCTCACAAGTACAACGAGCTAAGGACCAATTGGAACCAAATCAGGTTGAGCCAATAAGAACACTACCTCCTCCACCTCGTAGATCGGAAAGAGTTTTTCCATCCCCCTGAAAGATACTTAGGTATTATTTCAAAGGAAGTAGAGAAAATGTTCCTCGTAGGTAATGGTGCTCATGGTGATGATCCCAAAACCTACAACGAGGCGATATCAGATATCGACTCGAAAAATGGCTAGAGACAATGCAATCAGAAATTGACTCGATGCACTCAAACCAAGTCTGGACCTTGGTAGATCCACCAGAAGGTATAGTACCTATTGGATGTAAATGGATCTTCAAGAGAAAGATTGGTGCAGATGGGAATGTGGAGACATTCAAGGCTAGACTAGTGGCAAAAGGTTATAGTCAATGCGAAGGCATTGACTATCAGGATATCTTTTTTCCAGTGGCTATGCTAAAATCCATCCGCACATTGCTTGCCATTGCAGCCTATTTCGATTATAAAATATGGCAAATGGACGTGAAAATGGCATTCTTAAATGGATATCTTGAGGAAGATATCTATATGGAACAGCCGCTAGGTTTCACATCCAGTGATACTGATCACAAGGTTTGCAAGCTGCAAAGGTCCATATATGGACTTAAGCAAGCATCTCGGAGCTGGAACACTCATTTCAATGATGTGATCAAAAAGTTTGATTTCATCAAAAATGAAGAGGAATCGTGTGTTCTTCAAAAGGTCAGTGGGAGCGCTGTTGTCTTCCTCGTATTGTACGTGGATGACATCCTCCTTATTGGGAAATGATATTCTCCATGATTGACGACAGTCAAAATATGGTTGTCCAAGGAAATTCTCCATGAAAGACCTAGGTGAAGCATCCTTTATTCTAGGAATTAAGGTCTATAGGGATAGACCGAATAGGATGCTAGGACTTTCACAGAAGATGTACATAGAGAAAGTACTAAAGAGGTTTAGTATGAAAAACTCTAAAAGGGGATTAATACCCTTCAGACATGGTATTCATCTTTCCAAGAAGATGTGCCCTAGCACACCTGAGGAAATAGAACGCATGAGCAAGATCCCTTATGCTTCTGCAATAGGGAGCCTCATGTATGCCATGCTATGTACACGACCTGATATAGCCCATGCTGTGAGTGTCACAAGCAGATATCAGTCAAATCTAGGTGAAGAACACTGGACTTTTGTGAAATGTATCCTTAAGTACTTAAGAAGAACTAAGGATATGATGTTGGTCTTTGGTAACGGAGAACTCCAAGTCTAAGGATGCACAGACTTAGATTTTATGTCCGATGTAGATGATCGAAAGTCGACATTTGAGAGTCTATTTGTGTGCAATGATGGTTGATAAGTACAATAAATTTACCAATAAAAGTATTAATTTATCAATTAATATTAAAAATTAATAATCAATTTATATATAATTTTTGAGAAATTCATATTTTTATTAATTAAAAAAAATTAATTAAAAAATAATAAAAATTAAAAAATAAAATTTTATTATCAATCGAAAGAGCTCAATTTTTTTATCACAACGAAATAAATTTCAAGTAAAACGGAGCTAAAACAAAAAAGATATAAATTTTTAAAGATATAAAATAAATAAAAATTAAATAAAAAAAAGAAAATGGCTCAGCCAGCTCCGTAAGCCGAGCCACCAAGCCAAGCCAAGCCGTCAAAGCCAACTCAACCATTGAAGCCATCAGCCGATCTACGATCCAAGCGTGGACCGCTAGCTCAGCAGAAACCGACGAATCAGAGATCGCCACATGGCAGACCTAGACCCTTAAAGGATCTATAGAAATTTATCACAGCTCACAGGGCAATCTGGTCATTTCACTCGACAACAGAAGCATTGATTGGTTGCGGTGTGCGGTGCGATCGGTCTACGCGCTCCATGGGAACAGTGATTGTGCGATCGAACGGCTGTGGTTGATTGCGGTTAAGATCGGACGGTCAGCATTTTTTTTGGTTGCCAATTTCACTTGGATCACCATCGGACGGCAGCGCCTAATTTCAGCTTCGATCCGACGGTCCAGAATGCTTCCGACGGTGATCAGAACTCCCGAAGCGTGATTTGCGGCCAGATTTCCTCGATCAAGCACGATCGGATGGCCAGAATTTAATCCGACCTGATCTGGGCTGATAGGCATCCGATTTTGATGATTTTTAAACCATTGGATTCCTATCGAATAGCCAGATTTTACCAGATTTACCAGAGTTAACAGAGTTGTTTTTATTCAATTTTATTTAGATTTTTTATGATTACAAAGGCAATTAGTCCCATATTGCTTCAGAAATAAATATCCACCTCTTCTAGCTCTATAAAAAGGATCCTAAGCCTTAAGAAATAGAGGATCGGTTGGAAGGGAAGCTAAGGTATAGGGTGAAGTCAAGCTCTGATTAAAGGTTGCTTCAAAGCTGCGGTGCTGAGAAGAAGAGCCGTCTTCTACGCCATCTTCATGCTAGGCTGATCTGCGATCTCCATCTAGTCTTTTTCTTAATTTCTTGTATTAAAATTCTGAATTTTCTTTAATTTCTTATATTTAAATTCTACATCTTAATTTTAAATTTAATAAAGAAAGTTTCATTATTCTTTTCAATTCTAGCTCTTTAAATTATTTGTTCTTTATTGCTTTTTAATTTTACTATAAGTAGTTGCTAAGATCTAAATAGTAGATCTTAGTATCAAATTTATTTTTGCATAATTTAAATTCTATTTTTATTTATAGATCTATTTTTTGACTTTAATTTTTTCTTTTCTTTAAAAAAATCCTTACTTTTTTTCTTAAAAAAAAAAAGAATCAAAGATTTTAGAAATAAATCATTGCCTCTCTGTGGATTCGACCCGACTCACCACTTTCTTCATAATTTTTAGTTAATTTAAAAAGTAAAGAGTCGGATTTAAATTGATAAACACGGTGTCTTAACGACAGCATCATTCCCTATCAAGTTTTTGGCGCCGTTGTCAGGAGGCATAAAAATTAAAATTTTTTATTCTTTGATTTTTTTTACTGCCTACTCATTATTTTTTATTTTATTTGCAGAAAAAAAAAAATAAAAAAAAAGGAACAAGGAAGATTAGGGCACGAACAAAACTAATCCTATTCGGTGAGATCATTCCTAAACCCTAAATCTCTTTCTTTATTTTTAATATTTGCTTTATTTTAAATTAACTAAAAATATTACCTACGTAAACCTAATTAAAAATCTCATCACAAGATTAGAAACCCTAATTATTTAGAGCATCCATCATATTAGTTTTTATTTTTATTTTTGGTGATTGCTGGAGTCAAGGTAAGCCTTTTTATAATTTAATTAGTAGTTTAAATTGCATAGAACTCTTTGATTGGAATTTTTTTTTTTTGCATATTCATATTAAACCAAATAAGGGCACAACCCATTAAACAAGATAAGGTGGGGATTTGATCACCCTTCCTTAGCCCACAAACAACCAAC
>QRFJ01001981.1:20988-68497 GCA_006176705.1 Cocos nucifera | reverse complement strand
AAATTGTAATTAATATACATTCTAATCAAAGACTTGATTTAAGGAAAGCTACCTGCTATAATAAAGTGCAAAAGAGAGTATATGTGGATTGCCCAAAGCCTAGTAATGGGTCTCTGCACCTAGGTAAGTGTAAAATTCATGTAAGGTGAAGGAAAGGCCAGGATGCTCAGCACAAAAAAAAAAAAAAAGGGCAGTGTGAAAGCTACCTTAATTCATGAGTATAAAATTGAGAATGTATAGAAAATTGACCAAAATAGGTGATAAGAGAGGATACTTTTGTTCTTTTAATTTAATACTGAAATGCTAAAGTTAGTCATCATGAACACAAGTGCTATAGATCTTTGATGTACTCTAAGAAAGTTTTTAATTATATTGACTGAAAAATTTGCTTCTGAAGCTCAATGCTTAGTTAGCAGTATTTTCTAAACTTTTTGACCTTTAATCCTAGATTTTATCTTTGTGATGGATAATCTTATTGAAACATGGTATTAAATAAAATATTGCTAAGGGACTAGCAATGACTAAGTTGGGGGGTGTGATAAGTGGTAAAAATATACTAATAAAAGTATTAAATTATAAAATAAATTAATCTATTTCTTTAAAAATTGATACTTTTATTAATCTTATGAAGGAAAGAAGGCCACTAATGTGAAGATCTTATTTTTTTGGTTCAGATGAAATAAATTTCAGACAAAAGAGACTTCAAAC
The DNA here is from genome assembly GCA_006176705.1 of Cocos nucifera. Lineage (NCBI taxonomy): Eukaryota > Viridiplantae > Streptophyta > Magnoliopsida > Arecales > Arecaceae > Cocos > Cocos nucifera. The sequence goes on along the minus strand of QRFJ01001981.1, from coordinate 67,789 downwards.
GAGCCCAGAATTGAATTTTAAAAAAAAAAAAACTCGGTTCGGTTCAAATCGGCTTAGAAAATTGGTTCAGCGGTTCGGCCCGGTTTGATCGAAACAGCAGACTAACCCACCGACGCAACGCTGACGTCAGCAATTTTTACGGCACATGGTGGACCAATCGGAGAGTATTTCGGACATTTTAGATCAGAAAAAGTGCTCCGATTGGCTGAAGAACGCGGCGGTTCATGCAACACCGGGCTTGCACATGGTCAATGGAGGGCAATTTGGAAATTTTGGCTGATCCAATGGGCGGTTTTCACTGAAACTCGATCGGACGGTCGAAGCAAAGGCGCTGATGGACGGCATCCGTAGCTCCCGATCGAGATCCAACGGCTGGCATGAAATCCAACTTGATCTAGGTTATTTTAAGGGGTTTTTAAGTGGTTTTTGGATCGTTTGATCAACATCTAATGGGCAGAATTATCCAGATCTTAATTTGAATTATTTTAGGAGTCTTAAACCTAATTTTTGATGGATTTTGGGGGGAAATCAAACTCTTTATCTATAAAAACCTACTATTGTCATGAAAAATTAGAGAGAGAGAGACAGGGAGAGAGAGAGACAAAGAGAGATAGAGAGAAAGAGTGAGAGAAGTCAAAAAAGAAAAAACAAAAAGAAAGAAAGGAGAGAGGTAGAAAGAGAAGAGTGATTTGTGAGAAATAAAAAAGAGTTTTTGATTTTTTTTCGACAATCAAGACATCGATCAAGGAGCATCTTCTTCTTCACCAAGTTCTCCACACCAAGAGCAACGGATAATCAATTTCAGCAATCAAACAGTCTAATTTCTCTATGCTTTTTATTTTATTTACTGTTTTTGAATTTATTATCATGAACTAAATTTTATTTTACTAAGGCTAAGGTGTAGCCACTCTTTTGATGCAATATTCAGTGTGATTATTTTTAAATTTTATTCATAAGGAGTATATAAATCTGATCTTAATGCTTTTAGATTACTGGCCATCTTCTAATTGATCTGAATGAACATAGATGTTACGGACCAAGTACATCTATGTTATTGCTTCTTGATTATATACCTTGTATTATGAATCAAATTAGAATTCATATGCATGCAGAAATTTTAGTGCGCTTTGGACGCAGCGTATTTTAATTAGAGGGTTTCACAAAACCTAATGCATTAATATTTATTTAAATTACACCTGGACCAAAGGATAATTAATAAATATTAATAGTTTTGCTATGCCTGGATCAAAGGATAGTGAATAAATTAGGAGACTCCACCATCACATGAAATAAAATTAATCTAAAAATCTGAATATTATATTGATTGAGTTGGTGAACCGATTGCCTTAGTAATCCATTGCTCTTGAGTTTAAAATCCTAATAATTTACACTCTCTCTATTTAATTAAAAACTTTTAATTATTTTTTTTATTTTCTTTAATTTCTTATTCTCATAAATCGATCTTCTAAATAAAGCATAGGAAAGAGCTTTTCAGTACTTATTTTCCAATCCTCTAGGGACGATACTCTACTGATTCACTTTATTACTTGATCGACTGGTGCACTGGCCATAGCTATAAATTAGCATGCATCAAAGGTATAGGCTTCGTCCTCACTCTTGTTCATGAATGCACCTCCACAGGATGCATCTACCATCTATCTGTATTGATCTCCTAAACCCTCATGGAAAGCTTGAACTATTTACCACTAAGACAGACCATGGTGTGGGCATTTTCTAAGAAGTTTCTTAAGTCTCTCCCATGACTCGTGAATCTGTTCTCCTGGAAGCTGAGCAAATTCAGTGACAGTTCGCCTCATAATGTTGGTTCGGCCTATGGGATAAAATTTCTTGAGAAATTTACTTTGCAATTCAGCCCAAGTTTTAATTGATCTTCCTATTGTGCCAAGCCAGTACTTGGCTTTGTCTTTTAATGATAAGAAAAATAAAATTAGTCTGAGGGCATCATTAGTTGAATTTTGTACTAGTGCAGCCTTTCAATGTTATGGTTGGGTTCAACTAGATTAGGTAAAGTAATTTTCTATCGTATATGTACTAGTGCAATCCTAACGTGTGGTTCAAAATTTTTTTAGAATTTTTAAATTTTTTTTTATATTTTATTTTATTATAATATTATTTTTATAAAAAAAATAATTTTTTTAGATTATTTTAATTATTTTAATTATTATTTTTAATTTAATTTAATTTAAATTTAATTATTATTTTTAATATATATTTTTTAAGTTAGTTTAATTTAATTTAATTTTTAATTTAATTTTTATTTTATTTTATTTTTAAAGAAAAAAATAAAAGTTCTAAAAAAAATTCTTAAGGAGTCCTGAAACTAAAAAGAGAGAGAAGAATTAGGTTTAATTATATTTGATGTTGGTTAGTAATCAAGTTGGTCAATCAATCCTGACTAAGGATTATCCTAGATCTAGATAGCTCCTAACTGTTAAGATCACCTTCAAGCCCTCCAAGTATAGGATTAGCCAATTAACTAACCAGATAAGTATAAGATCGATGGAAGTCCCCCCGTTGCTTACCTTAGACATCAATTATGCTTGGCCAGGTAAGCAAACGGAACCAATTAGAAACCACCTTTCTTTGGGTCCAGTCATTCCTGAACCACTTTCCTAGACACTAGTCAAATTGACTAACCCTAATCTAGTTCAACTCTTAGGATTCCTCATCCTATTGAGCTCGAGTTCCTAGGGCTGATGTCTAATTGGTTTTAAAATTAGAGGCTTAGGTCAATGCAGGATGCTAATTGGTTATTTATGGGCCAAGAAAGGGTGATCAAATCCCCACCTTATCTTGATTAATTGGGTTGTGCTCTTAATTTGATTTAAAGATGAATATACACAATCACTTTCAATAAGGAATTCTATGCAACTAAAGTAGATGCATTAAATTGATTAAACTTAAGAGCTTACCTTGTCTCCAGCGATCACCAAAAAAAAATAAAAATAAAAATAAAACTAATATGATGTATTCTCTAAGCAGTTAGGGTTTCTAATCTTATCATGAAGCTTTTTGATTAGATTTAAGTGGATATATATATATTTTTAAAATTTAATTTTAAAATAAAATAAATAAAAAAAGGAAAAGGACTAGGGTTAGGATTCATCTCACCAAGCAAAACTAAATAATTTATTACTTACCCTGGTTCTTTTTATTCTTTAACCTTTTTTTCTATAAAATAAAAAAAATTAGCAAGTAATATTTTAAAAAAATATTTATAATTAATTTATAAAAAAATAAAAGAGATAAAAAATTTAATGTCTGTGCCTTCCCTGGCAACGGTGCCAAAAATTTGATAGGAACGCGATGTTGCTATTAAGACACCATATTTATCGGTTTAATCCGACTTCTTAAAATAATTAAAAATATGTAGATAGTAGTGAGTCGGGTTGAATCCATAGAAAAGGTAGTATTTTTAGATTTAAAATCTTTAATTTTCTTAAAAAAAGAAAAAAATTTGGAAATAGAATTTGAAGTTGGAAATTTAAAATTATGAAGTAAAAATTAAATTATGCAGAAAAATAAATTTCGTACTAAGATCTACTAGTTAGATCTTAGCATCTACTTGTAGAAAAATAAAAAAAATAATTAAAATATAAAAATTAAATTATAATAAAAATAAAAAGTTGAAATTAAAGTATAATAATAAAATTTTTATTAATTAAAATTTTAAAATTTAAATACATAAAATTTTTAAAAAAATAAAGTAAAATAAAATAGCCCGATCTCTGATCTTAGATCGGCATGGGTGGAAAGATGGTGTAGAAGCCCAGCTTTTCCTCTTGGCACTAGTTGTCTTGAAGCAGCCATTAACCTAGAGACTAGATTCACCCTGTACCAAAGCTTCACCTTGATCGGAGAAGTTGATTTTTGGAGGCCTGAGGTCCTTTTTATAGAGTTAGGAGGGTTGGAGAGTTTTCTTCTGGAAAATGTGGGACTAAGAAGCTCTTAGATCATCAAAATATGGAGAAATTTGAGTAAAAATTAGATTAAAAAGAGTTCTGAATAAATTTTGCTGCTCTGGATGAAATCTGGCCATTAATAGGAATCCAATGGATAAAAAATCATCAAAATTGGATGTGTATCAGCCCAGATCTGGTCGGATTAAATTCTGACTGTCCGATCGTATGTTGATGGAGGAAATCTGACCGCTGATCGCACGTCGGGAGTCCTAATCGCTGCTGGGAGCATTCTGGACCATTGGATCTTCATTAGTTGGTTTTCTAGCCATCGGATCATGCTAGATTGCTGATAGAATTTGAATCAAATCCAGAAATAACCACCGCCGTCCGATCTTGACCGCAATCAACTGTAGCCATTCGATTGTGCAATTACTGCTCCCATGGACCACGTGGATCGGTCACACCATACACCGCAACTAGTCAGCACCTCCTGTTGCCGAGTGAAAAGACCAAAATATCCTGTGAGCCGCGATAGATTTTTGTGGACTCTTTAAGGGTCTAGGTCCATCACGTGTCGCGCTGTGATTTGCCAGATTTTGCTGAGCTGGCGGTCCATGCCTAGATCGTAGACCGATTGATAGCTTCAATGGCTAAGTCAGCTTTGATGGCTTGGCTTGGCTTGGTGGCTTGGCTTGCAGAGCCGGCTGAGCCATTTTCTTTTTTTATTTAAATTTTATTTATTTTATTTATTTAAAAATTTATATCTTCTTCGTTTTAGCTTCGTTTTGCTTCAAACTTATTTTGTTATGATAAAAAAAATGAGCTCTTTCCATTGATAATAAATTTTTTTTTTTTAATTAATTTTTATTAATTAAAAATATATTCTTTTAAAAATTTTTGGTATTATTGTTATTGATATAAATAAAAATAAATATCAAAACGTATATTATGATTCTTAACCTTTAAATCGATTCATCTATTTGATAGAAAACTTAACAAAAAGAACATTTTGCTATACTATATACTTATTTGTAAAAAAAAAGAATGTAATCTCATCTATTTTGAATAAATTATATTTTCCTTGAAGATAACTTTATCTTATCTGATGCTTCTTAAAAAGAATTTTTTCCTTTGTATAAAGAAATTACTAATTTAAGCCTATTTTTTTTTAAATTTTATTGGTATATTTTTTTTTATAAGATACAAATTTCTTCTCAAAACTTCTTCATTGGAAACAATTTTGCTTAAATTTTGCATGAATACCATTGTTAAGACTATAGATTTACTCTGATATATTCTAATATCATTTCTAAATTTTGTGGATATTGTGAGAAAAGTGATGAATCTGAAAATATATAAAATAAAATGATGAATTTGAAATATATCTTAACGCTGGTCTTAATACTTAAATTTTTTTACATTGAAAAACTATATTGATCATTTTTTTCAAAGTAATTTTATCTTTAAAATTAAAATTTAAATGATGTATCAACTTCAAAAAGGGGGAGGATGTTTTATTTTAACAATATTGATTAAAAGAAAGAAATTCAATCTGAATTTACTATCAATTTTTTAAAAAAGGGAGTTGTTCCAAAAGAAGGTATCACAAGCTGAAAAATCTGAAAATTTTAGACATGAATGCATGTATATTTGAATTTAAATTGATTTTGATTCATTTAAAACTTTTCTTGGACTTTGATGCTAAAAAAAAAGATGTTATTGAGTATATGCTTATTGAGTTAATTACATGCTCATTATTATTCATTCAATTGGTAATACGAGAAAAATATGTGATAAGATTTTTTGCTTTTGAATTTATTTAATTTTGGAAATTTATGTAAATTTATCTAAATTTATTAAAATTTATGATAAAATTGCTGATGAGTATTCTGAATTATGAAGTATGTTTCACTTCACTTATGAATCATATTCATATTTTATATGCCTATATTCAAAATTTTGTCATCATCAAAAAGGAGAAGATTATTGACCTATTTGAATTATAAAGTTTTAGTGATTATGGTACAATCATATGTTTATAGGATGTAGGATTTTTATATAATTTAAAAAAAAAAAAAATTAAGAAGAAGAAAAAGAATGATGATTAATGATTAAATAGAGCTAAACAAGAAATTTTGGAAGTCTAAATGTGAAAAAATCATTAAAATTAATGTAGAAAATCCTTAAAGTTGCAGACCAAAAAACCCCTCAAATAGAAAAATATACAAAATTTTTTAGTAGGCTATCATTCGAGTCGACTCAAGGTGGAGCCTGAGTCAACTCGAGTAAACAGATAAAAAGAAAGTTGGCATGCAAGAGTTTCAGCTAGCATGATCTCGAGCAGAGAATGAGTCAACTCAAGCTCTTGAGTCGAAGTCTCAGAAAAAATATAGAGAACATGTTTTGGGATGAAGTGTAGAAATGGTCTCGAGCTGAGGGTCGAGTCGACTTGGCTTCAACTTGCTCGAGCAGAGGGACGAGTCATCGAGCTCTAACAGCTAGTTCTAGAATTTTCTAAAGTATACAGAATTATCCTAACATCTGTTTTCACTCAATGGCTAATCGTCCTTCTAATGGCCAAAACTTTTCTCCAGCCATCTCCAAGACTATTGAAGGTTAGAGAAACATTTAGGAAGAAGATGAAGGATTTTAAAGAGAAAACATTTTAGATTTGAGTGAAGTTCATTGCACATCAAAAGAAGAGAGAAAAGAGAGGAACCAAGTATTAATTTCAAAGGGCTTTTAAGGACAATCTTCACCATCATCTATAGCATTCTCCCAAGCTTCAAAAAAGAGTGTTCAAGCTTCAAAAGAGCGAATCAATCAACCTCTTCTTCACATATCAAAAGAGTTTATTTTTGGTTTTTGATTTTTTGCTGAAATTACTAATCTTTGTATTTTGATTTATTTACTAGTTTCTTTGGAGGAAATAACTTGGGGTGAAGGCTTGTCCAAGCCAAGAATTAGATATTGTGTAGGTTTTATTTGGTGAGTCTAAAAAAACTAACTGGATTGATAGTGAGCCCAAAAAAATATTGGTGTAAGGTTATGGTTGGTGTTGGTGCAGAATCTAGTTGACGCTAGATCGAGCTGGAGTGGAAGAGGATGAGGTCACCGTCGGTGACCTGCAAAACAAAGTTTCATCTGGAGTCGGTGGTGGTGGCTCCGGTAGGACCCTCTGATGGTCAAGTCAGCTCTTCTGACCAACAAAAATGGAGTGCTTTGGAATGAGTTCAGCAGAGTTTAGAGGAGGAGAGGAGAGCTTCTAGAAAGTATATCTGGAGGGTCCCTTTTTATAGGCGGAGCTTATAGTGGATTGATGGTGATGGCCATACTATTCGATCATGGGCCGCTCGAAGCCGCATAGAGTTTGGTACGGAGAGGAAGGCATCGTCAGGCGAATAGTGATAGCCATACTGATGGGTCGTGGGCCGCATGGGGTTGGTTATGGAGAGAGTGGTGTCGCCAGTAGTGGTGGCCATGTCGTCCGATCAGGTCGCATGTGGCAGACTGATGGTCATAGTTCGTCTAGATGAATAGCCGTGGCTTTGAGAAAGCAGGCATTGATTGGTGGACTTCAGTATGTATCAATTTCAGAGAAGTTCGGACTCCTGGAGGAGTTCAGCCGAAGGAGTGCGGAGGAAGTTTGGCTCTAGTAGGCATCTGGCTGGAGGAGTGCGGCTAAGGCTCAGTTGCTGGGGAGTTCAAAAAGAGCTCGACTGCTGAGAAGTTCGATCGACTAAAGGAGTTCGATTGAGACTTGACCACTAGAGAGTACGGAAGGAGCTCGATCGCTGAGGAGTACGACCGACTGAAGGAGTTTGGCTAAGACTCGATCGTTGAAAAGTTTGGTAGGAGCTCGACCATTGAGAAGCTCGACAGACTGAAGGAGTTCGGCTAAGGCCCGGCTGCTGGAGAGTTTTGGAAGGATATTAACTGTTGAGGAGTCCAACCGGTTGGAGGAGTTTGGCTAAGACTCGACTGCTAGAAAGTTCGGTAGGAGCTCGGTTGCTGAGGAGCTCGACAGGTTGAAAGAGTTTGGCTAAGACTCGGGTGATGAAGCTCTTCCGTGGATATCGGTTGCATTAAGCTGAGGGTCGGATTTGACTTTGGTAGGAGCTCGGCCATTGAGGAGCTTGGTAGGCTGAAGGAGTTTGGCTAAGGCCTGGCCACTGGAGAGTTCGGAAGGAGATCAACCGTTGAGGAGTTTGATTGGCTAAAAAAGTTCGGCTAAGACTCGGATGCTGAAGCTCTTCCACAGCCACCAGTTGCATTAGGCTGAGCATCGAACTGAACTTTGGCAGGAGCGGTGTTTATCCCCAATAATAGTTTCCCCACTCCTGAGTTCGAAACTCAATGGAAGGGAGTGTAGAAAAGGCGACTGCCGAAGTTCTCTTCTGGGCTCCATGTTGGTTCAGATTGAAGCTCGAGGGAGATCTCATTTCTAGCCAAAGTTGATGTTGAAGTTGAAGCCCGGGGGAGATCTCATCTCCAACTAAGATTGAAGTAGATCTCGTCTCCTATGATCGAGGTCAGAGGTTAAGCTCCTCGAGGGCGATATTATCTCCAACAGTCAAGACTGACTCGAGGGAGATCTCCTCTCCTACAGCCGAGGTCGACTCGGGGGAGATCTCATCTCCTGCAGTCGAGGTCGCTGCAGACCCTCGGGGGAGATCTTATCTCTGGGCAAGATTGTCTCCAATCTTATCTCTGGCCAAGGTTATCTCGATCGCTTAGGAGAGATCTTATCTCTGGCCGAGGTTAATGCGGTCACTCGGAAGAGATCTTATCTCTAGCCGAGGTTGTCGTGGTCGCTTGGGAGAGATCTTATCTCTAGCCGAGGTTGACTCGAGTGCTTGGGAGAGATCTTATCTCTAGCCGAGATTCTCACGATCGCTCAGAAGAGATCTTATCTCTAGCTGAGGTTGGCTCGGATGCTCGAAAGAAATCTTATCTCTAGCCGAGGTTGATGTAGACTTTGAGGCCCGATGTTCGACTTTGCTCACATTAGGACGAGGTTCTCCTCCTGTTCCTAACGGGCTGTGGGAGCACATAAGGGCCATTGTTAGGGTCTCCCCCCCATCTCGTTCTAAATGAACGAGGCCTTTGACTTTGCTCGTGTTAGGAAGAGGTTCTCCTCCTATTCCTAACGGGCTGTAGGAAGCACATATTTAGGGCATTGTCATTGGGGCCTCTCCTTCCCATCTCATCTAAAATGAATGAGGCCTTTGACTTTGCTCACGTTAGGATGAGGTTCTCCTCCTATTTCCTAATTGACTGTGGGGGCACATAAGGGCCATTATCAGGGCCTCTCCCTCCATCTCGTTCTAAAATGAACGAGGCCTTCGACTTTGCTCATGTTAGGAATGAGGTTCTCCTCCTGTTCCTAACAGGCTGTGGGGACACATAAGGGCCTCTCCCCCCATCTCGTCTAAAATGAACGAGGCCTTCGACTTTGCTCATGTTAGGATGAGGTTCTCCTCCTGTTCCTAACGGACTGTGGGGGCACATAAGGGTCATTGTCAGGGCCTCTCCCTCCATCTCGTTCTAAATGAATGAGGCCTTTGACTTTGCTCACATTAGGACGAGGTTCTTCTCCTATTCCTAACGGACTGTGGGGGCATATAAGGGCCGTTGTCATGGTCTCTCCCTCCATCTTGTCTAAAATGAATAAGACCTTCGACTTTGCTCGTGTTAGGATGAGGTTCTCCTCCTGTTCCTAATGGGCTGTGGGGGCACATAAGGGCCGTTGTCAGAGTCTCTTCCCCCATCTCATTTTGAAATGAATGGGGCCTTCGACTTTGCTTCATGTTAGGATGAGGTTCTCCTCCTGTTCCTAACAGGCTGTGGGGGTACATAAGGACCTCTCCTTCCATCTCATTTAAAATGAACGAGGCCTTCGACTTTGCTCGCATTAGATGAGGTTCTCCTTCTATTCCTAACAGGCTGTGGGGGCACATAAGGACCGTTGTCAGGGCCTCTCCCCATCTTGTTCTAAAATGAACGAGGCCTTCGACTTTGCTCATGTTAGGATGAGATTCTCCTCCTATTTCTAACGGACTATGGGGGCACATAAGGGCCGTTGTCAGAGCCTCTCGCTCCATCCTGTTCTAAATGAACGAGGCCTTCAACTTTGCTCACTAGCCGAGGTTGTCACAGTCGCTTGGGAGAGATCTTATCTCTAGCCGAGGTTGGTTAGGACGCTCAGAAGAGATTTTATCTCTAGCTGAAGTTGTCGCAGTCACTTGGGAGAGATCTTATCTCTAGCCAAGGTTGGCTCGGGTGCTCGGGAGAGGTCTTATCTCTAGTTGAGATTGTCGCGGTCGCTCGAAAGAGATCTTATCTCTAGCTGAGGTTGACTTGGGCACTCAAAAGAGATCTTATCTCTAGCCGAGGTTGTCATGGTCACTTGGGAGAGATCTTATCTCTAGTCGAGATTATCGCGGTCACTCAGGAGAGATCTTATCTCTAGCTAAGGTTGACTCGGGTGCTCGGGAGAGATCTTATCTCTAGCTGAGGTTGTCACAATCACTTGGGAGAGATCTTATCTCTAGGTCCGAGATTGACATGGGCTCGAAAGAGATCTTATCTCTGCAGCCGAGGTTGGCTCACGGTCGCTCGAGGAGAGATCTTATCTCTAACCGAGGTTGGCTTGGATGCTCGGGAAGAGATCTTATCTCTAGCTGAGGTTGGCTCAAGCGCTCGGGAGAGATCTTATCTCTAGCCGAGGTCGTCATGGTCTCGGGGAGATCTTATCTCTAGCGAGGTTGATACGGACGCTCGAGAGAGATCTTATCTCTGGTCGAGGTTGGTCAGATTGTCATGATCGCTCGGAGAGATGTTATCTCTAGCCGAGGTTGGCTCGGAGTGCTCGAGAGAGATCTTATCTCTAATTGAGGTTGTCACGATCGCTCGGAAGAGATCTTATCTCTAGCTGAGGTTGGCTTGGGCATTCGGAAGAGATCTTATCTCTAGCCGAGATTGGCTCGGGCGCTCGGGCGAGATCTTATCTCTAGTCGAGGTTGACTCGAGCACTCAAAAGTTTGAAAGGAGCTCGGCCACCGAGGAGTCTGATCGATTGAAGGAGTTTGACTAAGACTCGGCCATTGGAGAGTTCGACAGGAGCTCGACCGCTGAGGAGCTTGGCAGGCTAAAGGAGTTCGGCTAAGGCCCGACCACTGGAGAGTTTGGAAGGAGATCGGCCATTGAGGAGTCCGATCGGTTGAAGGAGTTCGGCTAAGACTCGACCATCAAAGAGTTCGGTAGGAGCTCGACCACTGAGGAGCTCGACAGGTTGAAAGAGTTTGGCTAAGACTCTGGCACTGAAGCTCTTCCGTGGATACCGATTGCATTAAGCTGAGGGTCGGACTGGACTTTGGCAGGAGCTCGATCGTTGAGGAGCTCGACAGGCTGAAGGAGTTCAGCTAAGGCTCGACCACTAGAGAGTTCGGAAAGAGATTGGCCGATGAGGAGTTCAATTGGCTGAAAAAGTTTGGCTAAGACTCGGGCGTTGAAGCTCTTCCACAGCCATCGATTGCATTAGGCTGAGCATCGAACTGGACTTAGGCAGGAGTGGAGTTTATCCCCAATAGTTGGTGATCCAAAAAACCAATTGGATTGATAGTAAGCCCGAAAAAACTATCAGTGTAAGGTTGTAGTTGGTGATCCTAGAAAATTAACTAGGTTTGTTTGTGATCGTGGGTTAAAACAAATACACTGTAGTCAAGAGATTGTAGTGGAATTCCCAAGGGGCTCTTGCAAAGTGGATGTAGGTGCGAGGGTGCACCGAACCACTATAAATTATTTTATGTTTGTATTATTTCTTTTCTCCCTTATCTTCCATACATTTAATTTTTGCTTAGCTTGATTAAATTCTTGCATAGCCCTAATTATATCGTGATTTCGCTGTTGCTTGCATTATATATATCTCAAATACACAACTTAGTTTAAATAGAAGCACATACTTGCTTAAAGTTTAATTTGGCCTAAATTTTTTTAAATAACCCAATTTACCCCATTCTTGGGTTGCTACATTTTTGGACAATAGATACCTCCCAACCTTCAAGTTTGGCTAGCATGACTTCTAGTTCAACACTTTCAACACGAACTACCTACTATTAAGCACAGACATCTCCAACCTCTTGTCCGAACTTCAACCAATGATTCTCAACCGACTGACAAGTTGTGACAAAGGATAGCTACTCTCCGTGATAAACTCTATGTGGCCGAAACAATCCACTAGTAGATGATTATGGCTGTCACTATCATTCTGTTATGTGCTTCGCCTATATAAGAGACCCTTTATAGATACGTTCTTCTCTCTAAGTGAAGAAAATCGAGCAGAGTTTATGGCATGCATTTCAAAACTTTTTTGAATTTTATAGCAACGAAAGCTAAAACTAATCAAATATTAATCGACTGCATGTAATGATCAAATCATAAAACCCTACACAGGATCTAGACATGCTAATATGTTATAGAAAATTTAAATACGATCGATCAGCAAATCACATTTGCTGATTGACATATGTCTCAAAAATAATGTCTGTATGTGAGTAGATGATCTTCATGATCTGAATCCATATGAAAAAAGCCTTGCATGGTGCAACAGTCGCACACACATCTAGCCTCTATAGTGAGTCCACACGGAGCTCCTGATCTCAACAAGCTCCATTGGAGTGCTAGCTCCTCGTCGGAGCCTTCGATGGATGATCTCGATCGATCCAATCGATTACCTTTCTCCTGATCTCTCGAACACTCTAGAAGACCAGATGGTGTGCTTTGGAGGATGATGAGGTGTTGTCTAAATTTTGGTGATGATCGGGCACTCATAGTACTCTATCTCTCCATCCAAACCCAGAGACCTAAATCTAGGGTTTCACACACCCAAAAAATTTTGACGCCTGAAATTCCTCTCATGCCCTTTATCTAATTTTTTCATGAAACAAATTTTCATGGTAGAAGGACTCTCCTATTTGCCATAACCCCACTTTGAAACCCTTTTAGAATGGGTGACAAAAGAGAATAAAAAAGCAGGTGGCCTGAGAGGAGTAAGTTGGTGCAAGAGAACCTTTTCCTCACTTTTGAATTTTCTCACACCCAGATAAGAAGTGCCCCTCTCTTGGATTTCTCTCTCATGAAGTCTCTCACCCTCTTCACACATGCATAAAAAAATCCCATTTAAAATGGGCATGCATTAGAGGGAATGGCGTGTTGGTTTGGATAAGGGTTAAAGGTTGAACTAGTTTCAACCTCCCATTCAAATTCAAATTTAAATGAATCCTTATCCATCTCCAACACCACATCTAGATGGGTGACGAGCAGAAGGACTCTCCTTTGGCTCCCACTTAGAAAAATCTCAAAAAAAATGTATGACAATAGAGAGGAGGGGAGGGGAGTGGAGTTTGGATAAGGATGAGAGGGTTAGGAGGTTTCAACTAAACCAACCAACTCAAGTTGAATTCAAAATTCAACTCGATTCAATTTGATCCAACACTTGGACCAGGTCAACATGAGAAAGAAGGGAGGTGTGGACTTCTTCTGGGCATGAGAAATACTCATGCAAATTCTAAATTTGCATGAGAGAGCTAGCATGGAAAAGTCAAAGGTGGCGCAGGGAGTTTAAATTCAAACTAGCTCTAAATTTGATCCAAATTGGTTTCAACCAAACCAATTTTCTGGACCCAATTAGACTAGGTCAAATCTAACTAAATTAGGCTTAATCCAATCCAATTAAAATCTAATCAAATAAGAAATTAACTAGGTCTAGATCCTGATCAAATCAGGATCGAATCTCCCTTAGCAATTAGGTCATGTCATGACCTAATCGGGTCAAATCCAATCGAATCAAATTCAATCAGATTTTGATTGAATCCTCATTTCTCAATCAAATTAAGCTAATTAGTAATCAAATTATTAATTAATCCTTTAATAAACATAGAGTCTCAATCGGATGGGTGTGTGGGTATCAGAGTTCCATCAACATGAAACTCCCGAAGAGTCCCAAACCAATGGAACTCTTGAACCTAGTGTCCCAAACAAATGAAACTTATGATCATAGAGTTCCAAACCAGTGGGACTCTTGATCAGAGAGTCTTAGATAAGTAGAACTCAGAGTTCCAGTCCAGTGAAACTCTTGGTCATAGAGTCTCAATCTAGTGGGACTCTTGACCATAGAGTCCCAGATCAGTGGGACTCCTGGTCATAGATTTTTGGTCCAGTGGAACTCTTGACCATAGAGTCCTAGACCATTGAAACTCTTGATCAACCATCAGATCAAGTAGGAACTCCTATTGTGTACAAGTCCATAGGTTTGAATCCTAAGTTGGTAGCATAAGAACCAACTTTCTATACCAAACGATGTGACCATCTAACAATGGTACCCGACGTTCAGATAGATCGAATAGTTGCAATGCAACATCGACGAACTTGTAGTATATGGTTATCGTATAATTTATCCCCTTGATCTCAATGCTCAAAAGATAATCTAGGATTTAGCTGTCAATCCTAAAAATCATCTACAATGTATTTTAAAATTCAGTGTCCATCGAATGGACGATCCTGACCGAGGTTTTGCTAAATTGAAATACAATGATGCACTTGCTACAATACTTGGAGGGGTCAATCCCATTTTGACTCACACACTGACTTCATAAGTACTTGACTTTACTTAGTAGCCTTCCATCATTGAATTAGAAATTCAGGCAGTCTGGTATCTAAGTATAGTGAGTTGCTTGTAAGCCACCATGATGATTTTAGGTCTAAGAGACACTTATACCCATATCTTTTGTGAGCAACTCTTGATAGCGGAGAGCTCCATAGTTGGATTATGTTTAGTAAAATATAACCCTACACTTCACCTGCATGCCATACCAGTATTGCCATACTTCTTGGTTAAGAGGACAACCAACATATATGGCATACAATGACCTACACTCGATATATTGTCATCCTAGGTAACAACATATCATTTGGTTGTAAACTAGTTTAAGGACTAAATGACATATCCTCCTTTATTAAATCAAAATAGTCCTAAGGACTTCATCACAAAAAAGTTCATTATAGAAAGATGTAAATATATGATGAAATACCAGAATAATAATTTTATTTATTTATAATTCAAGTATAATTATATTGAGCTCAACCATCTATAACCTAGATGTTTGGCTTTAGAATATATTTTCCAACAACTCTCATTTAGACTAAAGCCATTCAGAATAGTATCGTATACCCATCTTTCATTTATGATTGTCAAACTCTTTGATTCCAAGGGCTTTAGTAAAAGGGTCAACCACATTCTCATTTCCATCAATCTTCTAAAGGTCGACGTCACCTCACTCCATGATCTCTCATACAAGATGGTAGCGATGCAGAATATGCTTGGTGCATTGATGTGCCTTCGGCTCCTTTGCTTGAGCTATGGCTCCAGTGCTATCATAGTATAGCAGAACTGGGCCATCCAAGAAGGGTGCCACTCCCAGCTTGCTGATGAACTTTTATAGCCACACTGCTTCCTTCGCAGCATCGGATGCCATGACATACTCTATCTCACACACAAAATCGGCCATAGTGTGTTGCTTGGAACTCTATCAATAGATCGCTCCTTCATTCAAGGTAAATACATAACCTGACACACTTTTGCTGTCATCATGATCTACTAAAATTTGAAATTAGTATATCCCATAAGTTTCAAGTTAGTATCTTCATAAATAAGCCACTGGTCCTTAGTGTTTTTTAAATACTTCAGGATTATCTTTACAACTTTCGAGTGATTCTCACCTGGATCAGACTGGTATCTACTCACTATCCCTAGTGAGTAGGCCACATCCGATCTCGTACACATCATGGCATACATAATAAAATCCACTATCAAAGCATATGGTATTATACTCATACACTCTCTCTCTTGAGGAGTTGTCAGACAATCCCTCTTTGAGAGAGTGATTCCGTGACCTATCGAAAGATAGTCCTTCTTGAAATTCACCAAGCTGAACCTCTTCAGCATGGTATCGATGTACGTGGACTGGAACAATCCAAGCAACCTTTTAGATCTATCTCTATAGATCTTCATCCTCAGGATGTGGGAAGCTTCTCCTAAGTCCTTCATGGAGAATTGCGATGATAACCAAACCTTTATGCCCTATAGTGCAGGGATGTCATTTCTGATTAAGAGAGTATCATCGACATACAATATAAGAAATACTACTGTAGAATCATTACCCTATTTATAGAAGCAAGGTTCCTCTATGTTCTTAATGAAGTCATATATTTTGATCACTTTATCAAAATGCATGTTCCAACTTCACGATGCTTGCTTCAATTCATAGATGGATCTCTGAAGCTTACACACCTTAGACTCGTCTGTGGATGTAAAACCTTCAGACTGTATCATATACACCTCTTCATCCAGCTCTTCATTTAGGAAAGCTGTTTTTACATCTATTTGCCAGATCCTATAGTTTAGATATGCCACTATCGCAAGCATGATCCGAATGGTCTTGAGCATTGCCACTAGAAAAAATATCTCATCATAGTCAATACCATAACATTGATGATATCCCTTGGTAACCAGACGGGCCTTATAGATCTCCACCTTTTCATTTGCATCACTTTTTCTTTTGAAAATCCACTTACATCTAATGGATTTTATCCCTTCAGGTGGGTCAACTAGTGTCCATACACTATTGACCTTCATGAACTTCATTTTGGACTTCATGGCATTTAGCAACTTATCGAAGTTGGACCTCTACATAGCATCCATGTAGGTGATTGGATCCTCGTCGTTCTCATCGAGTGCAATAGGATCATCATCCCAAACCAAAAAATCATAGTATCTGTCTGGTTGATGTGGTACTCTATCGGATCTCCGTAAAGGTGCCTCTTCAATGGGCTTTGGGTTTGATCTTATCAAATCCAGCTCTGTAGGTTCACTAGAATGTGTCGGTTCTTTTATCTATTGAACTTCACTAAATTCAACATTGGATGCAGCAGTTCCTTTCCTAAGGAACTTCTTTTCTAAAAAGACTATCCTATTGCTGACGAACACCTTTTGTTCTTCAGTAAGATAGAAGTAATAACCCCTAATTTTTTTGAGTTATCCTATGAACAAGCATCTATCGGACCTAGGTCCAAGCTTTTTGGTTGCAAATATTTGACATAAGTCAGACACCCCCAAATCCTAAAGTGAGAGAGTGTCAACTTACATCTAGTCCATATCTCATATGGAGTCTTTGCAACAGACTTGCTTGGAATATTGTTCAAAACAAAACAAGCAATCTTGAGTGTATACCCCCAGAACGAAATTGGCAGACTTGCAAACTCCATCATGGACTGAACCATGTCTAACAGGATTCAATTCTATTTTTTAGACACACCATTATACTATGGTGTTCCAGGAGGGGTCCATTAAGAAAGAATTTCATTCTCTCCTAGATATGTCAAAAATATGTTGTAAAGGTATTCACCTCCTTGGTCAAATCAAAGAATTTTAATACTCTTTTCAAGTTATTTTTCTATCTCATTTTGATATCATTTGAACATTTCAAATAAATCAAATTTACTCTTGATAAGATAGATATACCCATACCTAGATAAGTCATCAGTAAATATAATGAAGTAGTAATACCCATCTTTGGCACATGTGTTCATAGATCCACATACATCAGTATGTACTAGACTTAGAAGCTCAGTGGCTCGATCACCTTTTTCAGTAAAATATGATTTGGTCATCTTACCAAGAAGGCAGGACTCATAGGTAGTGAATGATTGATAATCATCTATGTCAAGGATACGCTCCTTGATTAACTTGTTAATCCTATTCTTGTTTATATGACCTAGTCGATAGTGCCAAAGATAGGCATCTGAGACATCATCTAGTTTTGGGCATTTATTTGATGTGTACATTATTCTAATAGGCTATGATAAAATATAAATATCATTTCTTAATTATCCTTGTTTTATTATAATATCATTCATAATGATATCATAATAATTTTCTTTTATTAACAAACAATGACCATCTCAGATCAAAAGTGTTAGATATGTGTGCCCTAGAAGCCAGAATTGGCTGACAATTGTAATACATTTCTAGAGGCAAAATTATAATTTTGACTATAAATAATAAAATAGATTATTTTCTATCATAAATATATATTTAGTGTCTATGATACATCCCTTGAGTTAATGGTAATGATATTTCATATTTTCAAGAGTTGAAAATTTAAGACATGAATTTTTATTTATTAATTCATAAAATGCTTCCAGCCATAGGATCATCATGAGGATGATGATTGATCCAGAAGGTTGGTGTACAATCGCTTCTTTATAGTAGATGAGTCTTGAGTCTATGGTGTAAAGACATCGGAGCGAGAGTACAGATACTCGTTAGAGAATGAGGGCACTGAGCATGACCACCTCGAGCAGTCATAAGAAAGTCTACCTTCTCGTCGATGACTAACTCAAAGCTGTAGTGGTGTGTCTGGTTCTTTGATCTGAGGTGCATCGGTAGTTTACCTCGAGGGTGTTATAGTTTGACTACACCATGACTCAGTCTCCTAACCATTCGGAACCCTGAGGTATATGTTCGCTATAGCATGTTCATTATAGGAATTGGATTGCACCAAGAAGGAATCTATCTACCTCGATGGATGAGGAGTAGTCCTATGATAATCATCAAGTCCATAATCCCATGACCATGGTAGAGTGAAATAATAGAAAGAGTTTCTATTAAGATTTTTATATCAGACTTGAATCGAATGATTAAATCATATGATAGAAATTAAGGTTTGACGAGTTCACCTTAACCCTAATCTGATCGGAGCTCAAGATAGAAGAACTTAATCACACAAGTAGCTGCACCAAGAGGTTCATTTTTAGTTTTGATAGATTGCCACCATATACTGCTAAGTGTCATTGATGAATTTTGGGAGCAATTAGAATGATTTAGATGATCGATCATTCTAGTTGTCTGAATCAGAAGAGTTCTGATCCATCGAAAGGAGTTTCAATGATGTCACGACATATCCCATTACCTTCAGAACTGAACCTAACTAGGTCACATAAATAAGAGTTTGGATCTAGATATCATCAATTTAACTAATCCAATTCAATTGATTTGAATTAGATTCAATTAGGTTTAAGAAAATCATGCTAGTACACGATTGAGCCTAACGTTCTCCTTCTACTATCATTAAAAGTTGTTTTGACTGAGCCAAATATTTTTGTGCTCACTCAGGTACCTTTACTTGATCTGACTGGAGCTTGTCTAGGTTAGAAAAGGGTTGTCTTAATTTATGAGATAAATTTGAGATAACACCTACCATTTTTCGTCACCTGCTAATTCTTATCTTTTGACTTTGGTCAAATGTTGATTTTTGATCCTTGGACATCTTTCCATGTGTCATGTACCCATAGGAGAGTAGATAGGGGCTTGTCCCCTTGCTAGAAATTGAAAAGGAGGGGATGCATGCCTAGGGAGGCATGCACCCATGGATAGGGATGACTGGAGTCCCATATGGATGGGACTCTAGGTTGCTTCATTAAATCAACTTAGGAAGGCGACTAGGACTCAGATTTGATCAGTCTTGGCACCACCTAAGGATGAATTGAAGGAGTTCTCATCTAATTAGATCAGGTAATGTCATTCCATCAATCAAATTTAGATCTATTGCATAAAGCAACATGATTGGCTGGGATGTTGTGGCACTGCATGGCGTAGCAGGGTCTATATAAACCCTATCTGCGCCCAACTTTTATAGAGTTCTCTCTTAGCCCAGGGCCTAAGGCTACCCCTCTCCCTCCTCCATGCCATCTTTTGGTTCTCTCTCTCCTCTCCATGCCCAAGGAATTTTGGGCTCCAGTTTGGTGCAATCCAGGCAAGAGGAAGCCGACGAGAAAGGAAGAAGGCAACACTACTGCAGAAAGGACTACAGATCTTCGAAAGAAGTTTTGAGGATCCTTCAAATTAGATCTAGATCTGATATTTGGAGAAGTGATAAAGAAGGTGAAGATCTCCAAATCTAGCCTAAGTGGATATCGATAGAGGCTAGGCACTTGCGTAGCTAGATCTAAAAGCTTAGGTAATCAGCAGGATCATCAAAGGATAATATGATTACCCAACATCAAGGTACAAATTAATCAAATTTAATTTATTTTTATTTTATTTATTAGATCTATAAAATTAAATCTAAAATATCTCAAATCTAATTTGGATATATGAGAGAAATTTTTAAAATATCTCTCTTGATCTGATCAAATATGAATAAATCTGATTCGAAAAATCAGGATTTCCTCTTCAACTGGTATCAGAGCCAGGTTCTAAAAATTATTTAGATCTGATTTTAATTATTTTTGATCTAATAATCAGAAGATTTTAGATGTCACATGAGATATAATTAAAACTAAAATTAAAAAACTTAAAATTAAATAATTTAGATCTAAGTTTTACAAGATGTATGACTAGTTATAAAATAGAATAGTTCTATACATAGTCTTGCATGTTTATAATTTAATTTGATCAAGTTATGATTTTAGATCTATTTATTTACTATTTTTTGATATTATAAATATTATAATAAGATCTAAAAAATAGTAAATAAAATTATTTAATTTTTGGATCATATGAGATAAGATGAATGCATGATTAGACTAGTTGTAGAATAGTTCTACATAATTATCTAGATTAGAATTTATTTTGATGTGATCAATTTAAATTTAATTTTTTAGATGAATTATCAGATAATTAATATCAGAACACATGCATGAAAAGATACATGAGATGTATGCGAAACATGTATAATGTTAGATCAAGTTTTATCTATGTGATATATGATGATTGATCTGGAAGGTTGGTGTATAATCGTTTCTTTATAGTAGATGAGTCTTAAGTCTACGGTGTAGAGATACCAGAGCGAGAGAATAGGTACTCATTAGAGAACGAGGGCACTGAGCATGACCACCTCGAGCAGTTAAAAGGAAGTCTACCTTCTCATTGATGACTTACTCGAAGCTGCAGTGGTGTGTCTGATTCTTTGACCTGAGGTGCATCGACAGTTCATCTTGAGGGTGTTATAGTTTGACTATACCATGACTCGATCTCCTAGCCATTCGAAACCCTGAGGTGTATGTTGGCAATAGCATGTTCATTGTAGGAATTGGATTGCACTAAGAAGAAATCTATCTACCTCGATGGATGAGGAGCAACCCTATGATAATCATGAGAATCAAGTCCATAAGCCCATGGCCATGGTATAGTGAAATAATAGAAAGAGTTTCTATTAATGTTTTCATATCGAACTTGAATCGAATGATTAAATCATATGATAGAAATTAGGGTTTGATGAGTTCACCTTAATCCTAATCTGATTGGGGCTCAAGATAGAAGAACTTAATCACACAAGTAGCTGCACCAAGTGGTTCATTTTCAGTTTTGATGGATTGCCACCATATACTGCTAGGTATCACTAATAAATTTTGGAAGCAATTAGAATGATTTAGATGATCGATCATTTCTGTTGTCTGAATCAGAAGAGTTCTGATCCATCGAAAGGAGTTTCGATGATGTCACGACATATCCCATTGTCATATAGAACTGAATCTAACTAGGTCATACAAATAAGGGTTTGGATCTGGATATCATCAATTGAACTAACCCATTTTAATTGATTTCAATTAGATTTAATTAGGTTCAAGAAAATTATGCTAGCATATGATTGAGCCTAACGTTCTCCTTCTACTATCATTAAAAGTTATCTCGACTGAGCCAAATATGTTTGTGCTCACTCAGGTACCTTTACTTGGTCTGACTGGGGCTTGTCCAGATTAGAAAAGGGTTGTCTTAATTTATGAGATAAATTTGAGACAACACCTGCCATTTTCCATCATCTGCTAATTCTTATCTTTTGACTTTGGTCAAACGTTGACCTTTGACCCTTGGATACTGCCCATGTGTCATGCACTCATAGGAGAGCAGATAGGGGCTTGTCCTCTTGCTAGAAATTAGAAAGGAGGGGGTGCATGCCTAGGGAGGCATGCACCTATGGATAGGGATGACTAGAGTTCCATACGGATGGGACTCCAGGTTGCTTCATTGAATCAACTTTGACCAGTCTTGGTGCCACCTAAGGATGAATTGAAGGGGCTCTCATCTGATTGGATCAGGTGATGTCATCCCACCAATCAAATTTAGATCTGATTGCACAAAGCAATGTGATCGGTTGGGATGATGTGGCACTGCATGGCGTAGCAGGGTCTATATAAACCCCGTCTGCACCTAACTTTTATAGAGTTCTCTCTTAGCCCATGCCCCAAGGCTGCCCCTCTCCCTCCTTCATGCCACTTCTGGTTCTCTCTCTCCTTCCATGCCCAAGGAATTTTGGGCTCTAGTTTGGTGCGATCCAGGCAAGAGGAAGCTGATGAGAAACGAAGAAGGCAGCACTACTATAGAGACGACTGCAGATCTTCGAAAGAAGTTTTGAAGATCCTCCAAATTAGATTCAGAACTGATATTTGGAGAGATGATAAAGAAGGAGAAGATCTCTAGATCCAGCCTGAGTGGATACCGATAGAGGTCAGGTGCTTGCGTGGCTAGATCTAGAACCTTAGGCAATTAGTAGAATCATCAAAGGATAATCAGATTACCCAACATCAAGGTATAAATTAATTAAATTTAACTTATTTTTATTTTATTTATTAGATCTATAAAATTAGATCTAAAATATCTCATATCTGATCTAGATACATGAGAGAAATTTTTGAAATATCTCTCTTGATCCGATCAAATCTAAATGAACCTGATCCAAAAAATTAGGATTTTTCCTTCAAAAAGTCCAACATATATTATGTTCATCATAAAAGATGGAGAATAGTAACAGTCACTTAAAATGACATTATTATTTTTGAATACCAGCTCAAGAGTTTCCAATGCTAGGACTGTAACTTTACTTCCATCCCCAATATTAAGGAATTTATTGCCATTCTTAAATTTTCTACTAATTTGAAGTCTATGTAATGAATTGCATATTTGAATTGGACTTCTGATATCTAATACTCAGGTAGATATATCATAAATGGAGAAATTATAAAGTATTATCATATAATAGCTTTGACCAGCAACCTCTTGCTGATTTCTTCCATTTAGCCTATCGGGTCAAGAGGATAATTTCTCTTCGGGTCTACCTAATTAGGGTCGACACTAGACCTCTTGCTTTCAAATTGTAAATGCTTACTACTATCCAATAGTGAATGGAGCGGACTTACACTAGCCATTCTATTTATCTGAAAGAAAAAATATGAAACCTCATTAGTACTTAAATTAATTAATTATAAAGATTTGAACCTTAGCCTAAAGATTCTTCCACTATTTTTAATAAATTGATAGCCTTTGCCTCTAATTTGAGGTATTACACTAACTCCTTAGTGGGTATTGGAATCCACATAAACTACAGATGGATCCGAGAAAAGATCTAGCCAACCTATGTACATCTATAGGTAGGTTCATAATCAATTATTTTTCTAAATAATTTTTAGTATTTAGATTTTGCCCCAGAAGCCAATTCAGTAGGCTATGGCCTCTACTGAAAAGTTCTGGTTAGGTCAAACTATTAACATGATTAACTTTGATTTATCAAACCAATGATAACCAGGCCCGAGGAAAGCACTGGCCAACCTGATTACCATTAAGAGAGTGCGACCTAATCATCATATGATGGATAGTAATTCTAATATCCAAATGAACACCAGGTATAAAGCACCTCCAATGTCCATCCAGAAAATTGGACTCACTACTATTCACCTTAATGGGAGGTTATGACTCAGTTATCCCCATAATTTAGTCATTTTAAGGACTTAATAATTTAGAAGATTTAGGTTACTTATGATTTAAGGATAGAAGGGACACGGATCCATTTTCTCCCACTGACTTCATCAAGTCAAATCCTCCCACTAACTTCACCAAGTCAATAGGTTAGGACTAGGATTAATTTAGGTTCATGGGCACCTAATTTAGTCTTATTGATTAAAATTAGTCAAATTGATTTCTAGTGACATGGGTCAGCCCGAATTACCAAGTGATCTAATCAAATCCTAATCGATCATGTCGATCAAATAAGTGAGATCAGTGGAAGGGATATACCATTAACTCATCAAAGATCAAATCAGTGTGAGTAGCTTTCAATAAAAAATCACTGATCTAAGCTGCCAAACTTACCTTAGACACCAATTGATTAATTAGATTTAATCTGATCATCTTAGTAATTTTGGGCTAGACCGCTTAGCTATGAATCAAGTCCATCTTGGTCCATGTTAAAGACATGGACTCGTCCAACTACAACTATTGAAGTTGAATCTTGAGTGTCCTTGATCTAATCTAAATTAATACTTGGTTAGATTTGATCAATTACTCTTATTAAATCCATTCTTCAACTAACTTTAGGTCAATCCAATTAATGGACCTAATTCTTCTTACCCTTTAACCTATAGCTTATGCATATGTCTTATAGAATCTTTAATTCACAATTCTAGATTCAATGAACAATACTTAATTCTTTTAATTAAGTTTTTGGACTGATGGATTGGGGTTCGATATTCAAAAATAATTTTTAAATTTTTAAAGGTTTTATTTTCTATTCACTAAATGGGTTGACTCATTTCATAAATGGGTCAGCTCATTTCATAAACAATAATCCTATTGCTAGTTTCATAATAGAAAATAAGGCATATAATAAAAATTAAATTATGAATTATTTTTTAGATTGAATCTAAATATATTCATATTTAATATTCATATTAAAATAATTTCAATGAATAAAAATTTTTCACTGTTCATCTTAATGAATGAGTTCATGGTGGCACCCCTACCGCCATAAGGGATCCCCACTGAATAGGAGGAGATGGCCTTTAAACCATATTTGTCCCTTATGACCAGAAGGATTGGTGGCTCATTCACCATCGATTACTCAGTTATCTAAATAAAACACATCTAATATGCTAACATTTATTTTTTTAATTACATATTATAACATGTCAAGCAACCCTTGCTCTGATACTATTGAAGAAAATCGAGCAGGATTTAGGGCATGCATTTCAAAACTTTTTTGAATTTTATAGTAGTGGAAGCTAAAATTAATCAAATATTAATCTACTGCATGCAATGATTAAATCATAAAATCCTACTCAGGATCAAAATATGCTAATATGTTATAGAAAATTTAAATGCGATCGATCAGCAAATCATATTTGCTGATTGACATGTGTTTAAAAAATAATACCTATGTGCGGGTAGATGATCTTCATGATCTGAATCCATAGAAAAAAATTTTTGCATCGTGCTATAGCCACAAACATGTTTGGCCTCTACGGTGAGTCCACACGAAGCTTTTGGCCCCAACCAGCTCCACTGGAGTGCTATCTCCTCGCCGGAGCCTTCAATGGTTGATCTCGATCGATCCAATCGATCACCTTTCTCCTAATCTTTTGAATACTCTAGAAGACTAGATGGTGTGCTTTGGAGGATGATGAGGTGGTGTCTAAAGTTTGGTGGCGATCGGACACTCACAGTACTCTATCTCTCCATCCAAACCCAGAGACCTAAATCTAGGGTTTTGCACACCCAAAAAATCCTGACACCTAGAATTCCTCTCATGCACTTTCTCTATAGAATTTTTTCATGAAACAAATTTTCATGGTAGAAGGACTCTCCTATTTGCCATAACCCCACTTTGAAACCCTTTTAGAAAGGGTGACAAAAGAGAATAAAAAAGTAGGTGGCATGAGAGGAGTAAGTTGGTGCAAGAGAACCTTTTTCTCACTTTTGATTTTTCTCGCACCTAGATAAGCGGGGCCCCACTCTTGGATTTCTCTCTCATGAAGTCTCTCACCCTCTTCACACATGCATAAAAAAATCCCATTTAAAATGGGCATGCATCGAAGGGAATGGCGCATTGATTTGGATAAGGGTTGGAGGTTGAACTAGTTCCAACCTCCCATCCAAATTCAAATTTAAATGAATCCTTATCCATCTCTAATGCCAGATGAATAAAATTTAAGATTAAAAATAAATAACACTGAATATTGCATCAAAAAAGTGGCTACACCTTAGCCTTAGTAAAAAAAAATTTAGTTCATGATAACAAGTTTAAAAATAGTAAATAAAATAAAAAGCATTGAGAAATTAGATTGTTTAATTACTGAAATTGATTGTCCGTTGCTCTTGGAGTCGAAAACTTGGTGAAGAAGAAGAGGCTCCTTGATCGATGTCTTGATGGTCGGAAGAAGAAAAGAAAATATTACAAACCCTTCCTTTTCTCTCAAAAATCTCTCTTCCCTTTCTACCTCTCTCCTCTCTTTCTCTTCTTTTTCTTTTTTTTTTAATTTCTCTAACTCTCTCCCTTTTCTCTTTTATTTTTTCTCTCACTCTCTTTTTCTCTTTTATTTCTCTCCGACTCCCCTCCTTTTATTTCTACGGCAATAGCAGGCTTTTTTATAGGCTAAGAAATCGATTCTTCCCCAAACTCCTTTAGAAATTAGGTTTAAGACTCCCAAAACAACTAAAATTAGGATCTGGATGACTCTAAACGTTACATGTTGATCAAACGGTCCAAAAATCACTTAAAAACTCTTTAAAAAATCCTAGATCAAGTCAAAATTCATTCCAGCCATTGGATCAAGCATTAGATTGAATCTGGACCATCTGATCATGCATAAAGAAGGCTTCTGATCTTTAGTTTAACGTCAGGATGAATCTTAGCCATTGGATCTCGATTGGGAGCTACGGATGCCGTCCATCAGTGTATTCTTTTCGACCGTCCGATCAAGTCTCAGTGAAAGACATCCGTCGGATCAGACAAAATTCTCAACTTGCCCTCTGTAGACCAAGCGTGAGCCTAACGTTGCATGGACCACCGGGTTCTTCAACCAATCGGAGCATGCTTCTTCATATAAAATTCCCAAAATGCCCTCAAGTCGGTCCACCGTGCGCCATAAAAAATGCTGACCTCATCCTGACATCAGCGCTACGTCGGTGGGTCGGTCTGCTGATGTGGTCGATGTTAGATATATATGCCCTAGAAGCCAGAATTGGCTGACACTTATAATACACTTCTAGGAGAAAAATTATAATTTTGACTAAAATCAATAAAATGGATTATTTTCTATCACATGTGTGTATTTAGTGTCTGTGATACATCCTTTGAGTTAATGGTAATGATAATTCATATTTTCAAGAGTTGAAAATTTAAGACATGAATAATAATTATTAACTCATAAAATGTTCCCGACCATAGGATCATCACGAGGATGGTGATTGATCCGAAAGGTTGGTGTACAATCACTTCTCTTTAGTAGATGAGTCTTGAGTCTACGGTGTGGAGACACCAGAGCGAGAGTATAGATACTCGTTAGAGAACGAGGGCACTGAGCGTGACCACCTCGAGTAGTCATTAGGAAGTCTACCTTCTCGTCAATGACTGACTCGATGCTGCAGTAGTGTGTCTGGTTCTTTGACCTGAGATGCATCGGCAGTTCACCTTGAGGGTGTTATAGTTTGACTACACCATTACTCGGTCTCCTAGCCATATCGGAACCCTGAGGTGTATGTTGGCTATAGCATGTTCATTGTAGGAACTGGATTGCATCAAGATGGAATCTATCTACCTCGGTGGTAGAGGAGCAGCCCTATGATGATCATGAGAATCAAGTCCAGAAGCCCATGGCCATGGCAGAGTGAAATAATAGAAAGAGTTTCTATTTAGATTTTCACATCGGACTTGAATCGAATGATTACATCATATGACAGAGACTAGGGTTTGACGAGTTCACCTTAACCCTAATCTGATCGGGGCTCAAGATAGAAGAACTTAATCACACAGGTAGCTGCACCAAGAGGTTCGCATTCAGCTCTGATGGGTTGCCACCATATACTGCTAGGTGTCACTGGTGGATTTTGGGAGCAATTAGAATGATTTAGATGATCGATCATTCTAGCTGTTCGAATCAGAAGAGTTCTGATCCATCGAAAGGAGTTTCGATGATGTCGATGATAGAGATCATGACATATCCCATTACCATACAGAACTGAACCTAACTGGGTCACACAAACAAGGGTTTGAATCTGGTGATCATCAATTGAACTGATCTAGTTCAATTGATCGAATGAGATTCAATTAGGTTCAAGGAAAATCGTGCTAGCACTCGATTGAACCTAACGTTCTTCTTTTACTATCATAAATAAGTTGTCCTGACTGAGCCAAAGGAGTTTGTGCTCAATCAGAGGCCTTCATATGGTCTGACTGGAGGTTGTCCAAGTCAGAAAAGGTTGTCTTATTTTGTAAGACAATTACCTGCCATTTTTGGTCACCTGCCATTTCTTGTCCTTTGACTTTGGTCAAAAGTTGACCAAATTTGACCATTGACTTTGACTTCTTGATCCACATGTGTCATGCACCTATTGGAGAGCTGGTGGGGGCCTGTCCCCCTACCAGAACCTAGGCAAGGAGGAGGGCGCATGCCACCCTTGGCGTGTGCCCAAGTAGGAGGCGCCTAGGAGTCCCTTGTTGGACAGGGACTCCATCTCCTTTTTGGATTCCAATTAGAGTTCTCCTAAGAACCAAGTTTGACTGGTCTTAGGCACCATCTAAGGAGGAATCCAGGGGACTCTATTCCCACCAATCAGATTTAGATCTGATTTCACAAAGGGTTGTGATTGGTTGGGAAGAAGAGGAGTTGGATCACGCATAGTCTATAAATAAGACCCTGCGCCCAACTCAAAGAGCATTTTGAAAAATTTCCACACCCCAAGGCTGCCTCTCCTCCTTCTCCTCCATGCCAAGTCCACCTTCTCCCTCTCCTCTCCATGTCCAAAAGGAGTTTTGGATCTTAGGTTGGTGCAATCCAGATCAGAGAAAGGCGATCAGAAAGCTAGAAGGCTGCATTGCTGCAAAGGACAACTGCTGATCTTCAAAAGGAGTTTTGAAGATCCTCCAGATCAGATCCAGATCTAATTTTTGGAGACATGATAGAGAAAGAAGAGGATCTCCAGATCCAGCCTGAGTGGATACCGGTAGAGGCCAGGCACTTGCGTGGCTAGATCCAGAACCTTCCGCTGCATACAGGATCATCAACGGGTAATAGGATTACCCACATCAAGGTAAATTAAATTTGATTTAATTTATTTAATATTTTATTTTAATTATTAAAATAATAATAATTAGATCTAAAATATCCTAGATCTGATTTGGATCAAAGAAAAAAATTTTTGAAATATATCTCTTGATCTGATCAGATCTGAACGAACCTGGTCCAAAAAATCAGGATTTTTCTTCAACTGGTATCAGAGCCAAGGTTCTAAAAGTGTTTAGATCTGATTTTAAATTTATTTTAATTAAAAAATAAGTGATTTTAGATGTCACATGAGATGTGATCAGATCTAAAATCAAAAAAAATTAAAATTAAATGATTTGGATCTAAGATTAGAAAATATGCATGACTAGTTCTAAAATAGAATAGTTCTATAGAATAGTCTTGCATGTTTTAATTTAATTTGATTAAATCATATTTTAGATCTATTTATTTACTATTTTTTGATATTATAATTATTATAATAACATCTAAAAAATAGCAAAAATAAAAATTATTTAATTTTAAATATCATATGAGATATGATTGATGCATGTCTAGACTAGTTGTAGAATAGTTCTACATAATTATCTAGATTAGAATTTATTTTGATTAGATCAATTTAAATCTAATTTTTTAGATTATTATGAGATAATTTAGATCTGAAAAATATGCATGATTCGATACATGAGATGTATGCAAAATATGCCATGATTAGATCTAATTTGTATATGAGATATATGATATAGATCTAAAACTGTTTTGTAGTATTACATGTTCCTGATTAAGGCATTCCTCTTGGCCGTCCGGTCATAAGAACGAAGAAGGATTTAAAGGCCCTCTCCTTCCCATTCGATGGGGTGTTCTTATGATGTGTAGGGGTGCTGCGTGTTCGTCCTTAATCAGAAACCCAAAACTTACTTTCTGCAAAACCCTAGATCCTGAAATCCCTAGGATTTATTGTGCATATTTTGTTTATGAACCCTACTTAATTAAGAATTAAGATTATGAAATATTAATTAGGTCTAAAATTAAGAATTTTAGATCTAAGACATATTCATAATACTGGGTTCGGGCTTGGGTAGCTCAATTAGGTCTAAGCGGTTGATCAAACCGAATCAAGAGTTGGTTAGATGGGATCAACAATGCTTAAATTGACCAGCCTAATAGGATTAAGTCTGGGTCAAGATCGAGTCACGATCAAGCAAGACCTAATTAGGCTCAGAGGTTAGAGTCTGGATTGTAGGCTAACCCAATTGGTTCTGACTCAACAATTTGGTGTCTAAGGTAAGTTTGGCACATACGACCGACTGATTTTTAATTGGAAGCTACTCGACCTGAATGCATTCTTGTATGAGTTAATGGCATATTCCTTCCACCGATCTCACTTACCTGGCCATATCTGTTGACACAGTTCTGATCTGAGGTGGTCAATAATCCGAGCTAACCCATGCCACTAGGTTAGTCATAATTGTTATGACTATGACAAGTCTAGTTTAATGAGACCTGAATCAATTCTCCCTAAGAAAAGATTAAGTCTGAGGTCTTCCACCATTGTAGATGTGCGGGCCCTTCCCGGGGTTGATTGTTCTCGGCTGGATACAGTGGCTCAGTTGCACCGAAAAGATGCAACCATGTCTATTAGGCATTGGATGCTATGGGCTGGAGGATGAGTTGGGCTCAATATTCTTGGATACGGTGAGAGACTCAATTAGGAATCCAGTCTATGCAAATGGTGGGTCTGACTTAACTAAGGAGTGGATCAATATTCTGGATACGGTGAGATTCATGAATTAGAGACCAAGTTTGGGTGCACCATGATTAGAGAATCATTGAACAAGAGTTGTTCACTCATTGGCTAACCCATCACCAATAACTGTTAGGTGAGGTGATGAGTCAGTTGGTGAGACCGCACCACCCACTAGAAATCATTAATCATGGAGATTTTCGCATCTCTACAGAGGGAGTGTAGGGATCCGAGAAAATAGTGGGAGCTAATTTGTTTAAAAATAAAATCTTTAAATAAATTGGTCAAGTCATAATTACAGTATCTAACTAGAATCTTTGACTCTCTATAGAAAAATGTCTGCGTCCAACCCATTAGCACGTATCCTGGACACACATAGACTGACCGGACCCAATTATAAAGATTGGCTCAGGAACTACAAAATTATTTTGGGTTCTGAGAAGTTAACCCATGTATTGGACCAGGACCCTCCCACCTTACCAGCCCGTCCATCCACTGAACAGAGAGCATCTCTGAAAAAAAAATGGATAGACGAAGATAATAAGGCCAGATATTACATGTTGGGCTCGATGTCTGATGAGCTCCAGCGCCAACATGAAGATATCGGGACTGCTCGCCAAATGTTGGCTCACCTGCAGGAGATGTTTGGTGAACAGAGTCGCGCAGCCAAGTATCAAGTCACGAAATGACTTTTTTAAGGCTAAGATGCGTGATGGGCAGTCAGTCCAAGATCACTGTCTGATGAATGATCAAGGACATGGAAGAGCTTGAGAAGCTCGGTGTGAAGTTAGGACTTGGATCTGCAGAATGATATTATTCTGCAATCCTTGACTGATGCATATGGGCAATTCATCATGAATTACCACATGCATAAACTTCAAAATTCCTTGGCCGAATTAATGAACATGCTGGTTACCGCTGAGCTTTCTATGAAAGGTTCTAAAGGCTCAGTTCTTGCTATGGAATGGACTTCTTCCAAAAGAAAGTCTTATGGAAAGAAAAAGAAGTCTGTGAAAAAGCAAAAGGTGGAAGGAGGAAAGAAGAAGAGAGCCGAAGAAGAAGGCCGCTGATCAAAGGAAAGTGTTTCCATTGCAACAGCGACGGCCACTTGGAAGCGGAACTGCCCTACTTACCTGGCCACCCTGAAGAACAAGAAGGAAGGTCCTTCTGGAGGTATGCTCGTTATTGAGTCTAACCTTATGGTTTCTTCTGCATCCAGTTGGGTGCTTGACTCTGGTTCTAGTGCTCATCTGTGCACTTCTATGCAGGGTCTTGAGGATAGCAGGAGGCTGAGGGATGGAGACATGATCCTACGCATCGAAAATGGAGCAAGAGTTGCTGCAGTGGCCGTGGGAACATACCCTCTTCGATTACCATCTGGTTTAGACTTAGTTTTGAAAAGACTGTTATTATGTGCCTGCAGCTAGCAGGAATTTGATTTCTGTTTCATGCTTAGCACTAAGAAGGCTATGTGATTACCTTCTTTAAGGACCATTGTAACATTCTTTATGAAAGAAATAAAATTGCAAATGGTTTCCTTATTAATGGTCTTTATCAGCTTACATATTGATGTACCTATTCTTAACTATCGAGCAAAACGTGAATGCCAAACGACCTAGGGATAGTCCAAATGATAGATATCTATGGCACCTGAGATTAGGTCATATAGCAGAAGATAGGATCAACAAATTGGAGAAAAATGGGCTATTGAGTCCATTGACTTTCGAGTCATATCCAACTTGTGAATCTTGTCTTCAAGGCAAAATGACTAAACTCCCTTTTGTTGGACATGGGGAAAAGGGCCACAGATCTCCTTGCCCTAGTACATACTGATGTGTGCGGCCCATTTGATGTGCCGGCTAGAGGCAATTTTGTCTACTTCATTACCTTTACCGATGATCTATCTAGGTATGGGTATGTGTATCTTATGAGACACAAGTCTGAAGCTTTTGAAAAGTTCAAAGAATTCAGACATGAAGTAGAAAAATAAACTGAAAAACCCATTAAGGTTCTTCGATCAGATCGAGGAGGTGAATACCTTAGCCGGGAATTCCTAGACTATCTCAAGGAAAATGGCATAGTCTCTCAATGGACTCCACCAGGAACACCTCAACTCAACGGGATTTCAGAACGGAGAAATCGGACTCTATTGGATATGGTTCGATCCATGATGAGCTTCACAGACCTCCCTGATTTTCTTTGGGGACATTCATTGTTAACTTCAATTTATCTACTGAATAGGGTTTCCCTCTAAAACCGTTCCTACCACACCGTATGAGATATGGCACGGTAAGAAACCAAGTCTGAGTCATCTCAGAATTTGGGGTTGTCCGGCTCACGTCAAAAGACAACAAGCGGACAAGTTAGAGTTTAGGTCCTTTAGAGCTCGATTCATAGGATATCCTAAAGAGTCATTAGGATACTATTTCTACATTCCAGAAGACCACAATGTGATTGTGAGTCGACATGCCATCTTTCTTGAAAAATAGTTTATTCAAGATAGCGGCATTGGAAAGCAGATTAAGCTTGATGAGAAAGTCTCACAAGTACAACGAGCTAAGGACCAATTGGAACCAAATCAGGTTGAGCCAATAAGAACACTACCTCCTCCACCTCGTAGATCGGAAAGAGTTTCCCATCCCCCTGAAAGATACTTAGGTATTATTTTTCAGAGGAAGTAGAGGAAAATGTTCCTCATAGGTAATGGTGCTCATGGTGATGATCCCAAAACCTACAACGAGGCGATATCAGATATCGACTCCGAGAAATGGCTTAGAGGCAATGCAAGTCAGAAATTGACTCGATGCACTCAAACCAAGTCTGGACCTTGGTAGATCCACCAGAAGGTATAGTACCTATTGGGTGTAAATGGATCTTCAAGAGAAAGATTGGTGCAGATGGGAAATGTGGAGACATTCAAGGCTAGACTAGTGGCAAAAGGTTATAGTCAACGCGAAGGCATTGACTATCAGGATACCTTTTCTCCAGTAGCTATGCTAAAATCCATCCGCACATTGCTTGCTGTTGCAGCCTATTTCGATTATGAAATATGGCAAATGGACGTGAAAATGGCATTCTTAAATGGATATCTTGAGGAAGATATCTATATGGAACAGCCGCTAGGTTTCACATCCAGTGATACTGATCACAAGGTTTGCAAGCTGCAAAGGTCCATATATGGACTTAAGCAAGCATCTCGGAGCTGGAACACTCGTTTCAATGATGTGATCAAAATATTTGGTTTCATCAAAAAATGAAGAGGAACCATGTGTCTTCAAAAAGGTCAGTGGGAGCGCTGTTGTCTTCCTCGTATTGTACGTGGATGACATCCTCCTTATTGGGAATGATATTCCCATGTTGACAACAGTCAAATTATGGTTGTCCAAGAAAATTCTCCATGAAAGACCTAGGTGAAGCATCCTTTATTCTAGGAATTAAGGTCTATAGGGATAGACCGAATAGGATGCTAGGACTTTCACAGAAGATGTACATAGAGAAAGTACTAAAGAGGTTTAGTATGGAAAACTCTAAGAGGGGATTAATACCCTTCAGACATGGTATTCATCTTTCCAAGAAGATGTGCCCTAGCACACCTGAGGAAATAGAACGCATGAGCAAGATCCCTTATGCTTCTGCAATAGGGAGCCTCATGTATGCCATGCTATGTACACGACCTGATATAGCCCATGCTGTGAGTGTCACAAGCAGATATCAGTCAAATCCAGGTGAAGAACACTGGACTTCTGTGAAATGTATCCTTAAGTACTTGAGAAGAACTAAGGATATGATGTTGGTCTTTGGTAATGGAGAACTCCAAGTCCAGGGATACACAGACTCGGATTTTATGTCCGATATAGATGATCGAAAGTCGACATCTGGGAGTCTGTTTGTGTGCAATGGTGGAGCTGTCAGCTGAAAGAGTTCCAAGCAAACCATGATAGCAGATTCCACCATGGAAGCAGAATATATCGCTGCATCAGAAGGCTGCGAAGGAAGCATTCTGGTACAAGAAGTTTGCTGCAGAAATTGGAGTAATGCCATCAGATGCCATTCCTCTATACTGCGACAACAATGGCGCCATAGCCCTTGCTAAGGAGCCGAGGTCTCACCAGAAATCCAAGCACATTGAGCGGCGATACCACCTCATCCGCGATTACCTCGAGAAGGATTACGTCGAGGTCAAGAGAGTCAACTCCATAGATAATATGGCAGACCCACTTACAAAGCCGTTGGGCCAGCAGAAGATCGAAGCCCACCTTGAGAAGATGGGACTTAGACTTGTAGCCAATTGGCTTTAGGACAAGTGGGAGATTGTTAGATATATGTGCCCTAGAAGCCAGAATTGGCTGACACTTGTAATACACTTCTAGGGGCAAAATTATAATTTTGACTATAAATCAATAAAATGGGTTATTTTCTATCACATATGTGTATTTAGTGTCTGTGATACATCCTTTGAGTTAATGGTAATGATAATTCATATTTTCAAGAGTTGAAAATTTAAGACATGAATAATCATTATTAACTCATAAAATGCTCCCGACCATAGGATCATCACGAGGATGGTGATTGATCCGGAAGGTTGGTGTACAATCGCTTCTCTTTAGTAGATGAGTCTTGAGTCTACGGTGTGGAGACACCGGAGCGAGAGTACAGGTACTCGTTAGAGAACGAGGGCACTGAGCGTGACCACCTCGAGTAGTCATTAGGAAGTCTACCTTCTCGTCAATGACTGACTCGATGCTGCAGTAGTGTGTCTGGTTCTTTGACCTGAGATGCATCGGCAGTTCACCTTGAGGGTGTTATAGTTTGACTACACCATTACTCGGTCTCCTAGCCATATCGGAACCCTGAGGTGTATGTTGGCTATAGCATGTTCATTGTAGGAACTGGATTGCATCAAGATGGAATCTATCTACCTCGGTGGTAGAGGAGCAGCCCTATGATGATCATGAGAATCAAGTCCAGAAGCCCATGGCCATGGCAGAGTGAAATAATAGAAAGAGTTTCTATTTAGATTTTCACATTGGACTTGAATCGAATGATTACATCATATGACAGAGACTAGGGTTTGACGAGTTCACCTTAACCCTAATCTGATCGGGGCTCAAGATAGAAGAACTTAATCACACAGGTAGCTGCACCAAGAGGTTCGCATTCAGCTCTGATGGGTTGCCACCATATACTGCTAGGTGTCACTGGTGGATTTTGGGAGCAATTAGAATGATTTAGATGATCGATCATTCTAGCTGTTCGAATCAGAAGAGTTCTGATCCATCGAAAGGAGTTTCGATGATGTCGATGATAGAGATCATGACATATCCCATTACCATACAGAACTGAACCTAACTGGGTCACACAAACAAGGGTTTGAATCTGGTGATCATCAATTGAACTGATCCAGTTCAATTGATCTGAATGAGATTCAATTAGGTTCAAGAAAATCGTGCTAGCACTCGATTGAACCTAACGTTCTTCTTTTTTACTATCATAAATAAGTTGTCCTGACTGAGCCAAAGGAGTTTGTGCTCAATCAGAGGCCTTCATATGGTCTGACTGGAGGTTGTCCAAGTCAGAAAAAGGTTGTCTTATTTTGTAAGACATTACCTGCCATTTTTGGTCACCTGCCATTTCTTGTCCTTTGACTTTGGTCAAAAGTCTGACCTTTGACTGGTCAAATGTTGACCATTGACACTTTGACTTCTTGACCACATGTCATGCACCTATTGGAGAGCTGGTGGGGGCCTGTCCCCCTGCCAGAACCTGGCAAGGAGGAGGGCGCACGCCACCCTTGGCGTGTGCCCAAGTGGAGGCGCCCAGGAGTCCCTGTTGGACAGGGACTCCATCTCCTTTTTGGATTCCGATTAGACTTCTCCTAAGAACCAAGTTTGACTGGTCTTAGGTGCCATCTAAGGAGGAATCCAAGGGACTCTATTTTCACCAATCAAATTTAGATCTGAGAAGAGAAGTTAGATCACGCATAGTCTATAAATAAGATCCTATGCCCAACTCAAAGAGCATTGAAAATTCTCATGCCCCAAGGCTGCATCTCCTCTCCTCTTCCATGCCAAGTCCACCTTCTCCCTCTCCTCTCCATACCCAAAAGAGTTTGGGATCTTAGTTGGTGCAATCCAGATGAGAGAAAGGCGACAGAAAGCTAAGAAGGCTGCACTGCTACAAAGGACAACTGCTGATCTTCAAAAGGTGTTTTGAAGATCCTCCAGATCAGATCCAGATCTAATTTTTGGAGATGTGATAGAGAAGAAGAGAATTTCTAGATCCAACCCGAGTGGATACCGATAGAGGCCAGGCACTTACATGGCTTGATCCAGAAACTTCCGCTACATATAGGATCATCAACGGATAATAGGATTATCCTACATCAAGGTAAATTAAATATGATTTAATTTATCTATATTTTATTTTTATTATTAGAATAAAAAAGATCAGATCTAAAATATTCCATATCTGATTTGGATCAAAGAGAAAAAAATTGAAATATATCTCTTGATCCGATCAGATCTGAACGAACCTGATCCGAGAAATCAGGATTTTTTCTTCAATCGAACTAGGCGGTTTGCTGAGCCAATTTTCTGAGCCAGTTTGAACCGAACCATTTTTTTTTTTTTTGAAATTCAATTTTGGACTCGTTTGAAGTCCGTTTTGCTTGAAATTTATTTCATCTAAATCAAAAAAATAAGATCTTCACATTGGTGGCCTTCTTTCCTATATAAAATTAATAAAAATATCAATTTCTAAAGAAATAGATTAATTTATTTTATAATTTAATATTTTTATTAGTATATTTTTACCACTTATCACCACATCTAGGTGGGTGATGAGCAGAAGGATTCTCCTTCTGCACCCACTAAGAAAAATCTCAAAACAAATGTATGATAATAGAGAGGAGGGGCCTAGAGTTTGGATAAGGATGAGAGGGGTAGGAGGTTTCAACTAAACCAACCAACTCAAGTTGAATTCAAAATTCAACTTGATTCAATTTGATCCAACACTTGGACCAGGTCAACATGAGAAAGAAGGGAGGTGTGGACTTCTTCTGGGCATGAGAAATACTCACACAAATTCTGAATTTGCATGAGAGAACTAGCATGGAAAAGTCAAAGGTGGTGTAGGGAGTTTAAATTCAAACTAGCTCTGAATTTGATCTAAATTGGTTTCAACCAAACTAATTTTTTAGACCCAATCAGACTAGATCAAACCTAACTAAATTAGTCTTAATCTAATTTAATTAAAATATAATCAAATAAAAAATTAAATAGGTCTAGGTCTTGATCAAATTAGGATCGAATCTCCCTTAGCGATTAGGTCATCTCATGACCTAATTGGATCAAATCCAATCGAACCAAATTCAATCAAATTTGATTCAATCCTCATTTTTCCATCAAATTAAGCTAATTAGTAATCAAATTATTAATTAATCCTCTAATAAATATGGAGTCTTAATCGGATAGAAGTCTGGGCAATAGGTCCCATCAATATGAAACTTTTGAAGAATTTCAAACCAATGGGACTCTTGAACCTAGTATCCCAAACAAATGAAACTCGCGATCATAAAGTCTCTAACCAGTGAGACTCTTGATTAGAGAGTTTTAGATAAGTAGAACTTAGAGTCTCAGTCCAGTGGGACTCTTGGTCATAGTCTCAATACAGTGGGACTCTTGATCATAGAGTCTTAGTCTAGTGAGACTCTTGATCACAGAGTCCCAAACCATTGAGACTCTTAATCAACCATCAGATCAGATAGGAACTCCTATTGTGTGTGATCCCATAGGTTCGAATCTTAAGCCGATAGCACAAACACCAAGTTCTTGTACCAATCTATGTGACCAATTAGCAATAGTACCCAATGTTTGGATAGGTCGAATAGTCACAATGCAACATCAATGAACCCATGGCATACGATCACTATTAGAAAATGTGTTTCAAAGCCAATCATTAGCCTATTAATGGTTGAACTATATTTTAATTATAATTAATTTATTGATGAATAAAATAATTCATTTGGCATTTTCATCATCAAGTTTTTATCTTCTAATGAACTTCATTATTGTGATAAAGTCCTTCGGACTATTTAGGTTAGATAATGAGAGGATTTATTGATTAGTCCTTAAAACTATTTACGATCAAATGATAGGCTGTTAATTAGTATGACAGTGTCTATCGAGCATAGGTCGTTGTGTGCCATATAAGTTGGTTATCCATTTAACCAAAGAGTGTGGAGACATTGGTATAGCATACAGGTGAGATGCAAGGATACATCATCATTAAATATGACCAACTTTAGAGCATTCTACTATTGAGAATGTCTCTGATGGGATATAGATATAAATGTCCCTTAGACTTGAGATCGCCTTAGTGGCATGCAAACAACTCACTGTTCTTTGATACCAGACTAACTGAATTTCTAATTCAGTAACGAAAGATTTTTGGGCATAGTCAAGTACTTATGAAGTTGGTGTGCGATCAAGATGGGATTGACTACTCCAAGAGTTGGAGAAGAATGTATCACCATATTTTAATATAGCAAAACCTTAGCCAGGATAATCCATGAGATGAATTTGATATTTTGAAATATAATATGGATAGCCTGATCAGAGTTGACAATTGAACTCTAAGGTATCCTACAAGCATTTTGGTTTAGGGGATGAATTATATGGAAACTATATCCACATGGATTCTAAGAATGTTATTCTACACATTCGACCTATCCGGCCATCGG
The DNA here is from genome assembly GCA_006176705.1 of Cocos nucifera. Classification (NCBI taxonomy): domain Eukaryota; kingdom Viridiplantae; phylum Streptophyta; class Magnoliopsida; order Arecales; family Arecaceae; genus Cocos; species Cocos nucifera. The sequence goes on along the minus strand of QRFJ01001981.1, from coordinate 28,272 downwards.
ATATCATTGCTAGATGGTCATTTTGATTGATACAAAAATTTATTTTTATGCTATCGGCTTAGATTCAGACATATAAGATCACACACATTAGAGTTCATGATTTAATCGGATGGTTGATCAACGATTAAAAATAGTTCTAGGATTAAACGATCAATACGATTGATGTTTAACCTAGTGCAAGTGTTGCAAGAGGATCGATTAGCAATTAGATTATTAATTAGCTTAATTTAATTAAGCCAAAGAATTGAGATTAAGTCTAATTAAATATAATTTAATTATATTTAGTTTGGATTTGATTGGATCAAGTCTAATTGGTTTATTGGATAAGCCAAGTGCAAGGAAGAACTAGTCCTAGTTCAATTAGGACTTGGATCAACCCAATTTTTAATCTAATTAAAAATTAAATCAAAATTAAATTAAATTTAATCTTATTTAATTAGATTCTTAACTAGATTAAGACATATTCTAATTGGGTTAGATAAATTCAAATTTTATTTGATCCAAAGATCAAGTTGGACCAAGTCAAATTGGAAGTCCTAATGAGACTAGAACTTGTATAAACCCAATCTTTAATTTAATTAAAAATTAAATTAAATTTAATCTAATTTAATTATGGTCTTGGTTGGACTAAGATCTATTCTAATTGTATTAAAATAAATCTAATTTAATTTGATTAAAAGATTTTGTTTGACCAAATTAAATTGGAAGTCCTAGTATGACTAGGACTTTCCTCCTTGTGCTACCTTAGCCCCAACACCCCGCATGCCAATTTTTTAGGATTTTTTAATGGAAAAGCCCCTCCCCAGGCCTTCACGCTGATAGATATGTGTGCCCTAGAAGCCAAAATTGGCTGACACTTGTAATACACTTATAGGGGCAAAATTATAATTTTGATTATAAATAATAAAATGGGTTATTTTCTATCACAAATGTATATTTAGTGTTTGTGATAGATCCCTTGAGTTAATGGTAATGATAATTTATATTTTCAAGAGTTGAAAATTTAAGACATGAATTTTCATTTATTAACTCATAAAATGCTCCTGACCGTAGGATCGTCATGAGGATGGTGATTGATCCGGAAGGTTAGTGTACAATCACTTCTTCATAGTAGATGAGTCTTGAGTTAACGGTGTAGAGACATCAGAGTGAAAGTATAGGTACTTGTTAGAGAACGAGGGCACTGAGCGTGACCACCTCGAGTAGTCATAAGAAAGCCTACCTTCTCATCGATGGCTGACTCGAAGCTGCAGTGGTGTGTCGGTTCTTTGATCTGAGGTGCATCCATAGTTCACCTTGAGAGTGTTATAGTTTGACTACACCATGACTTGATCTCCTAGCCATTCAAAATTCTGAGGTGTATATTGGCTATAGCATGTTCATTATAGAAATTGGATTGCACCAAGAGGGAATCTATCTACCTCGATAGAAAAGGAGCAGTCCTATGATGATCATGAGAATCAAGTCCATAAGCCCATGGCCATGGCAGAGAGTGAAATAATAGAAAGAGTTTCTATTAAGGTTTTCACATCAGACTTGAATCGAATGATTAAATCATATGATAGAAATTAGGATTTGATGAGTTCACCTTAACCCTACTCTGATCGAGGCTTAAGATAGAAGAACTTAATCACACAAGTAGTTGCACCGAGAGGTTCATTTTTAATTTTGATGGATTACCATCATATACTGCTAGGTGTCACTGGTGGATTTTAGAAGCAATTAGAATGATTTAAATGATCGATCATTCTAGTTGTCTGAATTACAAGAGTTCTGATCCATCGAAAGGAGTTTCGATGATGTCGATGATGGAGATTATGACATATCCCATCACCATATAGAATTGAACCAAACTGGATCACACAAACAAAGGTTTAGATATGGATATCATCAATTGGATGAATCCAGTTTAATTGATTTGAATTAGATTTAATTAGGCTGAAAAAAATCGTACTAGCACATGGTTGAACCTAACATTCTCCTTTTACTATCATTAAAAGCTTTCTCGACTGAACCAAATGTATTTGTACTCACTCAGATACTTTTACTTGATCTGACCGGAGCTTGTCCAGATTAGAAAAGGGTTGTCTTAATTTATAAGATAAATTTGAGATAACATCTGTCATTTTCCGTCACCTGCTAATTCTTGTCCTTTGACTTTGGTCAAACGCTGACTTTGACCCTTAGACATCTGCTCATGTGTCATGCACTTATTAGAGAGTAGATAGGAGCTTGTCTCCTTATTCAAATTTGAAAAGAAGGGGGGCATGCCTAGGATGGTGTGCGCCCATGGATAGGGATGCCTGGAGTCCCATACGGATGGGACTCTAGGTTGCTTCTTGGATTCAACTTAGGTGATCCTTACCTATAGACTTTGATCAGTCTTATGTGCCATCTAAGAATAAATTAGTAGGGCTCTCATCTGATTGGATCAAGTGATGTCATCCCACCAATCAGATTTAGATCTGATTGCATGAAGCAACACAATTGGTCGGGATGATGTGGCACTGCATGGCGCAGCAGGGTCTATAAATAAATCCTATCTGCGCCCAAGTTTCATAGAGTTCCTCCTAGCCCATGCCCCAAGGCTGCCCCTCTCCCTCCTCTATGCCATCTTCTGATCCTCTCTCTCCTCTCCATGCCTAAGTAAAGTTGGGCTCCAGTTTGGTGAGATCCAGGCAAGAAAAAGCTGACGAGAAAGGAAGAAGGCAGCACTGTTGCAGAGACAACTTTTGATTTTCAGAAGGAGTTTTGAAGATCCTCCAAATTAGATCCAGATTTAATTTTTAGAGAGATGATAAAGAAGTAGAAGATCTCTAGATGCAGTCCGAGTGGATATCGATAAAGGCCAGGTGCTTGCGTGGCTAGATCCAGAACCTCGGGCATTCAGTAGGATCATCAAAGGATAATCGGATTACCCACATCAAGGTATAAATTAAATTAGATCTAATTTATTTTTATTTTTAGATCTATAAATTTAAATTTGAAATATCTCAGATCTGATATGAATGTTTGAGAGAAATTTTTGAAATATCTCTCTTGATCTGATCAGATCTGAACGAACCTGATCCAAAAAATCAGGATTTCCCCTTCAATTGATATCAGAGCCAGGTTTAATAAAAATTATTTAGATCTATTTTCTAATTTATTTTAATTTAATAAATAGAAGATTTTAGATATCACATGAGATGTGATTAGATCTAAAATTATAAAAATTAAAATTAAATAATATAGATCTAAGTTCTATAATATGCATGACTAGTTGTAAAATAGAATAGTTCTATACATAGTCTTGCATGATCATGATTTATTTTGATTAAATTATAATTTTAGATCTATTTATTTTTTATTTTTTTATGATTATAAATATTATAATAAGATCTAAAAAATAGAAAATAAAATTATTTAATTTTTAGATCATATGAGATATGATGATTGCATGTTTAGACTAGTTGTAGAATAGTTCTACATAATTATCTAGATTAGAATTTATTTTGATGTGATCAATTTAAATTTAATTTTTTAGATAATTATGAGATAATTTAGATCTAAAAACATGCATGCATGATACATGAGATGTATACAAAATATATATTAAGTTAGATCAATTTTATATATGAGATATATGATGTAGATCTAACTAGTTTTGTAGATTTATATTTTTGATTAAGGCATTCTCCTTGGCCGTCCGGTCATAAGAACAAAGTAGGGTTTAAATGCCCTCTCCTTCCATTCGATGGGGTGTTCTTATGATGTGTAGGGGTGCTATGCATTCATCCTTAATCAAAAATCAAGAACTTACTTTCTGCAAAACCCTAGATCCTGAAATCCTAGGATTTTATTTACATATTTTGTTTATGAACCCTAAACTTAATTAAGAATTAAGATTATGAAATATTAATTAGATCTAAAATTAAGAATTTTAGATCTAAGACATATTCATAAATTTGGGTTCGGGCTTGGGTAGCTCAATTAGGTCTAAGCGGTTGATCAAATCAAATCAAGAGTTGGTTAGATGGGATCAACAGTGCTTAAATTGACCAGCCTAATAGGATTAAGTCTGGGTCAAGATCGAGTCACGTGAGTGATCGATCAAGCTAAGACCTAATTAGGCTCAGTGGTTAGAGTCTGGATTGTAGGCTAACCTGATTGGTTCTGGCTCAATAATTTGGTGTCTAAGGTAAGTTTGGCAGATACGATCGACTGATTTTTAATTGAGAGCTACTCGACTCGAATGCATTCTTGTCGAGTTAATGGCATATCCCTTCCACCGGTCTCACTTACCTGGCCATGTTTGTTGACTCAGTTCTGATCTGAGGTGGTCAATAATCCGAGCTAACCCATGCCACTAGGTTAGTCATAATGGTTATGACTATGTCAGTCTAGTTTAATGAGACCTAAATCAAATCTTCCTAAGAAAAGATTAAGTCTAAGGTCTTCCACCATTGTAGATGTGCGGGCCCTTTTCGGGGTTGATTGTTCTCGGCTGGTTACAGTGGCTTCAGTTGCATCGAAAAGATGCAACCATGTCTATTAGGCATTGGATGCTATGGGCTGGAGGATGGATTGGGCTCAATATTTTGGATACGGTGAGAGACTCAATTAGAAATCCAATCTATGCAAATGGTGGGTCTGACTTAACTAAGGAGTGGATCAATATTTTGGCATGGTGAGATTCATGAATTAGAGATCAAGTTTGGGTGCACCATGATTAGAGAATCATTGAACAAGAGTTGTTCACTCATTGGCTAACCCATCACCAATAACTGTTAGGTGAGGTGATGAGTCAGTTGGTGGGACCGCACCATCCACTAGAAATCATTAATCATGAAGATTTTTGCATCTCTACAGAGGGAGTGTAGGGATCCAAGAAAATAGTGGAAGCTAATTTATTTAAAAATAAAATTTTTAAATAAATTGGTTAAGTCTTAATTATAATATCTAACTAGAAACTTTGACTCTCTATAGGAAAAATGTCTGCATCCAACCCACTAGCACGAATCCTGGACACCCATAGACTGACCAGACCAAATTACAAGGATTGGCTTTGAAACTTCAAAATCATTTTGGATTTCGAGAAGTTAACTCATGTATTGGATCAGGACCCTCCCACCTTACCAGCTCGTCCATCCGCTGAATAGAGAGCATCTCTGATAAGTGGACGGATGAAGATAACAAGGCTAGATACTACATGTTGGGCTCGATGTCTGATGAACTTCAGCACCAACATGAAGATATCAGGACTGCTCGCCAAATGTTGGCTCACCTATAAGAGATGTTTGGTGAACAGAGTCGCGCAGCCAAGTATCAAGTCACTAAATGACTTTTCAAGGCTAAGATGCATGATGGGCAGTCAGTCCAAGATCATTGTCTGATGATGATCAAGGACTTTGGAAGAGCTTGAGAAGCTCGGAGTGAGGTTGGACTTGGATCTACAGAATGATATAATTCTGCAATCCTTTGACTGATGCATATGGGCAGTTCATCATGAACTACCATATGCATAAACTTCAAAATTCCTTGGCCGAACTTATGAACATGCTGGTTACCGCTGAGCTTTCCATGAAAGGTTCTAAAGGCTCAGTGCTTGCTATGGAATGGACTTCTTCCAAGAGAAAGTCTTTTGGAAAGAAGAAGAAGTCTGTGAAAAAGCAGAAGGTGGAAGGAGGAAAGAAGAAAAAGGCAGAGCTGAAGAAGAAGGCCGCTGACAAAGAAAAGTATTTTCATTGCAACAATGACGGCCACTGGAAGCGGAACTGCCCTACTTACCTGGCCATCCCTAAAGAAGAAGGAGGCAGGTCCTTCTGGAGGTATGCTCGTTATTGAGTCTAACCTTATGATTTCTTCTGCATCCAGTTGGGTGCTTGACTCTGGTTCTAGTGCTCACTTGTGCACTTCTATGCAGGGTCTTGAGGATAGCAGGAGGCTGAGGGATGGTGAGATGATCCTATGCATCAAAAATGGAGCAAGAGTTGCTACTGTGGCCATGGGAACATACCCTCTTCGACTACCATCTGGTTTAGACTTAGTATTAAAAGACTGTTATTATGTGCCTGCAGCAAGCAGAAAATTTGATTTCTATTTCTTGCCTTGCATTAGAAGGCTATGTAATTAGTTTTCTTAAGGACCATTGTAACATTCTTTATGAAAGAAATAAAATTGCAAGTGGTTTCCTTATTAACGGTCTTTATCAGTTACATATTGATGTATCTATTTTTAATATCGAGCAAAATGTGAATGCCATGAAAATGACCTAGGGATAGTCCAAATGATAGGTATCTATGGCACCTAAGACTTAGGTCATATAGCAGAAGATAGGGTTAACAAATTGGAGAAAATTGGGCTATTGAGTCCATTGACTTTCGAGTCATATCCAATTTGTGAATCTTGTCTTCATGGCAAAATGACTAAGCTCCCTTTTGTAGGACATGGGGAAAGGGCCACGGATCTTCTTGCCCTAGTACATACTGATGTGTGCGGCCCATTTGATGTGCCGGCTAGAGGCAACTTTATCTACTTCATAACCTTTATCGATGATTTATCTAGGTATGGGTATGTGTATCTTATGAGACACAAGTCTGAAGCTTTTGAAAAGTTCAAAGAATTCAGACATGAAGTAGAAAAGCAAATTGAAAAACCATTAAGGTTCTTCGATCAGATCGAGGAGGTGAATACCTTAGTCGAGAATTTCTGGACTATCTCAAGAAAAATGGCATAGTCTCTCAATGGACTCCACCTGGAACACCTCAACTCAATGGAGTTTCAGAATGGAGGAATCGGACCCTATTAGATATGGTCCGATCCATGATGAGCTTCACAGACCTTCCTGATTTTCTTTGGGGATACTGTTTGTTAACTGCAATATACTTACTGAATAGGGTTCCTTCTAAAACCATTCCTACCACACCGTATGAGATATGGCATGGTAAGAAACCAAGTCTGAGTCATCTCAGAATTTGGGGTTGTCCGGCTCATGTCAAAAGACAACAAGCGGACAAGTTAGACTTTAGGTCCTTTAGAGCTCGATTTATAGGATATCCTAAAGAGTCATTAGGATATTATTTCTACATTCCAGAAGATCACAATGTGATTGTGAGTCGACATGCCATCTTTCTTGAAAAATAGTTTATTCAAGATAGCGGCATTGGAAAGCAGATCAAGCTCGAGGAGAAAGTCTCACAAGAGCAACGAGCTAAGGACCAAATGGAACCAAATCAGGTTAAGCCAATCCATTCACTACCTCCTCCATCTCAATAGATCGAAAAGAGTTTTTCCATCCCCCTA
>QRFJ01001981.1:0-20029 GCA_006176705.1 Cocos nucifera | reverse complement strand
CAATTCATCATGAACTACCATATGCATAAACTTCAAAATTCCTTGGCCGAACTTATGAACATACCGTCACCGCAGAGCTTTCCATGAAAGGCTCTAAAGGCTCAATGCTTGCTATGGAATGGACTTCTTCCAAGAGAAAGTTTTTTGGAAAAAAGAAAAAGTCTGTGAAAAAGCAGAAGGTGAAAGGAGGAAAGAAGAAAAAGGCAGAGCTGAAGAAAAAAGCCGCTGATAAAGAAAAGTGTTTATATTGCAACAATGACAGCCACTGGAAGTGGAACTATCCTACTTACCTGGCCATCCTAAAGAAGAAGGAGGCAGGTCCTTCTAGAGGTATGCTCATTATAGAGTCTAACCTTATGATTTCTTTTGCATCCAGTTGGGTGCTTGACTCAGGTTCTAGAGCTCACTTGTGCACTTGTATGCAGGGTCTTAAGGATAGCAGGAGGCTGAGGGATGGTGAAATGATCCTATGCATCGAAAATGGAGCAAGAGTTGCTATTGTGGCCATGGGAACATACCCTCTTTGACTACCATCTAGTTTAGACTTAGTATTGAAAGACTGTTATTATGTGCCTGCAGCAAGCGAAAATTTAATTTCTATTTCTTGCCTTGCATTAGAAGGCTATGTAATTAGTTTTCACAAGGACCATTGCAACATTCTTTATGAAAGAAATAAAATTGCAAGTTGTTTCCTTATTAACGATCTTTATCAGTTACATATTGATATATCTATTTTTAATATCGAGCAAAATGTGAATACCATGAAATGACCTAGGGATAGTCCAAATGATAGATATCTATGGCACCTAAGACTAGGTCATATAGCAAAAGATAGGGTTAACAAATTGGAGAAAACTGGGCTATTGAGTCCATTAACTTTCGAGTCATACCCAATTTGTGAATCTTGTCTTCATGGCAAAATGACTAAGCTACCTTTTGTAGGACCTGGGTAAAGGGCCACGGATCTTCTTGCCCTAGTACATACTGATGTGTGCGGTCCATTTGATGTGCCGACTAGAGGCAACTTTATCTACTTCATAACCTTTATCGATGATTTATCTAGGTATGGGTATGTGTATCTTATGAGACACAAGTCTGAAGCTTTTGAAAAGTTCAAAGAATTCAGACATGAAGTAGAAAAGCAAACAAGAAAATCCATTAAGGTTCTTCGATCAGATCGAGGAGGTGAATACCTTAGTCGAGAATTTCTGGACTATCTCAAGAAAAATGACATAGTCTCTCAATGGACTCCATCTGGAACACCTCAACTCAATGGAGTTTTAGAATGGAGAAATCGGACCCTATTAGATATGGTCCGATCCATGATGAGCTTCACAGACCTCCCTGATTTTCTTTGGGGATACTGTTTGTTAACTACAATATACTTACTGAATAGGGTTCCTTCTAAAACCATTCCTACCACACCGTATGAGATATGGCATGGTAAGAAATCAAGTCTGAGTCATCTCAGAATTTGGGGTTGTCCGGCTCATGTCAAAAAACAACAAGCGAACAAGTTAGACTTTAGGTCCTTCAGAGCTCGATTTATAGGATATCCTAAAGAGTCATTAGGATATTATTTCTACATTTCAGAAGATCACAATGTGATTGTGAGTCGACATGCCATCTTTCTTGAGAAATAGTTTATTCAAGATAGCGACATTGGAAAGCAAATTAAGCTCGAGGAGAAAGTCTCATAAGAGCAACGAGCTAAGGACCAAATGGAACCAAATCAGGTTAAGCCAATCCATTCACTACCTCCTCCATCTCATAGATCGAAAAGAGTTTTTCATCCCCCTAAGAGGTACTTAGGTACTATTTCAGAGGAAATTGAGAAAATATTCCTCATAGGTAATGAAGTTCATGTTGATGATCCCAAAACCTATAATGAGGCGATATCAGATATCGACTTTGAGAAATGGTTAGAGGCAATGAAGTTAGAAATTGACTCGATATACTCAAACCAAGTTTGGACCTTGGTAGATCTACCAGAAGGTATAGTACCTATTGGATGTAAATGGATCTATGCGAGAAAGATTGGAATAGATGGAAATGTGGAGACATTCAAAGCTAGACTAGTGGCAAAAGGTTATAATCAACGCGAAGGCATTGACTATCAGGATACGTTTTCGTCAGTAGCTATGCTAAAATCCATCCATACATTGCTTGCTGTTGCAACCTATTTGGATTATGAAATATGGCAAATGTATGTGAAAACAGCATTCTTAAATGTATATCTTGAGAAAGATATCTATATAGAACAGCTGCTAGGTTTCACATCCTGTGATGATGATTACAAGGTATGCAAGCTGCAAAGGTCCATATATGGACTTAAGCAAGCATCTCGGAGTTGGAATACTCATTTTAATGATGTGATCAAATTATTTGGTTTCATCAAGAATGAGGAGGAGCCATGTGTCTTCAAAAGGGTCAGTGGGAGCGCTATTGTCTTCCTCATATTGTATGTGGATGACATCCTCCTTATTGGTAATGATATTCTCATGTTGACCATAGTTAAAATGTGGTTATCTAAAGAATTCTTCATGAAAGATCTAGGAGAAGCATTCTTTATTCTAAGAATTAAGGTCTATAGAGATAGACCAAATAGGATGCTAGGACTTTCATAGAAAATGTACATAGAAGAAGTGCTAAAGAGGTTTAGCATGGAAAACTCTAAGAGGGGTTTGGTACCCTTCAGACATGGCATTCATCTTTCCAAGAAGATGTGCCCTAGCACACCTAAGGAAATAGAGCGCATGAGCAAGATCCGTTATGCTTCAGCAATAGGGAGCCTCATGTATGCCATGTTATGTACACGATCTGATATAGCCCATGCTGTGAGTGTCACGAGCAGATATCAATCGAATCTAGGTGAAGAACACTAGACTTCTGTGAAATGTATTCTTAAGTACTTGGGAAGAACTAAGGATATGTTGTTGGTCTTTGGTAATGGAGAACTCTAAGTCCAGGGGTATACAAACTCAGATTTTATGTCTGATGTAGATGATCGAAAGTTGACATCTGGGAGTTTATTTGTGTGCAATGATGGAGTTGTCAGTTGAAAAAGTTTCAAGTAGATAGTAATAGCAGATTCCACCTTGGAATTAGAATACATCGCTATGTTATAAGCTGCAAAGGAGGCATTCTAGTATAAGAAGTTTACCGTAGAGATCAGAGTGATGCCATCAGATGCCATTCCTTTGTACTGCGATAATAATGGTGCCATAGCTCTTGCCAAGGAGCCGAGGTCTCACCAGAAATCAAAGCACATCGAGCGCTGATACCACCTCATCTACTATTACCTCAAGAAGGATTAAGTCGAGGTCAAGAGAGTCGACTCCATAGATAATGCAGCGGATCCGCTTACAAAGCCGTTGGACCAGCAGAAGATCGAAGCCCACCTTGAGAAGATGAAACTTAGATTTATAGCCAATTGGCTTTCGGTCCAGTGAGAGTTTGTTAAATATGTTTGCCCTAGAAGCCAGAATTGGCTGACACTTGTAATACACTTCTAGGAGCAAAATTATAATTTTGACTATAAATAATAAAATGGATTATTTTCTATCATAAATGTATATTTAGTGTCTGTGATACATCCCTTGAGTTAATGGTAATGATAATTCATATTTTCAAGAGTTGAAAATTTAAGACATGAATTTTTATTTATTAACTCATAAAATGCTCCTGACTGTAGGATCATCATGAGGATGGTGATTGATTTAGAAGGTTAGTATACAATTGCTTCTTCATAGTAGATGAGTCTTGAGTCTATGGTGTACAGACACCAGAACGAAAGTACTCGTTAAAGAACGAGGGCACTGAGTGTGACCAGCTCGAGTAGTCATAAGAAAGCCTACCTTCTCGTCGATGACTGACTCAAAGTTGCAGTGGTGTGTCTGGTTCTTTGACTTGAGGTGCATCGGTAGTTCACCTTGAGGGTGTTATAGTTTGACTACACCATGACTTGGTCTCCTAACCATTCGGAACCCTAAGGTGTATGTTGGGTATAGCATGTTCATTATAGGAATTGGATTATACCAAGAGGGAATCTATCTACCTCAATAGAAGAGGAGCAACCCTATGATGATCATGAGAATCATGTTCGTAAGCCCATGGCCATGGCAGAGAGTGAAATAATAGAAAGAGTTTCTATTAAGGTTTTCACATCAAACTTGAATTGAATGATTAAATCATGTGATAGAAATTAGGGTTTGACGAGTTCACCTTAACCCTAATCTGATCGAGGCTCAAGATAGAAGAAATTAATCACACAAGTAGCTGCACCGAGAGGTTCATTTTCAGTTTTGATGGATTGCCACCATATACTGCTAGGTGTAATTGGTGGATTTTTGGAGCAATTAAAATGATTTGATGATGGATCATTCCAGTTGTCTAGATCAAAAGAGTTCTGATCCATCGAAAGAAGTTTCGATGATGTCGATGATGGAGATCATGACATATCCCATCTTCATATAGAACTGAACCTAACTGGATCACACAAATAAGGGTTTAGATCTACATATCATCAATTGGACTAATCCAATTCAATTGATTTGAGTTAGATTCAGTTAGGTTCAAGGAAATCGTGATAGCACATGATTGAACCTAACATTCTCCTTTTACTATCATTAAAAATTATCTCAACTGAGCCAAATATGTTTGTGCTCACTCAGGTACCTTTACTTGGTCTGATTGGAGATTTTCTAGATCAGAAAAGGATTGTCTTAATTTATAAGATAAATTTGAGACAACACCTGCCATTTTCCGTCACTTGCTAATTCTTGTCCTTTGACTTGAAGGAAAATCCTGATTTTTCGATCCAGGTTCGTTCAGATCTGATCAGATCAAGAGATATATTTCAAAATTTTTCTCTTTGATCTATATCAGATCTGGAATGTTTTAGATTTGATTCTTATTATTTTAATAAATAAAATAAATAAGGATAAATTAAATCAAATTTAATTTACCTGATTTGGGTAATCTTATTATCCTGTTGATGATCCTGTATGCAGCGGAAGGTTCTGGATCTAGCCACGCAAAGTCCAAAACCCTTTTGGACATGGAGAGGAGAAGGAGAAGGAGGTTTGGTATGGAGGAAGAGGGGAGAGGTAGCCTTGGGCGTGGGAATTATGATTCTCAATCATATCATGTTACAATCTGAGTTGGGCACAGGGTCTTATTTATAGACTAACTATGATCCAACTCCTCTTCTTCCCAACCAATCATAATCCTTTATGAAATCAGATCTAAATCTGATTGGTGGGAATAGAGTCCCCTGGATTCCTCCTTAGAGGGCGCCTAAGACCAGTCAAACTGGATTCTTAGAAGAACTCTAATTGGAATCCAAAAGGGAGGTGGAGTCCTTATCCAACAAGGACTCCTAGGCGCCTCCAACTTGGGCCTAGGGTGGCATGCGCCCTCCTCCTTGCCAGGTTCTGGCAGGGGGACAGGCCCCCACCAGCTCTCCAATAGGTGCATGACATGTGGTCAAAGTCAAAGTGTCAATGGTCAACGTTTGACCAGTCAAAGGTAGACTTTTGACCAAAGTCAAAGAACAAGAAATGGCAGGTGACCAAAAATGGCAGGTAATGTCTTACAAAATAAGACAACCTATTCTGACTTGGACAACCTCCAGTCAGACCATATGAAGGCCTCTGATTGAGCACAAACTCTTTTGGCTCAGATAGGACAACTTATTTATGATAGAAAAAGAAGAACGTTAGGTTCAATCGAGTGCTAGCATGATTTCCTTGAACCTAATTGAATCTCATTCAGATCAATTGAACTAGATCAGTTCAATTGATGATCACCAGATTCAAACCCTTGTTTGTGTGACCCAGTTAGGTTCAGTTCTGTATGGTAATGGGATATGTCATGATCTCTATCATCGACATCATCGAAACCTCTTTCGATGGATCAGAACTCTTCTGATTCGAACAGCTAGAATGATCGATCATCTAAATCATTCTAATTGCTCCCAAAATCCACCAGTGACACCTAGCAGTATATGGTGGCAACCCATCAGAGCTGAATGCGAACCTCTTGGTGCAGCTACCTGTGTGATTAAGTTCTTCTATCTTGAGCCCTGATCAGATTAGGGTTAAGGTAAACTCGTCAAATCCTAGTTTCTGTCATATAATGTAATCATTCGATTCGAGTCCAATGTGAAAATCTAAATAGAAACTCTTTCTATTATTTCACTCTACCATGGCCATGGACTTCTGGACTTGATTCTCATGATTATCATAGGGCTGCTCCTCTACCACCGAGGTAGATAGATTCCATCTTGATGCCATCCAGTTCCTACAATGAACATGCTATAGCCAACATACACCTCAGGATTCCATATGACTAGGAGACCGAGTAATGGTGTAGTCAAACTATAACACCCTCAAGGTGAACTGCCGATGCACCTCAGGTCAAAGAACCAGACACACTACTGCAGCATCGAGTCAGTCATTGACGAGAAGGTAGACTTCCTAATGACTACTCGAGGTGGTCACGCTCAGTGCCCTCGTTGTCTAACGAGTACCTGTACTCTCGCTCCGGTGTCTCCACACCGTAGACTCAAGACTCATCTACTAAAGAGAAGCGATTGTACACCAACCTTCCGGATCAATCACCATCCTCGTGATGATCCTATGGTCAGGAGCAATTTATGAGTTAATAATGATTATTCATGTCTTAAATTTTCAACTCTTGAAAATATGAATTATCTTTGCCATTAACTCAAAGGATGTATCACAGACACTAAATACACATATGTGATAGAAAATAACCCATTTATTGATTTTAGTCAAAATTATAATTTTGCCCCTATAAGTGTATTACAAGTGTCAGCCAATTCTAGCTTCTAGGGCATATATATCTAACATGACTTTGGTCAAACTTTGACCTTTGATCCTTGGACATCTGCCCATGTGTCATGCACTTATTAGAGAGCAGATAGGGGCTTGTCTACTTTCTGAAATTTGGAAAGGAGGGGGCGCACGCCTAGGATGGCATGTGCCCGTGGATAGGGATGCCTGGAGTCCCATACGGATGGGACTCTAGGTTGTTTCTTGGATTTAACTTAGGTGACCCTTACCTATAGACTTTGACCAATCTTAAGTGCCATCTAAGAATTAATTAGTGTGGCTCTCATCTGATTGGATTAGGTGATATCATCCCATCAATCAGATTTAGATCTAATTGCACGAAGCAACATGATTGGTCGGGATGATGTGGCACTGCATGGTGTAGCAGGGTCTATAAATAAACCCTGTCTGCGTCTAGCTTTCATAGAGTTCCTCCTATCCCATGCCCCAAGGCTACCCCTCTCCCTCCTCCATGCCATCTTCTGATCCTCTCTCTCCTCTTCATGCCCAAGGGAAGTTGGGCTCCAGTTTGGTGCAATCCAAGTAAGAAAATGCTGACGAGAAAGGAAGAAGGCAGCACTGCTGCGGAGACAACTGCTGATCTTCAAAAGAAATTTTGAAGATCCTCCAAATCAGATCCAGATCTAATTTTTGGAGAGATGATAAAGAAGGAGAAGATCTTCAGATCCAGCTCGAGTGGATACCGATAGAGGTCAACCGCTTACGTGGCTAGATCCAGAATCTCAGGCATTCAGTAGGATCATCAAAGGATAATCAGATTACCCACATCAAGGTATAAATTAAATTAGATCTAATTTATTTTTATTTTTATTTTTAGATCTATAAAATTAGATCTGTAATATCTCAGATCTGATATGGATGTTTGAGAAAATTTTTTTAAATATTTCTCTTGATCCGATCAGATCTGAATGAACTTGATTCGAGAAATCATGATTTCTCCTTCACACGCATGCCCATAGTTCTCCCTTTCTTGTTACATGAAAATTGGTTATGGACCAAGTCAAACAAGGAGTTGGTTTTGATTTAAATTCTATGAGAGAGAATTTTAAGCAACCAAAAACTCCTCTCCATGTATGCCTCCCACATCCCTAATTTTTCTCTCATATTTTCATGGAAAATAAGGCATCTTTTGCATGCCATCTGATGGTGGTTCATAGAAAAAATGAAGGACGGGGC
This sequence comes from Cocos nucifera, assembly GCA_006176705.1. NCBI lineage: Eukaryota > Viridiplantae > Streptophyta > Magnoliopsida > Arecales > Arecaceae > Cocos > Cocos nucifera. The sequence continues at coordinate 11,975 of QRFJ01001981.1, read as the reverse complement.
ACCCAAGAGTTGGGCACCCCAAGTCATGCCTTATTTATACATTCCTTGTCTAGGTATTTGACCTAGACAAGGACTCCTCCATATTTATTATTTAAAGTAAATTTTGGACTGATTTTTTTGTGGATTCTAGACCATTGAGAGAGATTTTGGGCATGTAAATTCAGAGGGAAAAGCTTCCTGGACATTGGGTTTTCATAGACACTAATCAAGGTGTCTGGGTGAGAGAACAAAGAAGAAGAAGAGGGTCTTCTTCTAGGATTATTTTGTTCTTCTCTTTTCCTCCTTCTTAGAGATTTTTTTGAGAGTTGTCTCAGGTCAAAAATCTTTCTCATTCCTTCTAAAATATTGGATAGATCAAATCTTAAAGAAGAAAGAACTGGATCAAACATCGAAGAAGGATCAGCATAATACTAGCATACTGTGCTGATTTTCTAGCATTGGACTTCTGATCAAGATTTGTGGGCTCGTGTGGACATCCTTTAGAGGCCGGACATGTATGAGGCTTAGAGCTACATCCTCAAGTCTGGATCAGCAAGTTAGAACATCTAACTTGCATAGATAATGTGGATCTGATCCTCTATTTCATACCTGTAATTGATCTAGTATAGATCCATGTTGATGTGATCAACATATCTTTTATTTTCTAATGATTTTTAATTTTTGATTGATCACATGCTATAATCATGTAATGAGATTTTAGATCTAGGGCTTCTCTAGTTTTTATAAATTAATTTTGATTAATTACTATCTTTCGCTACGTAGATCTAAAACAGTTTCAAGATCTAGTCCTGAAACTCTAGATCAAGTTCCTTCAATTGCTATCGGAGCCTAGGTTGATTATTACATGATTATTGATGCATGCTTAGATTATTTTTTAGATTAGATCTAATTTATAATCTAATTATTAAATTTAAAATTAAAAATTATGATCACATGAACTACTATAAGGTTGTCCTACTATAAGATTTATCCCTTACAGTGCAAAGGTTGTCCTAGTTCATATAGATCTAATTTTAATCCTAAATTTGTTAGATATGATCTAATTTTATTTATAATTTATTAAATTTAAAAGAGTTTTAGATCTAAAAATAAATATTTTAGATTGCACGAACTGATTATAAGGTTGTTTTGCTGTAAGGTTTATCCCTTATAGTAGAAAGGTTGTCCTAGTACATGCAGATCTAAAACATTGATCATAAAATTTTAAATTAGATCTAAAAAATTTTATGATCTGATTAAAAGATATTTTAATCTAATTTTAATCATTATAAATATGTTAGATTTGATCTAAGTTAATTTATGATTGATTGCAATTGAAATCGTTTCAATTATATGAACCTATTATATTAGATCTAAAGTAGTTTCATGCTTATCGTATTTGCATATTGATTATAAATCAAACATGCAACTTGGTTGGTAGAATCATATTGTAAAAATATTTTATAAATATAAAAATTATTTTTGAAAAGCCAAACCCCAACCCTCAGTCCAAAACTTAATTAAGAATTAAGAAGTTGTTTGATTAGGATCTAGGATTATGAATTGAAGATCCTAAGATACAAACCATAACATATTGGGTTAATGGGTTAGTTGGGATTAGGTTCATTAATTACATTAGACCTAGGGTTAGATTAAAGAATGGACATAATTATAGAATTAACTAAATCTAATAAATTATTATCTTAGATTAGGTCAAGGATTCTCTAGATTAATTATAATAGTTGTAGTTGGTCAAGTCCATGTCTTTAATGAGACCCAAGATGGACTTGATTCTTCTAGCTCGAACTGTTAGGTTGATCTAATCAAAACTAATTAAATCAGTTGGTATCTCAGGTAAACCAGACCGATGGTCTTTAATTGACAGCCTGCTTACCTGACCATTTATAATGGTATCTAAGGCAAGCTTTGGCAGACCTTCCCACCGATCGAATTTTTCTAGCCTCTTGGTGAAATTATGTTTTGATCGGATCACTTGACTATTTGAGCTGACCCATGTCAGCTAGGTAAATCAGTGTGGCTGATTTAGGTGCTCTTAGATCGACCTATTAATGGTCTTCCATAATCTGACTTAGTGAAGCCAGTAGGAGGATCATGATAAGCTAGTTTATCTGACCTTCTCACTCTAAATCAAATCAATTAAATCCTCTAAAATTTTTAGATCCTTAAATGAAATAGTTATGATAATAACTAGATTATAGCCTTCCATTAAGTGGATGATAATGGATCCATTAGTTGGATAATCATTGGAGGCTCATAGGCCTGGTGCTTTTTTGCTAATGGAATTATCATTCATAATATGATTTCTTGGCCGCATCTCTCTAAATGGTGGCTAGGTTGACCAACCATAGTTGGGCTTAATCATTCATTAGTTAGATGGACAAAGTATGATCATATTAATGGTTGGACCTAACCAAAACTTTCAGTGGAGGCCCTAGCCTACTGAAAAGATACTTGAGGCAAAATTAAATTACTAAAAATTATTTAGAAAAATAATTGATTATGAATCTATTCTTAGATGTACATGGGTTGACCAACCATAGTTGGGCTTGTGTGCAATCTATGTGGATTCTAGTATCCATTAAGAAATTAGGGTAATTCCTCGAATTAGAGGTAGAGGCTATCAATTCAAATAAAATAGTGGGAGAAACCTTTTGATTAAAGTCTAAATCTTTAGGTTTAATGAATCAATTACTAATTAAGCTTTTGGTTCTCCTTTATGCAGTTAAACTAAAACCACAGTTGCTCCATTCACTATTAGACAGTGATGAACTTATGAGACCTAGCTTCGATAATAAGTATCGAAAGTTGAATATTATTCAGTAGTACGAAGTAGTGTGTGTTGGAGCCTCTATGTTTAGATTAAACATAAGGTCCAAGAATAACCTAGATCAAGCAGAGTGCTATAAAGAGTAGGTGCATTGGAAGAGGAGCTGTCCTCAGTTTCTTGATTTTCATGACCCCAACAGGCTGAATAGGAGAGATGAGCAAGTAGTTGCTGATCAAGGATGTTATATGATAATATCTTATAATTTTTTTATATGTGATACTTCTACTTGGATATTAGATATCAGAAGTCCAATCCATATTTGCAATACATTGCAAGAACTTCAAATAGTAGAAGATTTGAAAATAATGAGCGATTCCTGAATGTTGAAGATGGAAGGTCTATTTCAGTTCTAGCTATGGAAATAGTTCAACTTATTCTCAATACTAATATCATTTCTTTAAATGAATGTCATTATTGTCCTTCCTTTCTGATGAATATAATTTTTGTTGGCCTTTTGGCCAAAGATGGTTATCATTTATTTATAAAAGAAGATTATTATGATATTATTATAAATAATGTTATAATAATGTAAGGACAATAAAGAAATAGTATTTATATTCTATCACAGCCTATGAGTGTAATGTACACTTCTAGAAAACATCCTAGATTAGATAATGTCTCTGATATTTACCTATGGCATTGTAGGCTAGGTCACATAAATAAGAATAAGATAAATAGGTTGACTCAACAGAGAATTCTCGAAGTCAATGATTATGAATCACTTCCAATCTGTGAATCTTGCCTTCTTGGTAAAATGATCAAATTATCTTTTACTAAAAAAGGTGAGAGAGCTACGGAGCTCTTAGGTCTAGTACATACTGATGTATGTGGACCAATGAGCACAGGTGCTAGAGATGGATATTTCTGCTTCATCACTTTCATAGATGATCTATCCAGGTATGGATATGTTTATCTGATGAAACATAAGTTGGATTCATTTAAAATGTTCAAAAGATTTCGAAGTGAAGTAGAAAAATAAACTAGAAAGAGCATTAAAACTCTTCGATTAGATCAAGAGGTGAATATCTGTCCAGTGAGTTCTTAACATATCTAAGAGAGAATGGGATTCTCTTACAGTGGACTCCTCTTGGGATACCACAGCATAATGGTGTATCGAAAAGAAGAAATCAAACTTTGTTGGATATGGTTCGATCTATGATGGGATTTGCTAGTTTGCCTATTTCATTTTGGGGTTATGCTCTTAAGATTGTATGTTATATATTGAACAATATTTCAAGTAAATCTATCGCAAAGACTCCATATGAGATATGGACTGGACGTAGGCCTACACTCTCTCACCTATGGGTTTGGGGTTGTGCAGCCTATGTTAAATATTTTGTTGATCCTAGATTGATTTTGATAATAATAAAAGTATTTGAGTATAAATTATTATATTACTAACATTGTTTATGAGGATGGGTAGTTGTAAATCTCAAGTGCTCATAAACATCAAGTGTTTTCATTTATCAATTATTCAAGATTTTAGAGAGGACATTTCAAATTGGAATATTCTTTCAAGAGGTTTTAATTATGGATAAATCAAGGCAAAAAGGCAAATCTAATCTACAAAGTAAATTAGAGAAGAAAGGATCACAAATGATGTTTGGTACGCCTAGCACGCAAACTAGGCCGATCTAGTTTGAAGTTGAGCCATTCTAGTCTCAGTGGAAGCAAAAGATAGAAAGACTGAATTTTTCTTGACTCAGGGGACTGAGTCGACCTAGTTGAAAACTGAGCCGACTTAGTGAAACTAGGCCGACCTAGTTATAAAGTGAGCCATCCTAGTCTCAAACAATAGAAGAAGATAGAAATAGTATTTTAGGATTTCTGAGACTGAGCTAATTCAGTTGAAAATTAAGCCGACCCAGTTTGGATTGAGCCGACCCAGTTTAAAACTGAGCCGGCCCAGTGTTTATAACTGCTAGTTTCTAGTTCTACAGCTTTTTCACTCCACACGTCTACCAATGACTATTTTGGATCTTCCAATGGCTAGATCACTTTTAGAAGCCTATGATGATAACTTGTAATGGTGAAAAATCTAAAGGATACTTAAGAAAATACTTGAGATATGAAAAATAACTTTTGAACATACAAGAGAGAGCTTCCAAGTAGATTTTCAGTCCTTCAAGTGCGTGATCTTAATAGTAAAAAAGGATGAAGTGCTTTTTAGTGTTACCCTTGTCCTTCCAACATCCTCAATCAGAGAGAAGTTAGGCCATCACCACTGAAGATCAACTCCTACTTTTTTCAAGCATTCAAGAGAAGAAATCAAGCCTATAAGCCAAGCTTTCAGATTTTCTTCTCCTAAGCTTCAAGAGTTTGCTTTTGTTTTATTTATTGTATTATTTATTTTTATTTTAAATTTCTTGGGGTGAGAAACTTGGGTTGGTCCAAGCCTAGTATTGGACATTGTATGGTAAGCCAAAGTGAAAATCGATCGGGGTTGATTGTTAGCCCAAAAAAATAATCATTGTATGGTTGTGGTTGGTGAGCCAAGGTCAAAACCAACTGGATTGGATTATGAGCTCAAGTAAAATAATCGGACTGTAATCAAGTCTAGTGATTATAGTTGAAATCTTAAGTGGTTTACTTAGAAAGTGGATGTAGGTGTTGAGTTTGGCACCGAACCACTATAAAATCATTATGTTTGTGATTACATATTACTGTTTTATTGATTTTCTTCACTACACATTACATAGCTTATTTGTTGGCATTTAATTAGTGTTAGATATGTGTACCCTAGAAGCCAGAATTGGCTGACACTCGTAATACACTTCTAGGAGCAAAATTATAATTTTGACTATAAATAATAAAATAGATTATTTTTTATCACAAATGTATATTTATTGTCTGTGATACATCCCTTGACTTAATGGTAATGATAATTCATATTTTCAAGAGTTGAAAATTTAAGACATGAATTTTTATTTATTAACTCATAAAATGCTCCTGACCGTAGGATCATCATGAGGATGGTGATTGATCCAAAAGGTTAGTGTACAATCATTTCTTCATAGTAGATGAGTCTTGGGTCTAGGGTGTAGAGACACCGGAGCGAGAGTATAGGTACTCATTAGAGAATGAGGGTACTGAGCGTGACCACCTCGAGTAGTCATAAGGAAGCCTACCTTCTCGTTGATGACTGACTCAAAGCTGCAGTGGTGTGTCTGGTTCTTTGACCTGAGGTGCATCGACAGTTCTGTTAGATATATGTGCCCTAGAAGCCAGAATTGGCTGACACTTGTAATACACTTCTAGGGGCAAAATTGTAATTTTGACTAAAATCAATAAATGGGTTATTTTCTATCACATATGTGTATTTAGTGTTTGTGATACATCCTTTGAGTTAATGGTAATGATAATTCATATTTTCAAGAGTTGAAAATTTAAGACATGAATAATCATTATTAACTCATAAATTGCTCCTGACCATAGGATCATCACGAGGATGGTGATTGATCCGGAAGGTTGGTGTACAATCGCTTCTCTTTAGTAGATGAGTCTTAAGTCTACGGTGTGGAGACACCGGAGCGAGAGTACAGGTACTCGTTAGAGAATGAGGGCACTGAGCGTGACCACCTCGAGTAGTCATTAGGGAGTCTATCTTCTCATCAATGACTGACTCGATGCTGTAGTTGTGTGTCTGATTCTTTGATCTGAGGTATATCGGTAGTTTCACCTTGAGGGTGTTTATAGTTTGACTACACCATTAACTCGATCTCCTAGCCATATGGAACCTGAGGTTATGTTGGCTATAGCATGTTCATTGTAGGACTGGATGGCATCAAATGGAATCTATCTAACCTCGATGTAGAGGAGAGTCCTATGATAATCATGAGAGTCAAGTCAAAAGCCCATGGCCATGGTAGAGTGAAATAATAGAAAGAGTTTCTATTTAGATTCACATTGGACTCGAATCGAATGATTACAATCATATGACAGAAACTGGGTTTGACGAGTTTACCTTAACCCTAATCTGATCGGGGCTCAAGATAGAGGACTGAATCACCACAGGTAGCTGCACAAGAGGTTCCATTCAGCTCTGATGGTTGCCACCATATACTGCTGGTTCATTGGTGATTTTGGAACAATAGATGATTTAGATTATCAATCATTCTAGCTGTTCGAATCAGAAGAGTTCTGATCCATCAAAGGAGTTCGATGAATGTCGATGAACTAGAGATCAAGACATATCATTACCATACAGACTGAACCTAACTAGGTCACACAAATAAGGGTTTGAATCTGTGAATCTCAATTGAACTTATTTAGTTCAAATTGATCTGAATGAGATTCAATTAGTTTAAGGAATTCGTGCTAGCACTCGATTAAACCTAACATTCTTCTTTTACTATCTAAATAAGTTATCTGTCTGAGCAAAGAGTTTGTGCTCAATTAAGGCCTTCATATGTCTGACTGGAGGATGTCTAAGTCAAAAAAGGTGTCTTATTTTCTAAGACATTACCTGCCATTTTTGGTCCTGCCATTCTTGTTCTTTGACTTTGGTCAAAAGTCTACCTTTGACTGGTCAAACTTGACCATTCATACTTTGACTTTTGACCACATGTCAGCACCTATTGGAGAGCGGTGGGGGCCTATCCCCCTGCCAAAACCTGGCAAGGAGGAGGGCGCATGCCACCTAGGCGTTGCCCAAGTTGGAGGCGCCTAGGAGTCCTTGTTGGACAAGGACTCCACCTCCCTTTTGGATTCCAATTAGAGTTCTTCTAAGAATCCAGTTTGACTTGTCTTAGGCATCCTCTAAGGAGGAATCCAGGGGACTCTATTCCCACTAATCAGATTTAGATCTGATTTCATAAAGGGTTGTGATTGGTTGGGAAGAAGAGGAGTTGGATCACAGTTAGTCTATAAATAAGACCCTGTGCCCAACTCAGATTAGAACATGATATGATCGAGAATCATAATTCCCATGCCCAAGGTTGCCTCTCTCCTCTTCCTCCATGCCAAACCTCCTTCTCCTTCTCCACATACAAAAGGGTTTTGGACTTTGGTTGGTGCAATCTAGATCAAAGAAAGACGATCAAAAGCAAGAAGGCTGCGCTACTACAAAGGATGATTGCTGATCTTCAAAAGGAGTTTTGAAGATCCTCTAGATCAGATCCAGATCTAATTTTTGGAGATGTGATAGACAAGAAGAGGATCTCCAGATCTAGCCCGAGTGGATATCGGTAGAGGCCAGGCGCTTGCATGGCTAGATTCAGAACCTTCCGCTGCATACAGGATCATCAACAGGGTAATAGGATTACCCAAATTAGGTAAATTAAATTTGATTTAATTTATCCTTATTTATTTTATTTATTAAAATTATAAGAATCAGATCTAAAATATCCCAGATCTGATACAGATCAAAGAAAAAAAAAATTGAAATATATCTCTTGATCTGATCAGATCTGAACGAACCTGGATCGAGAAATTAGGATTTTCCTTCAAGTTCACCTTGAGGGTGTTATAGTTTGACTACATCATGACTCAGTCTTCTAGCCATTCGGAACCCTGAGGTATATGTTGGCTATAGCATGTTCATTGTAGGAATTGGATTGCACCAAGAGGGACTCTATCTACCTCGGTAGAAGAGGAGCAGCACTATGATGATCATGAGAATCAAGTCCAAAAGCCCATGGCCATGGTAGAAAGTGAAATAATAGAAAGAGTTTCTTTTAAGGTTTTCATATCAGACTTGAATCAAATAATTAAATCATATGATAGAAATTAGGGTTTGACAAGTTCACCTTAACCCTAATCTGATCGGAGCTCAAGATAGAAGAACTTAATCACACAAGTAGCTGCATCGAGAGGTTCATTTTTAGTTTTGATGGATTGCCATCATATACTACTAGGTGTCACTGATGGATTTTGGAAGCAATTAGAATGATTTAGATGATCGATCATTCCAATTGTCTGAATTAAAAGAGTTTTGATCCATCGAAAGGAGTTTCGATGATGTCGATGATGGAGGTCATGACATATCGCATCACCATACAGAACTGAACCTAACTGGGTCTTACAAACAAGAGTTTGGATCTAGATATCATCAATTGGACTAACCCAGTTCAATTGATTTGAATTAGATCCAATTAGGTTCAAGGAAATCATGCTAGCACACGATTGAACCTAACATTCTCCTTTTACTATCATTAAAAGTTATCTCGACTGAGCTAAATATGTTTGTGCTCACTCAGGTACCTTTACTTGGTCTGACTGGAGCTTGTTTAGATCAAAAAAGGATTGTCTTAATTTATAAGATAAATTTGAGATAACACCTACCATTTTCCGTCATCTGCTAATTCTTATCCTTTAACTTTGGTCAAACGTTGACCTTTGACCCTTAGACATCTGTCCATGTGTCATGCACTTATTAGAGAGCAGATAGGGGCTCATCCCCTTACTAGAATTTGGAAAGGATGGGGTGCATGCCTAGGATGGCGTGCGCCCATGGATAGGGATGCTTGGAGCCCCATACGGATGGGACTCCAGGTTGCTTTTTGGATTCAACTTAGGTGACCCTTACCTATAGACTTTGACCAGTCTTAGGTGCCATCTAAAGATAAATTTATGGGGCCCTCATCTAATTGGATCAGATGATGTCATTCTACCAATCAAATTTAGATCTGATTGCATGAAGCAACGCGATTGGTCGGGATGATGTGGCACTGCATGGCGCAGCAGGGTCTATAAATAAACCCTATCTGCATCCAACTTTCATAGAGTTGATCCTAGGCTATCCCAAGCTGTCCCTCCCTCCATCCATGCCATCTTCTAATCCTCTCTCTTCTCTCCATGCCCAAGGAAAGTTGGGCTCTAGTTTGGTGCGATCCAGGCAAGAAAAAGCTGACGAGAAAGGAAGAAGGCAGCACTATTGCAGAGATGACTGTTGATCTTCAGAAGGAGTTTTGAAGATCCTTCAAATTAGATCCAAATCTAATTTTTAGAGAAGTGATAAAGAAGAAGAAGATCTCTAGATCCAACTTGAGTGGATATCGGTAGAGGCCAGATGCTTGCATGGCTAGATCCAGAACCTCAGGCATTCAGCAGGATCAACAAAGGGTAATTGACTTTACACCACAAGATATAAATTATTGATCTATTATTTTTATTTTATTTTTAGATCTATAAAATTAGATCTAAAATATCTCAAATCTGATATGGATGCTTGAAAATTTTTTTTGAAATACCTTTCTTGATCCGATCAGATCTAAACGAACCTGATCCGGGAAATCAGTATTTCTCCTTCGACTGGTATCAGAGCCAGGTTCAATAAAAATTGCTTAAATCAATTTTTAATTTATTTTGATCTAATAAATAGGAGATTTTAGATGTCACATAAGATGTTGATTAGATCAAAAATAAAAAATTAAATAACCTCAATAATCATAGATCTAGTTTCTACAATATCGCCATGACTAATTGTAAAATAGATAGTATATACGTAGTCTTGCATGATCATGATTTATTTTGATTAAAATTATATTTAATACTTCTATTTACATTTAACATGTATACTCACCTATACAATAACTTACTACATAGATCGTACACAACATAACACAAAATAAAAAATTACTTCTAATTTTTAGACACATAATGAATATCGGATTGCATGTTTAGAACTAGTTGTAGAAATAGTTTACATATTATCATCCTATTAGAATTATTTTTGATCTGATGATCAATCATAAAAACTAATTTTTCTCAGATAAATTATGAGTAGACTTACTAATTTCTATCAAAAAAATATCATGCAATGAAATACATGAGATATCGTATACAAAACATGTATTAGTTTAGCATTAAATTTTCTCACTCACCTACATCGCACAACGCATATTATGACTACCGCAACACTACTCACCTAGTTTTATAGACTTTCATATTTCTGATCTCACGACCGCCCACTCCACTTGGCCGTCACACGACCACATCATAAGCCCACACAACACGTACGCGCACAATTATAATCAGCACGATCTCACCACCCCATATATTAAGACATAGAGACGTGTTTCTATGAAGTTAGTAAGAGTAGACTAATGCGCAGTTTCGATATTAAATCAAATATAAGAACTCTTCAGTTTTCTTACAAATCCTCAGATCTTAATAAAAACAGAGAAGTTTTATTTTATATGTTTTGTTTATGACCCTAAACTTTAATTAGAATTAAGATTTAAATTGTTTTTTTTTAAAATTAAAAGTCTAAATTAAAAATTTAGATCTAAGATATATTCATAATTTGGGTTCGGGCTTGAGGAATAGCTCAATGGTCTATAAGCGGTTGATCAACCGAATCAAGGTTGGTTAGCATTGGGATCATAGTGCTTAAATTGGACCAACCTAAATACGGATTAAGTCTGAGTAAGATCGAGTCAACGTGAGTGATCGGATCAGCTAAGACCTAATTAGGCTCAGTGGTTAAAGTCTGGATTGTTAGGCTTAACCCGATCTTGATTTTGGATCCAACAATTTGGTATCTAAGTTAAGTTTTGCCAGATAGCTCGATATATTTTTAATTTGGGAGTACTCGACTCGAAGCATTCTTTTCGATTAATGGCATATTCCTTCCTCCGATCTCACTTACCTAGCCATGTTTGTTGGCTTCAGTATCCCTGAGGTGGTTAATATATGAGCTACCGATGCCACTAGGTTAGGTCCATATGGTGCTGTATTACTTAGGGACTAGTTGTTAGTACAAAGTTTAAGTTTAATGAGACTAAATAAAATTTCTAAGAAAAAGATTAGTCTAAGATCTTTCCACCATCTGTAGATGTAGGGCCTCTCGAGGTTTTGATTGTTCTCAGACTGGTTACAGTGCTCAGTTGCACGCACGAAAAGATGGCAACATATGCTATTAGGCCACTTGGAATGCACGGGAATGGAGGAAGGATTACAGGGCTCAATATTTGGATACGGTGAGAGACTCATTAGAAATCCAATCTATTGCAAATGGTGGGTCTGACTTAACTAAGGAGTAGATCAATAATTTCAGGCACAAGATGAGATTCATAGAATTAGAGAATCAAGTTTTGGTGCAGTATGATTGAAAAATATTCGAACAAAGAGTTATGTCACTCCATTGGCTAACCATCATCAATCCATGTTGGTGAGGTGATGAAGCTCAGTTGGTAGGACCGTACCA
>QRFJ01001980.1:268982-304638 GCA_006176705.1 Cocos nucifera | reverse complement strand
ATTTTCTGATTTCAGATCTGATCACATCTCATGTGATATCTAAAATCACTCTATTTTTATAATTAAAATAAAATTAAATCAGATCTAAACAATTTTAGAACCATGGCTCTGATACCAGTTGAAGGGAAATCCTGATTTCCCGGTCCAGGTTCGTCCAGATCTGATTAGATCAAGAGATATATTTCAAAAATTTTCTCTTGACCTTAATCAGATCTTGATATGTTTCAGATCTGATTCTTATTATTTTAATAAATAAAATAAAAACAAGATAAATTAAATCAAATTTAATTTACCTGATTTTGGGTAATCCTATTACCCCTGTAGATGATCCTGATTGCAGCAGAAGGTTCTGGATCTTAGCCACGCAAGCGCCTGGCCTCTACTGGTATCCACTCGGGTTGGATCTGGAGAACCTCTTCTTCTCTATCACACCTCCAAAAATCAGATCTGGATCTGATCTGGAGGATCTTCAAAACTCTTTTGAAGATCTGCAGTCGTTCCTTTGCAGCAGCGCAGCTTCTTGCTTTTGATCGCATTTCCTTGATCTGAATCGCACCAAACTAAATCCAAAACACTTTTGGACGTGGAGAGCAAGGGGAGAAGAGACTATGGCGTGGAGAAGGAGGGGAGAGGCAGCCTTGGGGCGTGGGAAATCTCATTGAATTCACTTTCTTTTTAGGGTTGGGCGCAGGGTCTTATTTATAGACCTCTTGTGATCCAACTCTCTTCCTCTCAACCAATCACAACCCTTTGTGAAATCAGATCTAAATCTGATTGGTTGAATAGAGACCCCTGGATTCCTCCTTAGAGGGTGCCTAAGACCAGTCAAACTGGATTCTTAGTAGAACTCTGATTGGAATCCTAAAGGGAGGTGGAGTCCTTGTCCAACAAGGACTCCTAGGCGCCTCCTACTTGGGCTCACGCCACCCTTGGCGTGCACCCATCTCCTTGCCAGGTTCTGGCAGGGGGACAGGCCCCCACCAGCTCTACAATAGGTGCATGACATGTGGTCAAAAGTCAAAGGGTGAATGGTCAACGTTTGACCAGTCAAAGGTAGACTTTTGACCAAAGTCAAAGAACAAGAAATGGCAGGTGACCAAAAATGGCAGGTAATGTCTTACAAATAAGACAACCTATTCTGACTTGGACAACCTCCAGTCAGACCATATGAAGGCCTCTGATTGAGCACAAACTCCTTTGGCTCAGTCAGGACTACTTATTTATGATAGTAAAAGAAGAACGTTAGGTTCAATCGAGTGCTAGCACGATTTCCTTGAACCTAATTGAATCTCATTCAGATCAATTGAACTAGATCAGTTCAATTGATGATCACCAGATTCAAACCCTTGTTTGTGTGACCCAGTTAGGTTCAGTTCTGTATGGTAATGGGATATGTCATGATCTCTATCATAGACATCATCGAAACTCCTTTCGATGGATCAGAACTCTTCTGATTCGAACAGCTAGAATGATCGATCATCTAAATCATTCTAATTGCTCCCAAAATCCACCAGTGACACCTAGCAGTATATGGTGGCAACCCATCAGAGCTGAATGCGAACCTCTTGGTGCAGCTACCTGTGTGATTAAGTTCTTCTATCTTGAGCCCCGATCAGATTAGGGTTAAGGTGAACTCGTCAAACCCTAGTCTCTGTGATATGATGTAATCATTCGATTCGAGTCCAATGTGAAAATCTAAATAGAAACTCTTTCTATTATTTCACTCTACCATGGCCATGGATTTTTGGACTTGATTCTCATGATCATCATAGGGCTACTCCTCTACCACCGAGGTAGATAGATCCCATCTTGATGCAATCCAGTTCCTACAATGAACATGCTATAGCCAACATACACCTCAGGGTTCCATATGGCTAGGAGACCGAGTAATGGTGTAGTCAAACTATAACACCCTCAAGGTAAACTGCCGATGCATCTCAGGTCAAAGAACCAGACACACTACTGCAGCATCGAGTCAGTCATTGACAAGAAGGTAGACTCCCTAATGACTACTCGAGGTGGTCACGCTCAGTGCCCTCGTTCTCTAACGAGTACCTGTACTCTCGCTCCGGTGTCTCCACACCGTAGACTCAAGACTCATCTACTAAAGAGAAGCGATCGTACACCAACCTTCCGGATCAATCACCATCCTCGTGATGATCCTATGGTCGGGAGCTGTTTATGAGTAAATAATGATTATTCATGTCTTAAATTTTCAACTCTTGAAAATATGAATTATCATTACCATTAACTCAAAGGATGTATCACAGACACTAAATACACATGTGTGATAGAAAATAACCCATTTCATTAATTATAGTCAAAATTATAATTTTGCCCCTAGAAGTGTATTACAAGTGTCAGCCAATTCTGGCTTCTAAGGCACATATATCTAACAAATCTATCTACCTCGGTGGTAGAGGAGCAGCCCTATGATGATCATGAGAATCAGGTTCAGAAGTCCATGGCCATGGTAGAGTGAAATAGTAGAAAGAGTTTTTATTTAGAATTTCACATCGGACTTGAATCGAATGATTACATCATATGATAGAACTAGAATTTGACGAGTTTATCTTAACCATAATCTGATCGGGGCTCAAGATAGAAGGACTTAATCACACAGATAGCTGCACCAAGAGATTCGCATTCAGCTCTGATGGGTTGCCACCATATACTGCTAGGTGTCACTGGTGTATTTTGGGAGCAATTAGAATGATTTAGATGATCGATCATTCTAACTATTCGAATCAGAAGAGTTCTGATCCATCGAAAGGAGTTCCGATGATGTCGATGATAGAGATCATGACATATCCCATTACCATATAGAACTGAATCTAACTGGGTCATACAAATAAGGGTTTGAATCTGATGATCATCAATTGAATTGATCCAGTTCAATTGATCTGAATGAGATTCAATTAGGTTCAAGAAAATCGTGCTAGCACTCGATTGGACCTAACGTTCTTCATTTGCAATCATAAATAAGTTGTCCTGACTGAGCCAAAGGAGTTTGTGCTCAATCAGAGGCCTTCATATGGTCTGACTGGAGGTTGTTCAAGTTAGAAAAGGTTGTCTTATTTTGTAAGACATTACCTACCATTTTTGAACACCTGCCATTTCTTGTTCTTTGACTTTGGTCAAAAGTCTACCTTTGACTGGTCAAATGTTGACCACTGATACTTTGACTTTTGACCACATGTCATGCACCTATTGGAGAGCCGGTGGGGGCCTGTCCCCCTATCAGAACCTGGCAAGGAAGAGGGCGCACGCCACCCTTGGCGTGTGCCCAAGTTGGAGGCGCCTAGGAGTCCCTGTTGGATAGGGAATCCATCTCCATTTTGGATTTCAATTAGAGTTCTCCTAAGAACCAACTTTGATTGGTCTTAGGCACCCTCTAAGTAGGAATCCAGGGGACTCTATTCCGACCAATCAGATTTAGATCTGATTTCACAAAGGGTTGTGATTGGTTGGGAAGAAGAGGAGTTGGATCACGCTTAGTCTATAAATAAGACCCTACGCCCAACTCAAAGTAATGATTGAATCACAATTCCCCATGCCCCAAGGCAGTCTCTCCCCTCTTCCTCCATGCCAAACCACCTTCTCCTCTTTCTCTCCACGTCCAAAAGGAGTTTTGGTTTTTTGGTTGGTGTGATCCAGATCAAAGAAAGGCGACTGAAAGCTAGAAGGCTGCACTGCTGCAAAGGACGACTGCCGATCTTCAAAAAGAGTTTTGAAGATCCTCTAGATCAGATCTAGATCTGATTTTTGGAGACGTGATAGAGAAGAAGAGGATCTCCAGATCCAGCCTGAGTGGATATCGGTAGAGGCCAGGCACTTGTGTGGCTAGATCCAGAACCTTCCGCTGCATACAGGATCATCAACGAATAATAGGATTACCCATATCAAGGTAAATTAAATTTGATTTAATTTATCTTGATTTTATTTAATTTCTAAAATAATAATAATCAGATCTAAAACATCTTAGATTTGATTTAGATCAAAGAAAAAATTTTTTGAAATATATCTCTTGATCTGATCAGATCTGAACGAACATGATCCGGGAAATCAAGATTTTTCTTCACATCCGACCCTCCCTCGCCCCACCGTGAAACCCCCTCCGACGAATTCCTCTCCACCCTCGCTCGGCCCCCATGAAAACCCACCCCTGCCCCCCCCCGCCCCTCCATCTGACCCTCCCTCGGTCCCTAGCGAACCCCACTCTGGCGAACCTCCATCCGACCCTCCTTCGGCCCTGCGAAATCTCACCCCCGCACCACCACCACTATTTTGACCCTCCCCTGGCCAAGTGTGATGCCTCCTTCGGCCTTGTCATCACTATGCCTCCCTCCCTTGGCCCCCAATCTCTGACCGTCCTTGCTCTCTCTTTCTTTTTTCTCTTTTTCTCTCTTCTCTATCTCACTACCTTGCTTTTGTTTCGCAGATTACCTCTAGTGTCGTCGTCCTCCTCTAGTGTCATCGTTGGTGACCCTTGGAGCTTTCGGTGCGACCTACTCTATATAGCCGTAGGTATAATTTTTTTTAAATTTTATAGTATTATTCATTAATCATGTATATTTATAATAATTTATAGAATATTTATAATAAATATTATAATTATCTACATACAATAGTTTTTGGGCTGTGCCATGGTGGTAGTCATGGGCCGTGCCATGTCGGCGGCTGTGGACTAGATGTATAAATGGATTGAGTTCAGATCAGAATCTAGATATTTAGATTTGGATTTAATTTTAATTATTGGTAATAGATCCAAACCCTAATACCCGATGGGTCGGTACTTGAGAGAGGAAGGGAGGGATTCGGCCTCGCCGCCATCATTGGGAGGGAGGGTGTCTAGCCTTGCCGCCATCATTGGGAGGGAGGGGGTCTGACCTCATCGATGAGGGAGATTGAGAGAGGGAGAGTGGGAGATCGAGAGAGAGAGAGAGAGGGAGGGAGGGGTCCAGCCTTACTGGCATCACTGGGAGGGACGGGATTCGACCTTGCCGACGAGGGAGATCGAGAGAGTGAGAGAGGGAGGGATGGGGTCCCAGCCTCACCGGCGAGTGAGATCGAGAGAGGGAGAGAGGAAGATCGAGAGATGGAAAAGCTAGGAGGGAAAGGTTTGTTCTCGCCGCCATCACCGACGAGAGAGATTGAGAGTGGGAGTGATCGAGGGGATGGCACACAATCGAGCCGACATGGATATGCAGCCAAGCTGGCTCGAGTCGTGATCGAGCCAGCTGGGGGAGGTCCCTAGTTGGATGTCTTATACACGGAGCTGGTTGTCTCAGGCACAAAGTCGGCTCAGCTTTCGAGCGAATAGAATTTGATATATCATGATGTTATATTGATTAATGTTCATTAACGTTGCAGGTCATGATGGCACTGAAATAGCATTTAGCTTTCACCCCTGTCCCTCGGTGGGTTACACACAGTTCAGCATCTAAGATGCAGTCAGAGCATACTCCATCCACCTCAGCATCAGTTGCTCAGGAACCTTCACCAGTGGCATCTACTCCTCTAACGGCATCTACTCCACCAGTAGCTGAGCCTCTACTATCGTAGGCATCTGAGTGTATGTTTTTATTATATTAGCATAACATTATTTTTTATATAGTATTTGTACACTTATATATTTGCATAACGTATTTGAATTATAGGTACATCATCTAGTCGAATATTTTGCGGTCCCATACATATGGCACACGTATGGAATCGCCAGCATCAGGTGATGGTGCAGTATGATGCGGAGGGAACGCTGATAGGGGAGACCGCATGGGAGATGCCTTTCTTTTTTGGAGTTCTTATGAGGCGATTGGACATCATTCCCATAGAGCCTAGAGACCAACATTTGATGGATGTTGCCATCAAGAACTAGATATGGGAAGAGATATGGATAAGTATGCGCATCTTAGTTATATTTATACATTTTATATATTTACACTATATATGTTTGATTAAAATAATTTTGTAATTAATTTTTAATAAATTTGTGCAGAAGAGGTACAACTTTTTTGATCATGAGAGAACTCGAGATGCCCAACTGAAGAAGATCGAGAAGTTATACCGGGTTTACAAGATCAAGCTCCATAGAGGATGGCTCGAGCACCGATGAGATACTCTGACGGAGCTTGTTCCCTGGATACAGGACTGTCCTTCGAGTCAGTAGGAGAGGATGGTTAGACACCGGAGGAGCCAGGAGTTTGAGTTAAAATTTCTAACTTTTAAATTTTTTAATATGCTTAAAGTTTTATTTAAATATTTTTTAAATATTTATTATTTATTTGAATACTTGTTAGGCTATCTTTCGTTAGAACCAGGAGAACCGTGCAGTCCAGGAGTATACGCATACTCTAGTCTACGAGTCTATGGCCAGTTGTATGCATAGAGAGATAATTAATTCTAAATCTTATTAGATAAATTAAATTTATATTTTTTATCATCTTTTTGATAAATTTATTTATTCTTATAGCTGATGAGAGATGGAGTGATGTCCAACCGTAGCGAGATCTTTCGATCCAACCGCACGGACAACATGGGCAGGCCGATGAATGCCACGATCGGGCATATTTTTGTAAGTATTAAATATTTTAGTATATATGATTAGTATTATAGTATTTCTTATAAAATTTTATTTTAATTTATAATTATAGGATCAGTTAGATGCACTCGCGAGCGAGGGTTTGGATACCTCTGGGCTCCATGACCATCTATCTCAGGTCTTGGGGCTTGAGCACTCTAGGAGGATCTGATGCAGGCTTGGACACACGCCAACGAGCTACTAGTCTGAGGTAAACGTCTGCTCTTAGACTTTCGGTGTCATCAGTTAGAAGGAGCTTACGGAGGCATTGGCATGGACAAATCATGCTGTGATGTGGGCAGATCGGATTGAGGAGCGCACATCTCATCTGGAGGGCATCGTGAGAGACATGATGTCGATGCTCAGCATGCATTTTGGAGTCACGCGCTTCGAGGATATATTGGCCTGCATTCCAGCTCTAGGTCCAGCTCCAGCTCTAGCTTCGACTTCGGCTCTCGATGGTGATGAGGACGATGATGATATAGATTCAAAAGACTTTTGATGTATTTTATTTTTTTAAAAAAATATTGTAATAAATTTTATTCGATAATAAAATTTTAGCATTTTAAAATAATTTTTATATTTATTATATTTTTTTATGTTATATATCTATATTTATCAGGTAAAATATATAAAAAAATAATTTTTTTTTTTAATTATTCAAGATTTACGATGGTGATTTTATAACTAGTGCCATATCCATGCCAACCGCTGTCATAGGTCTGGTGCCAACCGCTATACTAGATCTATGACAGCAGTTAAGAAACTGCTGCTATAGATATCTTATGGTAGTGGTTACATAACCGCTGCGATAGGTCGATCTATTGCAGCGGTTTATAAATTGCTACAATAGGCTATCTATGGTAGTGGTTCTAACAACCGCTGCAACAACTGCTGTCATAGAGCTACGATGACGACCGTAGTAGCAGCGATTAAAGAACTATTGTCATAGCCTATAGCAGTGATTTTTTAGGCTATGATAGTGGTTACAAACTGCTGTCGTAGTACTTTTTTGTAGTAGTGGACTGAGCTATAATAATTAATATTTTAGATGGTCTACCAGCAAGATGCCATGAAAGATGCTAAGGCTGAATCTACTATTTTGAGGAAGAGGCAGAGGAAGGCTAAAGAGGACTTCTGTAGATTCCAAAAGTTATTAGTTGAGAGTTTAGTAGCAAGGCAGGAGCTCAAAAAGAAAGTGTAAGATTTGAAGCACTCCCTGGTGTTGGTGGGAGCTGGTAGTCCAAAGTCTGATTTTGAATAGGACTTCATCTTTTTCTTTTCTTTTTTTTTTTTTATAACTAGTCTTGAAGACCTGGGTAATGAATTTTAATTACAATGAAATGATATTTCATTCATTTACCTTTCTATGTTCCACCTTGATTTGATGATTGTTTATTCTTCTTAATTTCTTGTTATGCCTGATGTTGATGTCATCTCAAAAGAATAACTCCTATTCAATATCTTATGTGTCTATCCTCCTTGTTTGTGAACAAGAATCTTTGGATTCATTTAGGAATTGATGTATTTCCCTGCTTGGGGATTGGGTATTTTCATACTTTATGATCTCTCCTCTATTTAAGAACAGGAGGTCTTCAATCCCTTGTAGGGGTCTTCATCCACGTCAGGATGAGGTCCTCCTCCTATTTCTAACATGGTGGACTATCTTCCTTGTATGGATGAGGTCCTCCTCCTATTTCTAACAAGATTGTTGGAGCACAAAAGAGTCATTGAGAGGGCCTCTCCCTATTATCTCTAGTTTAAGAATCAAAGGTTTTCAATTCTCTATAGGGATCTTTATCCATGTTAGTATGAGGTCCTCCTCCTGTTTCTAACGTGGTAGGCTATCTTTCTTATTAAGATAAGATCATCCTCCTATTCTTTTGTTGTCAAGATAAAAAAAGGGCCGTTAAGAGGGCCTCTCCCTATTACCTCTCGTTTAAGGATC
This sequence comes from Cocos nucifera, assembly GCA_006176705.1. Classification (NCBI taxonomy): domain Eukaryota; kingdom Viridiplantae; phylum Streptophyta; class Magnoliopsida; order Arecales; family Arecaceae; genus Cocos; species Cocos nucifera. The sequence continues at coordinate 296,110 of QRFJ01001980.1, read as the reverse complement.
AAAGGTTTTCAATCCCAATAGGGGTCTTCATCCACATCAGGATGAGGTTCTCCTCCTATTCCTAACGTGGTGGGCTATCTTCCTTATTAGGACAAGGTCCTTCTCCTATTCCTAACAAAATTGCCGAGGCACAAAAGGACTATTGAGAGCCTCTTCCTATTACCTCCTGTTTAAAGATCGAAGGTCTTCTACTTCATTTAAGAATGAAGTTTGGTTGGATAATTTTCTATCATTGCATAGTCTTACAAAGACAAGAATATTAAAGTAAGAGAATTTTATTAGGATGAAATTATTGGTAGTACGTTTATAAGTTTTCTAAATTTCATGGCTGTTGGAGTGTAGCCCCTCCAAACTCCTTTAGATAGTATGTTTCTATTTGGATGATTTTCATGACCTCATACGTGCCTTCCCAATTTGGAGCAAGCTTTCCTTAATTTTGTGGTTGAGAGATATCTGTCCTTTGTAGCACCAGTCTCTAACTCTAAAGACTTTATTTCTAACTCTAGAGTTGTAGTAGCAAGCCACTTTTTGTCTATAAGCCACCATTCGAACTTGTGCTTTCTCTTGCTTTTCTTTCAGAAAGTCAAGGTTCACCCTAAGATCTTGGGAGTTATCTTATTCATTGAAGCCTTTAACTTATGCCGAGGGGAGTCTGAGCTCAACTGGTATTACTGCCTCAATTCCAAAAGCTAGGACAAAGGAAGTTTCTCCAGTTGGTAATCTTTGGATGATCCTATAAGCCCAAAAAACATGATAGAGTTCATCCATCCATATTTCTTTTGCCCTTTCGAGCCTTGCTTTTATCCCTTAAAGTAGGGTCCTATTTATTACCTTGGCTTGGCCATTTGCTTGTGGGTGAGCTGTTCATGTAAAATGATGAGAGATGTTTAGGTCTTCACAAAACTCAGCAAATTTTGCTCCTGCAAATTGGTATTCATTATCTATAATAAGAGTTTGAGGTAGGCCAAATTTGTAGACTATTGACTTTCAAATGATGTCCTATACTTTAGCTTTAGTAATTTTTGCTAGGGTTTTGGCCTCTACCTGCTTGGTGAAGTAATCCACAGCCACATGGATAAATTTTTGTTGTCCAGATGCTATAAAAAAGGGCCCAAGTATATCCATCCTCCATTGTTTAAACGGCCAAGGAGTACTTAGTGGTGTAAGTTATGTAGCTGGTTATCTCTAAATGTTTTCATTTCTATAGCATGATCACATTTTTTCACATAATCAGTGGCATCTTATTGCATAGTTGGCCAATAGTATCCTTGACAAAGTAGTTTGTAAGACAATGATCTAGCCCCAAGGTGATTTCCACATACACCTTCATGGACTTCCTTCGTTGCATAATCAGCTTCAAAGGATTGAAGGCATCAAAGAAGTGGCAAGGAGTATGACCTCTTATACTGCTTATTCTCATATAGACATAATGAGATGCTTGGTTTCTCAACTTCCGAGCTTCTTTTGAATCCATAGGGAGGGTGCCATCTTTAAGGTATAAAACAAGTGGATTGATCCAACTAGGGTTAGGATTGACCTGCATCATAGTTCGAGATTCTTCCATGCTTAGGTGTTGTAGAACTTCAAAGAAGATCTCTTTTAGCAATTTACCTAGAGCCAGAGTAGCTAATTTGGAGAGGAGGTCGGTCTTAGCATTTTTTGCTCTAGGGATCTGCTGAATGTCAAAGCTACTAAAAGTCAAAGTTAGGCTCCTTATTTTTTCCATGTACCTCTTCATACTTTTCTCTTGAGCTTCATAATTACCATTAACTTGCCCCACTACTAGTTGAGAATCATTGTAGACTTTCAAATGATTTGCTTCTAATTCTTTTGCTATTCTCAACCCAGCAATCAAAGCTTCATATTCAGCTCCATTATTTATTACGGAAAACTTGAAGTATAATGCGTATACTATAATAACTTCTTCTACATTGATTAGAATTAGGACTGCGGCCACTCCTGAAGCATTAGATGAACCATCTACATATAGAGCTTAAAAATTCTTTGGTAGGTCTACTCTTTATTTAATGAGGTTCATCTGAGAATTGAAAGTATAAACTTCTTACTGTTTAGATTCTATGGGATCCAGAATGGTGCACTCTATTATAAAGTCAATGAATATCTAAGCTTCAATGGATGGTCATGGTTGCAAATTGATGTCAAACTCAATAAAGTTAATTGCCTATTTTGCTATTCTTTCAGAAGTATCGAGCTGATAAAAAACTGCTTTGATTGGCTGATCAATGAGAAGTGTGATTGTATGTCCCTAAAAGTAAGGTTGGAGCTTTCTTGCTGCAATCAACAAAGCATAGGTTAGCTTTTCTAATTTTGTATATCTTGTTTTAATATCACTCAGAATTCAGCTTATATAGTAGATAGACTTCTAAATTTTTGCCTCCTCTTTGATCAGGATAGCTCAAATTACTGTAGGTGACACCGTCAGATATAGGAAAAGTTCTTCACCAGGTTCGAGTTTGGCAAGGAGAAGAGGTGAGCTGAGGTAGTTCTTTAACTCCTCAAAGGCCTACTGATACTCAGGAGTCTAGCAAAAATTTTTTGATTGCTTGAGCACTTGAAAGAAGGGTATGCAATTTTTGATTGACCTTGAAATGAACTGGTTTAGAGCTGCGACCTTTCCTATTAGGCGTTGAACTATTTTTATTACTTTTGGTGTAGTCATTTCTTAAATAGCTCTGATCTTCTTGAGATTTGCTTCAATACCATGCCTTGACATCATTGTTCTTAAGAACTTCTCCAAGGTTACTTCAAAAGCATATTTGGTTGGATTCAATTTCATCTTGTACTTTCGAAGTATGTTGAAGGTCTCCTCAAGGTCGGCAATATGATTTATTGAAGATCAGCTTTTGATCAGCATGTCGTCCACATAAACCACCACATTATGGCTGATTTTCTCTTTGATGATCTTGTTCATCAGGCATTGATAAGTGGTGCCTGCATTCTTTAGTCCAATGGGCATAATCTTTTAACAATAAAGACCACGATCAGTAATAAAAGTAATTTTTTCCTCATCCTCTGGTGCCATCCGAATTTGATTATATCTAGAGAAGGCATCCATGAAAGTGAGGAGCTCATGGCCCGAGATGACGTCCACCACTTGGTCAATTTTGGGTAGAGGATAGCTATCTTTTGGACAAGTTTTATTCAAATCTATAAAATCTATGCATATCCTCCACTTGCCATTTGCTTTCTTGATGAGAATGACATTTGCAATCTAGTCCAAATAGGAAGTAGATGAAATTGGCTTTGAGAAGCTCATCAACTTCATTGATGATGGCTTTCTATCACTTTGGTCTAAAGCTATGCTTCTTTTGCTTTATCGGTCGATGCTTTAGATCCACAGCTACATGATGCTCCATCACTTCTTCATCAATTCCTGGCATATCTGTAGGTAACTCTGCAAAGATATCGACATTCTTTCATAAGAAGGTGATGAGCTATTTCCTGACTCCCTGTTTTAGGTTAGAGTCAATTTGAATGGCATGAGCTTCATTTCCATCATTCAAAGAAACTACAACAAGATCGTAGATTGGTTCCCCCCACTCTTCAGTCAGGTCATCATGGGTATCAAGTCCATCTATTGGACAAGGATTTGTTTGCTTTCCTCCTTGCAAGGCAATGGTGTAACAGTGTCACGCCAGTGCTTGATCTCCTCTAACTTCTCCAACCCCATGGTTTGTTGAAAACTTCATCTTCAAGTAATAAATTGAAACCATAGTCTGAAGTGCATTTAAATCAGATCGGTCGAGAATGCATTTTAAGCAGAAGGAGCCTTCACTACTAGGAAATCAACTTGGGCTTTTAATTGCTTTGGATATCGACCTATCACAATAGATAAAGTGATTATTCCTGCCACTAGCATCGTATTGCCGGTAAATTCCATTAATGGAGAGCTTATTGGCCCCATATGATTGTCAGGTATAGATATTTTAGAGAATGCATCATAAAATAAAATATTAGAAGAGCTTCTATTATCAATCAAAACACAGCGTACATCATAGTCAGCAATGTTCAAAGTAACTACAACCACATCATTGTGTAGAAATTGAACCTCCTATGCATCTTCTTCAGTGTAAGTGATGGGCTCCTTCGTTCTCTATCCCTTTGCTGGCTCTACTGATCCTCTGGATTCCCCTTGTTGATGTCCTTCAATGATAGTGTTGATGATTCCAAGCAGGGACCAATCTCCTTACAGCTTATCTTTTTGAGGTGGTTTTGGCTATGGTAAGGCTCTTGGCAGATCTTCCCTTCTTTCAGGCTGATGCTGGAGGAATCAATCCAGGCAACCCCTTCTGATTAGCTCATCGATCTCATCTTAGAGCTGGATGCATTCTTCAGTATCATGACTGTGATCATGATGGTAGAGACAATAGTTATTTAGGTTATACCTAGCTGGGTGAGTCCGCATTCTTTTTGGCCTTAGTAACTGCTCCTTAATCTTCATCAATACTTGGGTTTTAGGAGCATTTAGAGGAGCATAGTTATGAAATCTTCTAGGTGGGGAGCTCCACCATGCCCTTCAGTCTGGGCTTCCTTGTCGGCAAGCTCGTCGAAGAGTTCAAGCTCGTCTGCGCTCAGGTTGGGTTCTGGAGTGTGATCGAGCTTCACTCAGCTTTTCATCAGCTACAAGCTTACTAGATTCACCCGCTTGTCACTCTACTATGACTTTCTCATCCTTTATCTTGAAGGCTTCCTCTGCTCGTGTGTAGCCTTATGTCCGGGCCAGCATGTCGATAAAATTCTAGTGATACTTCTTTTCTAAAAAAGGAGGAGATCATTCTTCTGAAGGCCATCCTTAAGTATGGCCATTGCAACTGACTGGTCCAAATTTTGAACCTTTAGAGCAGTAGCATTAAAGCGACTGATGTAAGCATGGATAGACTCCCCTTTCTTCTGCTTGATGTTTATAAGGGAGTCTGAACTGTTAAGTGTGTGCCCTAGAAGCCAAATTGGCTAAACATTTATAATACACTTCAAAGGGCAATTTTATAATTTTGACTATAAATTAATAATAGGATTATTTTCGATCACAGTGTGTATTTAAAGTATTTATGATACATGTTAGATATATGTGCCCTAGAAGCCAGAATTGGCTGACACTTGTAATACACTTCTAAGGGCAAAATTATAATTTTGACTAAAAATCAATAAATGGGTTATTTTCTATCACATATGTGTATTTAGTGTCTGTGATACATCCTTTGAGTTAATGGTAATGATAATTCATATTTTCAAGAGTTGAAAATTTAAGACATGAATAATCATTATTAACTCATAAATTGCTCCTGACCATAGGATCATCACGAGGATGGTGATTGATCCGGAAGGTTGGTGTACAATCACTTCTCTTTAGTAGATGAGTCTTGAGTCTACGGTGTGGAGACACCAGAGCGAGAGTACAGATACTCATTAGAGAACGAGGGCACTGAGTGTGACCACCTCGAGTAGTCATTAGGGAGTCTACCTTCTCATCAATGACTGACTCGATGCTGCAGTAGTGTGTCTGATTCTTTGACCTGAGATGCATCGGCAGTTCACCTTGAGGGTGTTATAGTTTGACTACACCATTACTCGGTCTCCTAGCCATATGGAACCCTGAGGTGTATGTTGGCTATGACATGTTCATTGTAGGAACTGGATTGCATCAAGATGGAATCTATCTACCTCGATGGTAGAGGAGTAGCCCTATGATGATCATGAGAATCAAGTCCAGAAATCCATGGCCATGGTAGAGTGAAATAATAGAAAGAGTTTCTATTTAGATTTTCACATTGGACTCGAATCGAATGATTACATCATATGACAGAGACTAGGGTTTGACGAGTTCACCTAAACCCTAATCTGATCGGAGGCTCAAGATAGAAGAACTGAATCACACAAGGTAGCTGCACCAAGAGGTTCGCATTCAGCTCTGATGGGTTGCCACCATATACTGCTAGGTGTCACTGGTGGATTTTGGGAGCAATTAGAATGATTTAGATGATCGATCATTCTAGCTGTTCGAATCAGAAGAGTTCTGATCCATCGAAAGGAGTTTCGATGATGTCAATGATAGAGATCATGACATATCCCATTACCATACAGAACTGAACCTAACTGGGTCACACAAACAAGGGTTTGAATCTGGTGATCATCAATTGAACTGATCTAGTTCAATTGATCTGAATGAGATTCAATTAGGTTCAAGGAAATCATGCTAGCACTCGATTGAACCTAACGTTCTTCTTTTGCTATCATAAATAAGTTGTCCTGTCTGAGCCAAAGGAGTTTGTGCTCAAACAGAGGCCTTCATATGGTCTGACAGGAGGTTGTCCATGTCAGAAAAGATTGTCTTATTTGTACTACCTGCCATTTCTTGTTCTTTGACTTTGGTCAAAAGTCTACCTTTGACTAGTCAAACGTTGACCATTGACACTTTGACTTTTGACCACATGTCATGCACCTATTGGAGAGCTGGTGGGGGCCTGTCCCTCTGCCAGAACCTGGCAAGAAGAAGGGTGCATGCCACCCTAGGCGTGTGCCCAAGTTGGAGGCGCCTAGGAGTCCTTATTGGACAAGGACTCCATCTCCTTTTTGGATTCCAATTAGAGTTCTTCTAAGAACCAACTTTGACTGGTCTTAGGCACCCTCTAAGGAGGAATCCAGGGTTCTCTATTCCCACCAATCAGATTTAGATCTGATTTCACAAAGGATTGTGATTGGTTGGGAGGAAGAGGAGTTGGATCACGCTTAGTCTATAAATAAGACCCTGCGCCCAACTCAGATTCTAAGAAGCAATTCAATTGAGAAACCCCACACCCAAGGCTGCCTCTCCCCTCCTTCTCCACGCCATAGTCTCTTCTCCCCTTGCTCTCCACGTCCAAAAGGAGTTTTGGACCTTGGTTGGTGCGATTCAGATCAAAGAAAGGCGATCAAAATAAGAAGGCTGCGCTGCTGCAAAGGACGACTGCTCATCTTCAAAAGAGTTTTGAAGATCCTCCAGATCAGATCTAGATCTGATTTTTGGAGGCATGATAGAGAAGAAGAGGATCTCCAGATCCAACCCGAGTGGATACCGGTAGAGGCCAGGCGCTTGCGTGGCTAAGATCCAGAACCTTTCGCTGCAAACAGGATCATCAACAGGGTAATAGGATTACCCAGATCAGGTAAATTAAATTTGATTTAATTTATATTTTAATTTTATTTTATTAAAATAATAAGAATCAGATCTAAAATATATCAAGATCTAATTTAGAATCAAGAAAAAAATTTTTGAAATATATCTCTTGATCTGATCAGATCTGAACGAACCTGGACCGGGAAATCAGGATTTTCCTTCAACTGGTATCAGAGCCATGGTTCTAAATTGTTTAGATCTAATTTTAAATTTATTTTAATTAGAAAATAATTGATTTCAGATGTCACATGAGATATGATCAGATCTGAAATCAGAAAAAATTAAAATTAAATAATTTGGATCTAAGATTAGAAGATATGCATGACTAGTTCTAGAATAGAATAGTTCTATAGAATATTCTTGCATATTTTTGATTTAATCTGATTAAATCATATTTTAGATCTTTTTATTTACTATTTTTGATATTATAAGTGTTATAATAACATTTGAAAAATAGCAAATAAAAATTATTTAATTTTTGAATATCATATGAGATATGATTGATGCATGTCTAGACTAGTTGTAGAATAGTTCTACATAATTGTCTAGATTAAAATTTATTTTGATTAGATCAATTTAAATCTAATTTTTTAGATTATTATGAGATAATTTAGATCTAAAAACATGCATGATTTGATACATGAGATGTATGCAAAATATGCCATGATTAGATCTACTTTATATATGAGATATATGATATAGATCTGATATTGTTTTGTAGTATTGAATGTTCCTGATTAAGGCGTTCCTCTTGGCCGTCCGGTCATAAGAACGAAGAAGGGTTTAAAGGCCCTCTCTTTCCATTCGATGGGGTGTTCTTATGATGTGTAGGGGTGCTGCGTGTTCGTCCTTAATCAGAAATCCAAAACTTACTTTCTGCAAAACCTAGATCCTGAAACCTAGGATTTATTGTGCATATTTTGTTTATGAACCCTACTTAATTAAGAAATTAAGTTTATGAAATATTAATTAGGTCTAAAATTGAGAATTTTCAGATCTAAGACATATTCATAATACTGGGTTCGGGCTTGGGTAGCTCAATTAGGTCTAAGCGGTTGATCAAACCGAATCAAGAGTTGGTTAGATGGGATCAACAATGCTTAAATTGACCAGCCTAATAGGATTAAGTCTGGGTCAAGATCGAGTCACGATCAAGCAAGACCTAATTAGGCTCAGAGGTTAGAGTCTGGATTGTAGGCTAACCCAATTGGTTCTGACTCAACAATTTGGTGTCTAAGGTAAGTTTGGCACAGACGACCGACTGGTTTTTAATTGGAAGCTACTCAACCTGAATGCATTCTTGTACGAGTTAATGGCATATTCCTTCCACCGGTCTCACTTACCTGGCCATATCTGTTGACACAGTTCTGATCTGAGGTGGTCAATAATCCGAGCTAACCCATGCCACTAGGTTAGTCATAATTGTTATGACTATGCCAAGTCTAGTTTAATGAGACCTGAATCAATTCTCCCTAAGAAAAGATTAAGTCTGAGGTCTTCCACCATTGTAGATGTGCGGGCCCTTCCCGGGGTTGATTGTTCTCGGCTGGATACAGTGGCTCAGTTGCACCGGGAAGATGCAACCATGTCTATTAGGCATTGGATGCTATGGGCTGGAGGATGAGTTGGGCTCAATATTTCGGATACGGTGAGAGACTCAATTAGGAACCCAGTCTATGCAAATGGTGGGTCTGACTTAACTAAGGAGTGGATCAATATTTCGGATACGGTGAGATTCATGAATTAGAGACCAAGTTTGGGTGCACCATGATTAGAGAATCATTGAACAAGAGTTGTTCACTCATTGGCTAACCCATCACCAATAACTGTTAGGTGAGGTGATGAGTCAGTTGGTGAGACCGCACCACCCACTAGAAATCATTAATCATGGAGAGATTTTTGCATCTCTACAGAGGGAGTGTAGGGATCCGAGAAAATAGTGGGAGCTAATTTGTTTAAAAATAAAATCCCTAAACAAATTGGTCAAGTCAAAATTACAGTATCTAACTAGAATCTTTGACTCTCTACAGGAAAATGTCTGCGTCCAACCCATTGGCACGTATCCTGGACACACATAGACTGACTGGAACCCAATTATAAAGATTGGCTCAGGAAACTACAAAATTAGTTTTGGGTTCGAGAAGTTAACTCATGTTTTGGACCAGGACCCTCCCACCTTACCAGCCCGTCCATCTGTTGAACAGAGAGCGTCTCTGAGAAAAATGGATTGACGAAGATAATAAGGCCAGATATTACATGTTGGGCTCGATGTCTGATGAGCTCCAGCGCCAACATGAGGATATCGGGACTGCTCGCCAAATGTTGGCTCACCTGCAGGAGATGTTTGGTGAACAGAGTCGCGCAGCCAAATATCAAGTCACAAAATGACTTTTTAAGGCTAAGATGCGTGATGGGCAGTCAGTCCAAGATCACTGTCTGACAATGATCAAGGACATGGAAGAGCTTGAGAAGCTCGGTGTGAAGTTGGACTTGGACCTGCAGAACGATATTATTCTGCAATCCTTGACTGATGCATATGGGCAATTCATCATGAATTACCACATGCATAAACTTCAAAATTCCTTGGCCGAGTTAATGAATATGCTGGTTACCGCTGAGCTTTCTATGAAAGGTTCTAAAGGCTCAGTTCTTGCTATGGAACAGACTTCTTCCAAAAGAAAGTCTTATGGAAAGAAAAAGAAGTCTGTGAAAAAGCAAAAGGTGGAAGGATCAAAGAAGAAGAAGGCAGAACCGAAAGAAAAAGGTCCGATGGCAAAGGAAAGTGTTTCCATTGCAACAGCGACGGCCATTGGAAGCGGAACTGCCCTACTTACCTGGCCACCCTGAAGAACAAGAAGGAAGGTCCTTCTGGAGGTATGCTCGTTATTGAGTCTAACCTTACGGTTTCTTCTGCATCCAGTTGGGTGCTTGACTCTGGTTCTAGTGCTCATCTGTGCACTTCTATGCAGGGTCTTGAGGATAGCAGGAGGCTGAGGGATGGAGACATGATCCTACGCGTCGGTAATGGAGCAAGAGTTGCTGCAGTAGCCGTGGAAACATACCCTCTTCGATTACCATCTGGTTTAGACTTAGTTTTAAAGACTGTTATTATGTGCCTGCAGCTAGCAGGAATTTGATTTCTGTTTCATGCTTAGCACAAGAAGGTTATGTGATCACCTTCTTTAAGGACCATTGTAACATTCTTTATGAAAGAAATAAAATTGCAAATGGTTTCCTTATTAATGGTCTTTATCAGCTACATATTGATGTACCTGTTCTAACTATCGAGCAAAACATGAATGCCAAACGACCTAGGGATAGTCCAAATGACAGATATCTATGGCACCTGAGATTAGGTCATATAGCAGAAGATAGGATCAACAAATTGGAGAAAAATGGGCTATTGAGTCCATTGACTTCCGAGTCATATCCAACTTGTGAATCCTGTCTTCAAGGCAAAATGACTAAACTCCCTTTTGTTGGACATGGGGAGAGGGCCACAGATCTCCTTGCCCTAGTACATACTGATGTGTGCGGCCCATTTGATGTGCCGGCTAGAGGCAATTTTGTCTACTTCATTACCTTTACCGATGATCTGTCTAGGTATGGGTATGTGTATCTTATGAGACACAAGTCTGAAGCCTTTGAAAAGTTCAAAGAATTCAGACATGAAGTAGAAAAATAAACTGGAAAACCCATTAAGGTTCTTCGATCAGATCGAGGAGGTGAATACCTTAGCCGGGAATTCCTAGACTATCTCAAGGATAAATGGCATAGTCTCTCAATGGACTCCACCAGGAACACCTCAACTCAACGGATTTTCAGAATGGAGAAATCGGACTCTATTGGATATGGTTCGATCCATGATGAGCTTCACAGACCTCCCTGATTTCCTTTGGGGACACTCATTGTTAACTTCAATCTATCTACTGAATAGGGTTCCCTCTAAAACCATTCCTACCACACCGTATGAGATATGGCACGGTAAGAAACCAAGTCTGAGTCATCTCAGAATTTGGGGTTGTCCGGCTCATGTCAAAAGACAACAAGCGGACAAGTTAGAGTTTAGGTCCTTTAGAGCTCGATTCATAGGATATCCTAAAGAGTCATTAGGATACTATTTCTACATTCCAGAAGACCACAATGTGATTGTGAGTCGACATGCCATATTTCTTGAAAAATAGTTTATTCAAGATAGCGGCATTGGAAAATAGATTAAGCTTGATGAGAAAGTCTCACAAGCAGAACGAGCTAAGGACCAAGTGGAACCAAATCAGGTTGAGCCAATAAGAACACTACCTCCTCCACCTCGTAGATCGGAAAGAGTTTTCCATCCCCCTGAGAAGATACTTAGGTATTATTTCAGAGGACGTAGAGAAAATGTTCCTCGTAGGTAATGGTGCTCATGGTGATGATCCCAAAACCTACAACGAGGCGATATCAGATATCGACTCCGAGAAATGGCTAGAGGCAATGCAGTCAGAAATTGACTCGATGCACTCAAACCAAGTCTGGACCTTGGTAGATCCACCAGAAGGTATAGTACCTATTGGGTGTAAATGGATCTTCAAGAGAAAGATTGGTGCAGATGGGAATGTGGAGACATTCAAGGCTAGACTTGGTGGCAAAAGGTTATAGTCAACGCGAAGGCATTGACTATCAGGATACCTTTTTCCCAGTAGCTATGCTAAAATCCATCCGCACATTGCTTGCTGTTGCAGCCTATTTCGATTACTGAAATATGGCAAATGGACGTGAAAAACGGCATTCTTGAAATGGATATCTTGAGGAAGATATCTATATGGAACAGCCGCTAGGTTTCACATCCAGTGATACTGATCACAAGGTTTGCAAGCTGCAAAGGTCCATATATGGACTTAAGCAAGCATCTCGGAGCTGGAACACTCGTTTCAATGATGTGATCAAAATGTTTGGTTTCATCAAAAATGAAGAGGAACCATGTGTTTTCAAAAGGGTCAGTGGGAGCGCTGTTGTCTTCCTCGTATTGTACGTGGATGACATCCTCCTTATTGGGAATGATATTCCCATGTTGACATCAGTCAAGATGTGGTTGTCCAAGGAAATTCTCCATGAAAGACCTAGGTGAAGCATCCTTTATTCTAGGAATTAAGGTCTATAGGGATAGACCGAATAGGATGCTAGGACTTTCACAGAAGATGTACATAGAGAAAGTACTAAAGAGGTTTAGTATGGAAAACTCTAAGAGGGGATTAATACCCTTCAGACATGGTATTCATCTTTCCAAGAAGATGTGCCCCAGCACACCTGAGGAAATAGAACGCATGAGCAAGATCCCTTATGCTTCTGCAATAGGGAGCCTCATGTATGCCATGCTATGTACACGACCTGATATAGCCCATGCTGTGAGTGTCACAAGCAGATATCAGTCAAATCCAGGTGAAGAACACTGGACTTCTGTGAAATGTATCCTTAAGTACTTGAGAAGAACTAAGGATATGATGTTGGTCTTTGGTAATGGAGAACTCCAAGTCCAGGGATACACAGACTCGGACTTCATGTCCGATATAGATGATCGAAAGTCGACATCTGGGAGTCTGTTTGTGTGCAATGGTGGTGCTGTCAGCTGGAAGAGTTCCAAGCAAACTGTGATAGCAGATTCCACCATGGAAGCAGAATATATCACTGCATCAGAAGGCTGCAAAGGAAGCATTCTGGTACAAGAAGTTTGCTGCAGAAATTGGAGTAATGCCATCAGATGCCATTCCTCTATACTGCGACAACAATGGCGCCATAGCCCTTGCTAAGGAGCCAAGGTCTCACCAAAAATCCAAGCATATTGAGCGGCGATACCACCTCATCCGCGATTACCTCGAGAAGGGTTATGTCGAGGTCAAGAGAGTCAACTCCGCAGATAATGTGGCAGACCCACTTACAAAGCCGTTGGGCCAGCAGAAGATCGAAGCCCACCTTGAGAAGATGGGACTTAGACTTGTAGCCAATTGGCTTTAGGACAAGTGGGAGATTGTTAGATATATGTGCCCTAGAAGCCAGAATTGGCTGACACTTGTAATACACTTCTAGGGGCAAAATTATAATTTTGACTATAAATCAATAAAATGGATTTATTTTCTATCACATATGTGTATTTAGTGTCTGTGATACATCCTTTGAGTTAATGGTAATGATAATTCATATTTTCAAGAGTTGAAAATTTAAGACATGAATAATCATTATTAACTCATAAAATGCTCCCGACCATAGGATCATCACGAGGATGGTGATTGATCCGGAAGGTTGGTGTACAATCATTCTCTTTAGTAGATGAGTCTTGAGTCTACGGTGTGGAGACACCGGAGCGAGAGTACAGGTACTCGTTAGAGAACGAGGGCACTGAGCGTGACCACCTCGAGTAGTCATTAGGGAGTCTACCTTCTCGTCAATGACTGACTCGATGCTGCAGTAGTGTGTCTGGTTCTTTGACCTGAGATGCATCGGCAGTTCACCTTGAGGGTGTTATAGTTTGACTACACCATTACTCGGTCTCCTAGCCATATGGAATCCTGAGGTGTATGTTGGCTATAGCATGTTCATTGTAGGAACTGGATTGCATCAAGATGGAATCTATCTACCTCGGTGGTAGAGGAGTAGCCCTATGATGATCATGAGAATCAAGTCCAGAAATCCATGGCCATGGTAGAGTGAAATAATAGAAAGAGTTTCTATTTAGATTTTCACATCGGACTCGAATCGAATGATTACATCATATGATAGAGACTAGGGTTTGACGAGTTTACCTTAACCCTAATCTGATCGGGGCTCAAGATAGAAGAACTTAATCACACAGGTAGCTGCACCAAGAGGTTCGCATTCAGCTCTGATGGGTTGCCACCATATACTGCTAGGTGTCACTGGTGGATTTTGGGAGCAATTAGAATGATTTAGATGATCGATCATTCTAGCTGTTCGAATCAGAAGAGTTCTGATCCATCGAAAGGAGTTTCGATGATGTCGATGATAGAGATCATGACATATCCCATTACCATACAGAACTGAACCTAACTGGGTCACACAAACAAGGGTTTGAATCTGGTGATCATCAATTGAACTGATCTAGTTCAATTGATCTGAATGAGATTCAATTAGGTTCAAGGAAATCGTGCTAGCACTCGATTGAACCTAACGTTCTTCTTTTGCTATCATAAATAAGTTATCCTATCTGAGCCAAAGGAGTTTGTGCTCAAACAGAGGCCTTCATATGGTCTGACTAGGAGGTTGTCCAAGTCAGAAAAGGTTGTCTTATTTGTAAGACACTACCTGCCATTTTTGGTCACCTGCCATTTCTTGTTCTTTGACTTTGGTCAAAAGTCTACCTTTGACTGGTCAAACATTGACCATTGACACTTTGACTTTTGACCACATGTCATGCACCTATTGGAGAGCTGGTGGGGGCCTGTCCCCCTACCAGAACCTGGCAAGGAGAAGGGCGCACGCCACCCTAGGCGTGTGCCCAAGTTGGAGGCGCCTAGGAGTCCTTGTTGGACAAGGACTCCATCTCCTTTTTGGATTCCAATTAGAGTTCTTCTAAGAACCAACTTTGACTGGTCTTAGGCGCCCTCTAAGGAGGAATCCAGGGGTCTCTATTCCCACCAATCAGATTTAGATCTGATTTCACAAAGGATTGTGATTGGTTGGGAGGAAGAGGAGTTGGATCACGCTTAGTCTATAAATAAGACCCTGCGCCCAACTCAGATTCTAAGAAGCAATTCAATTGAGAAACCCCACGCCCCAAGGCTGCCTCTCCCCTCCTTCTCCATGCCATAGTCTCTTCTCCCCTTGCTCTCGATGTCCAAAAGGAGTTTTGGATCTTGGTTGGTGCGATTTAGATCAAAGAAAGGCGATCAAAATAAGAAGGCTGCGCTGCTGCAAAGGACGACTGCTCATCTTCAAAAGAGTTTTGAAGATCCTCCAGATCAGATCCAGATCTAATTTTTGGAGGTGTGATAGAGAAGAAGAGGATCTCCAGATCCAACCTGAGTGGATATTGGTAGAGGCCAGGCGCTTCCGTGGCTAAGATCTAGAACCTTCCGCTGCAAACAGGATCATCAACAGGGTAATAGGATTACCCAGATCAGGTAAATTAAATTTGATTTAATTTATCTTTTAATTTTATTTTATTAAAATAATAAGAATCAGATCTGAAACATATCAAGATCTGATTAAAATCAAGAGAAAAAGTTTTTGAAATATATCTCTTGATCTGATCAGATCTGAACGAACCTGGATCGAAAAATCAGGATTTCCCTTCAATACATCCTTTAATTTAATGGTAATGACAATTCATATTTTCAAGAGTTGAAAATTTAAGATATGAATTTTCATAATTAACTCATAAACTGCTCCTGATCGTAGGATCATCATAAGGATGGTGATTGATCTGGAAGGTTGGTGTACGATCGCTTTCTTAGGATAGATGAATCTTGAGTTTACGATATGGAGATACCGAAGCAAGAGTATAGGTACTCATTAAAGAACGAGGGCACTAAGTGTGAGTACCTCGAGCAGTCATAAGAGAGTCTACCTTCTCATCGTTGATTGGCTTGATGCTGTATTGGTGTGTCTAGTTTTTTAATATGAGGTGCATCAGCAATTCATCTTGAGGGCATTATAGTTTGACTACATCATAACTCGATCTCCTAGCCATTTGAAATCCTGAGGTGTATGTTGGATATAGCATGTTCATTGTAGGAATTGGATCACACCAATAGGTGATCTACCTACCTTGGCAGATGAGGAGTAACTCTATGATGATCATGAGATTGACTCCATAAGCCCATGGACATGGCAGTATGAAGATGATAGAATGAGTTTCTATTAGGATCTTGAGGAGAGTACGAGGCAGAGGGATGGTGAGATGATCCTATGCATCAGGAACGAAGCATGAGTTGCTGTTGTGGCCACGAGAAACTATCCTCTTAGATTACTGTTAGGATTAGATTTAGTACTTAGGGACTATTTTTATTTTCCTGGAGTAAGTAGGAGTTTGATTTTTATTTCTTGTTTAGCACAGGAAGGCTATGTAATCAGTTTTCTTAAGGATCATTATAATATTCTTTTTGAAAGAAATAAAATTGCAAGTAGTTTCTTTGTTAATGGTCTCTAGCAGTTACATATTGATATTTCTATTTTTAATATCGAGCAAAATATGAATGCCATATGATCAAAGCAATCTAGGGATAGTCTAAACGATAGGTATCTTTGGCACCTTAGGCTAGGTCATACAATTGAAGATAGGGTTAATAAATTGAAAAAATCCAGACTATTGAGTTCGAAAAAAAGGCTGTAGACCTACTTGCCCTGGTATACATAGATGTGTGTGGCCCATTTGATGTGCCAGCTAGTGAAAATTATATCTTTTTCATTATCCTTACCGATAATTTATCTCGATACGAGTATGTGTATTTGATGCAACATAAGTCTGAAGCCTTTAAAAAGTTTAAGAAATTCAGACTCAAAGTAGAAAAATAAATAGAAAAAATTATTAAGATTCTTCGATCAGATCGAGGAGGTGAATACTTTAGTTAGAAATTTCTGGACTGTCACAAAAATAATGGCATAATCTCATAATGAACTCCACCTGAAATTTCTCAACTTAATGGAGTTTCAAAATGGAGAAATCAGACCCAATTAGATATGGTCTGATCCATGATGAGCTTCATGGAGCTCCCTAATTTTTTTTAGAGACGGTCTAATTATTGTAATATATTTACTAAATTGGGTTTCTTCTAAAATCATTCCTACCATACTGTATGAGATATGGCATGATAAGAAACTAAGTCTGAGTCATCTCAGAATTTGGAATTGTTCAGCCCATGTCAAGAGATAGCAGGCAGACATGTTAAAGTCTAAGTCCTTTAGATTTTGATTCATAGGATATTCTAAAGAGTCATTAGGATATTATTTCTATCTTTCAGAAGATAATAATATGATTGTGAGTCGACATGCTATTTTTTTAAAAAAATAATTTATTCAAGATGGTGGCATCGGGAGATAGATCAAGCTTAAGGAGAAGGTCTTCGAACAGCAACGAGCTAAGGAACCTATGGAACCCAATCAGAATGAGCCAGTCCAAACACTACCTCTTCCATCTCGAAAATCAACTAAGGTTTTCCATCCTCCTGAAAGGCACTTAGGTACAATTTTAAAAGATGTTGAAAAAATGTTCCTCATGAGAAATGGAGTTCATGGTGATGATCCTAAGATCTATGATGAGGCGATATTAGATATTGACTCTAAGAAATGGTTACAGGCAATGAGGTTAGAAATTGACTCAATGGGATTGTCTGGCCCATGTTAAGAAATAATAGGTGGGTAAGTTAGAGTCTAGATCCTTTAGAGCTTGATTCATAGGATATCCTAAAGAGTCGTTAGGATATTGCTTCTATCTTTTAGAAGACCACAATATGATTGTGAGTCGACAAGCCATCTTGAAAAATAGTTTATTCAAGATGGTGGCATCAGGAGATAGATTAAGCTCAAGGAAAAGGGCTTTAAATAACAATGAGCTAAGGAACCTATGGAACCCAATCAGATTATGCCAGTCCAAATGCTACCTCCTCCACCTCAAAAATCAACTAGGATTTTTTGTCCTTGTGAAAGGTACTTAGGTACAATTTTAGAGGATATTGAGAAAAAATTTCTCAAAAAAAATGATGTTCATGGTGATGATATCAAGACCTATGACGAGGTGATATTAGATATTGACTTTGAGAAATGATTGGAGGCAATGAGGTCAAAGATTGTCTCAATGTGCTCGAACCAAGTCTGGATCTTGGTAGATCCACCTAAAGGTATAGTATCTATTGGGTATAAATGGATCTATAAGAGAAAGATAGCTACAAATGGGAATGTAGAAACATTCAAAGCTAGGCTCGTAGTGACAAGATATAGTCAGCATGAAGGCATTGACTATCGGGACATCTTCTCACTACTAGCCATGCTTAAATCCATCCGCACATTGCTTGCTATTGCAGTCTATTTTGATTATGAAATAATGTAAATAGATGTGAAAATGGTATTCTTAAATGGATATCTTAAGGAAGATATCTATATGGAACAGTTGCTTAGTCTCACATCCAGTGATGGTGATCACAGGGTATTGAAGCTACAAAGGTCCATATATGGACTTAAGCAAGCATCTCGGAGTTGGAATGCTCGATTCAATGATGTGATCAAATCATTCGATTTCATCAAAAATAAGGAAGAGCCATGTATATTCAAAAAGATCAGTGAGAGCACTGTTGTCTTCCTCATACTATACGTGGATGACATCCTCCTAATTGAGAATGATATTTCCATGTTGACCATTGTCAAAATATGATTGTCTAAAGAGTTCTCTATGAATGAACTAGAAGAAGCATCCTTTATTCTGAAAATTAAGGTCTATAGAGATAGATCAAATAGGATGCTAGGACTTTCATAGAAGATGTACATAGATGAGGTACTAAAGAGGTTTAGCATGAAAAACTCCAAAAGAGGTCTAGTATCCTTTAGACATGGCATTCATCTCTCCAAGAAAATATGCCCTAGCACACCTAAAAAGATTGAACACATGAGCAAGATCCCTTATGCTTTGGCAATAGGAAGCGTCATGTATGCCATGCTATGTGCACGACCTAATATTGCCCATGTTGTGAGTGTCACGAGCATGTATCAATCGATTCCAGGTGATGAGCATTAGACTTCTGCGAAGTGTATCCTCAAGTACTCGAGAAGGACTAAGAATATGTTTCAAATTTTTGTAAAGAAGAACTTTCGATCTAGGGATATACAGACTTAGATTTTATGTCCGACATAAGTAATCAAAAGTCGACATCTGGGAGTCTGTTTTTACGCAATGGTGGTGCTGTTAGCTAGAAGAGTTCCAAACAAATGATGATAGCAGACTTCTCCATGGAAGCATAATACATCACTGCATCGAAAGCTATGAAGGAGGCATTTTGGTATAAGAAGTTCACCACAGAGCTTGGAGTGATGCCATTGGATATCGTTCCTCTGTACTGTGATAATAATGGCACCATAGCCCAAGCTAAGGAGTTGAGGTCTCATCAAAAATCCAAGCACATTGAGCGGTGATTCCACTTGATCTGTGATTACCTCGAGAAGGGATACATCGAGATTAAGAGAGTCGACACCATAGATAATGTGGCTGACCTACTAATGAAGCCATTGGGACAATAGAAGATCAAAGCCCATCTTGAAAAGATGGAACTTAGATTTGTAGCCAATTGGCTTTAGGTCAAGTGGAAGTTTGTTAGATATGTGCCCTAGAAGCTAGATTGGCTAAACACTTGTAATACACTTCTAAGGATAATTTTATAATTTCTACTATAAATTAATAATAGAATTAATTTTTATTATAGTGTATATTTAAAGTGTCTGTGATATATTCTCTGAGTTAATGGTAATAACAATTCATATTTTTAAGAGTTAAAAATTTAAGACATGAATTTTTATAATTAAGTAATAAACTGCTCCTGATCGTAGGATCATCACAAGAATGGTGATCGATCTGGAAGGTTGGTGTATGATCGCTTTCTTAGGATAGATGAGTCTTGAGTCTATGATGTGGAGATACTAGAGCAAGAGTACAGATACTCATTAAAGAACTAGGGCATTAAGCATGACCACCTCAAGCAGTCATAAGGGAGTCTATCTTCTCATCGATGACTAGCTCGATGCTATAGTGGTGTGTCTGGTTCTTTGACCAGAGGTGTATCGATAGTCCATCTTGAGGATGTTATAGTTTGACTACACCATAACTTAATCTCCTAGCCATTTGAAATCTTGAGGTGTATGTTGGCAATAGCATGTTCATTATAGGAACTGGATCACACCAATGGGAGATCAATCTACCTCAGTAGATAAGGAGTAGCTCTATGATGGTCATGAGATTGGGTCCATAAGCTCATGGCCATGATAGTGTAAAGATGATAGAAAGAATTTCTATTAGGATTTTACATCGAACTCGATTTGAATGATTAATTCATATGATGGATGATTGAATTTGACGAGTTCACCTTAATCCTAATCCTATCAGGGCTTAAGATAGAAGAATCCAATCACACAGGTAGCTGCATCAAGAGGTTCGCTTTTGGTTCTAATGGCTTGCCACCATATACTACTAGGTGTCGCTTATAGATTTTGGGAGCAATTAGAATGATCTTGATGATCAATCATTCTAATTGTATGAATCAAAAATATTCTGATTCATCGAAAGATATTTCGATGATGTCAATGATTGAGATCATGACATATCTCATCACCATATGAAACTAAACCTAACTAGATCACATAATTAAGGGTTTGGGTATGGATGTGATCAATTAATCTAATCTAGTTTGATTGATTTGGATTAGATCCAATTAGATTCAAGAAAATCGTGCTAGCACATGATTGAGCCTAACATTCTCCTTCTATAGTCCTTTTGGTTCATCTTGAATGAGTTTGACTCACTTTGGAACCCTAACTGGAGCTTGTCCAGATTAGAAAAAGGTTGTCTTAATTTATTAGATGATTTTAGGATAACACCTACCAATTCCTATTACCTACTATTTTCTATTTTGGACAAGGGTCAAAGGTTGACCCTATTGTAGGAAAGAAGGGACAGAGGGCATGTGCCCCCTAGAGAATTTCAATGGGTGCACGCCCCCAAATTTTTTATGCAACATGGAGAGGATGCACGTCTCCTTAGGCCTGAGTCCCAAGTGGATAATGGCTTTGACCCAGTCAAATTAGATTTGACTAGGTCAAAGTGACTTGATGAGATCAAAGTCTTTGAAGATGAGTTGCTTGCACTACCCAAACATTCTCCCTCTTCTCCATGCCATTTCCATCTAGATTCTGTGCTACAAAATTATAAAAATAAGAGGGTGGGGCATGGAGATCTGATAAGGAGTCCTTCTGCATGTCATCTTTGACCTATTCAAAGTTGCAAGCGAAGGGACTCTATGTTTGGTCTATTTAAAGGACCCTGTACAAACCTATTGTGTATTTGAATTAGATATGATGAAGTCCTACCACTTTAGTCATCTCCACACCACCTCATCTTCCTCCTCTCCCTCTTCTCCATGCCCAAGTGGTTAGGCAAAGCAGCGAGAGAAGATCCAAGTTCCATTAGCGAAAAGATTAGGAAAAGATACAACTAGTTTGTGAGACAAACATGCATCTTTCAGAAGTTGTTTTGAAGGATCTACAAAAGGACTTAAGATTTGATTTTTGGAGATTAGATCCAAAAAGAGAGGACTTTTAGATCTAGCCTAAGTGGACTCTGGTAGAGGCTAGGCACGTGTGTGGCTCGATCTAGAACCTCAAGAGCATCAGGATCATCGATAGGATAATCAGATTACCCAATTAGGTACTAAAATAATATCTAATATAATTTTAATTTTATATTTAATATTAGATTATTAGGATCAGATTTTAGAACTCTCAAATCTGATTTGATCAAGTTCAAAAATTTTAGAAAATTTTGATTCAAATCTGAATGATCCTGTGGTGGAAAACTAGGTTTTTCTTCATGAACCTCGTCTCTGATGTTGGCTGCTGATAAAATGAGCCATAAACTAGTGGGTCAACTAATCAAAAAAAAGGATGGTACCTGATTTGAGGCTTGAGTACTAATTCCTCACTGCTCTCTTTAGAGTGGAGGAGAAAGCTCGGCATAGAATAGCATCAGGCATGCCATGGAGCAGCACCATAGTCCTAAAAGCTTCAAGGTAGTTGACTGGGTTGGTGGTTTCATCATAACTTTCAAACTAGAAGAGTTTGAAGTTTGGTGGGATGGTCTCTTGCATGATGCAAGCTGAGAAAGGAGGGTCGGTGTAGATGTCATCATGGAGAGCGGGGGCGACAAGACAGAGTTCATCGATCCACCATTTTTTTTCTAATGTTTCTGATCGAGAATATCATCTCGATCATGGATCTCAAAGTGCAGCTAGCTAGAGGGGGGTAATGATTCTCTAGAGGTGGAATCATGATCAGAACAAGGGCTCTCCGCTCTCTACTTTCCCTTCCCTGGAGTGATTGGTAGGCTTGCCTAAGTGGGCCTTCTAGGCATCGGACCTCGGCATTCCGATGAGGGTCTCTCCAACTGAACTGGTGCTGGAGGATGTTGCATGCCCTGTACTGCCTCAGTAAGGCCCTTAACCTACTGCATCAGGAGGTTGAATTGCTCTAGATCCACCATGACTGCTGATGGGGGTTGTGATGTCGATGATGAAGTCGGAGCAAGTTGATCCGATTGAGATCTAGCAACAGAGTTGGTGGATCACCAGATTGAATTTCTTTGGGGAGGCATCTTATCATAACACAAAAAATATAGAAAAGAATTGCAGAATTGGTTAGTAGAGGAAGAAGATGAACTCGATTGGGTACTTTTTTAAGAACAAGAGCTCAGTGGCCCCTTCTTCTAGCGCCACCTAGATATGTCAGAAACTCATTGAAAAGGTACTAATCTCCTCAATCAGATCAAAGAGTTTTAATACTTTTTCTAGTTTGCTTTTCCATCTCATTACGGAATAGTTTGAACATTTTAATTGACTTGGACTTATGCTTCATTATATAGACATACCCATACCTCGATAGGTCGTTTGTGAAGGATATGAAGTAGCAATATCTATCTTTAGCACTTGAGCTCGTGGATCCACATACATCAATATGTACTAGACCTAAGAGTTCACAAGCTCGCTCACCATTTTCAGTGAAAGGTGACTTGGTCATCTTACTAAGAAAATAGAACTCATAGATCGGAAGTGATTCACAATCACTAACTTCAAAAATTTCTTCTTGAGCCAACCTGTTTATTCTATTCTTGGTGATATGACCTACCCTACAGTGCCAAAGGTAGACTTCTTGTTAGATATATGTGCCCTAGAAGCCAGAATTGGCTGACACTTGTAATACACTTCTAGGGGCAAAATTGTAATTTTGACTATAATTAATGAAATGGGTTATTTTCTATCACACCTGTGTATTTAGTGTCTGTGATACATCCTTTGAGTTAATGGTAATGATAATTCATATTTTCAAGAGTTGAAAATTTAAGACATGAATAATCATTATTAACTCATAAACAGCTCCCGACCATAGGATCATCACGAGGATGGTGATTGATCCGGAAGGTTGGTGTACGATCGCTTCTCTTTAGTAGATGAGTCTTGAGTCTACGGTGTGGAGACACCGGAGCGAAAGTACAGATACTCGTTAGAGAACGAGGGCACTGAGCGTGACCACCTCGAGTAGTCATTAGGGAGTCTACCTTCTCGTCAATGACTGACTCGATGCTGCAGTAGTGTGTCTGGTTCTTTGACCTGAGATGCATCGGCAGTTCACCTTGAGGGTGTTATAGTTTGACTACACCATTACTCGGTCTCCTAGCCATATGGAACCCTGAGGTGTATGTTGGCTATGACATGTTCATTGTAGGAACTGGATTGCATCAAGATGGGATCTATCTACCTCGGTGGTAGAGGAGCAGCCCTATGATAATCATGAGAATCAAGTCCTGAAGCCCATGGCCATGGCAGAGTGAAATAATAGAAAGAGTTTCTATTTAGATTTTCACATTGGACTCGAATCGAATGATTACATCATATGACAGAGAACTAGGGTTTGACGAGTTCACCTTAACCCTAATCTGATCGGGGCTCAAGATAGAAGAACTTAATCACACAGGTAGCTGCACCAAGAGGTTCGCATTCAGCTCTGATGGGTTGCCACCATATACTGCTAGGTGTCACTGGTGGATTTTGGGAGCAATTAGAATGATTTAGATGATCGATCATTCTAGCTGTTCGAATCAGAAGAGTTCTGATCCATCGAAAGGAGTTTCGATGATGTCGATGATAGAGATCATGACATATCCCATTACCATACAGAACTGAACCTAACTGGGTCACACAAACAAGGGTTTGAATCTGGTGATCATCAATTGAACTGATCTAGTTCAATTGATCTGAATGAGATTCAATTAGGTTCAAGGAAAATCGTGCTAGCACTCGATTGAACCTAACGTTCTTCTTTTACTATCATAAATAAGTTGTCCTGACTGAGCCAAAGGAGTTTGTGCTCAATCAGAGGCCTTCATATGGTCTGACTGGAGGTTGTCCAAGTCAGAAAAGGTTGTCTTATTTTGTAAGACATTACCTACCATTTTTGGTCACCTGCCATTTCTTGTTCTTTGACTTTGGTCAAAAGTCTACCTTTGACTGGTCAAATGTTGACCATTGACACTTTGACTTTTGACCACATGTCATGCACCTATTGGAGAGCTGGTGGGGGCCTGTCCCCCTGCCAGAACCTGGCAAGGAGAGAGGGCGCACGCCACCCTTGGCGTGTGCCCAAGTTGGAGGCGCCTAGGAGTCCCTGTTGGACAAGGGACTCCATCTCCTTTTTGGATTCCAATTAGAGTTCTCCTAAGAATCCAACTTTGACTGGTCTTAGGCACCCTCTAAGGAGGAATCCAGGGGACTCTATTCCCACCAATCAGATTTAGATCTGATTTCACAAAGGGTTGTGATTGGTTGGGAAGAAGAGGAGTTGGATCACAGTTAGTCTATAAATAAGACCCTGCGCCCAACTCCTAAGGTAAAATTTTGAAGTGAATTGAAAGCAATCACAATTGCCCCCCAAGGCTGCCTCTCCCCTCTTCCTCCATGCCAAACCACCTTCTCCCCTTCCTCTCCACGTCCAAAAGGAGTTTTGGATTTTTGGTTGGTGCGATCCAGATCAAAGAAAGGCGACTAAAAGCTAGAAGGCTGCACTACTGCAAAGGACGACTGCTGATCTTCAAAAGGAGTTTTGAAGATCCTCCAGATCAGATCCAGATCTGATTTTTGGAGATGTGATAGAGAAGAAGAGGATCTCCAGATCCAGCCTGAGTGGATACCGGTAGAGGCCAGGCACTTGCGTGGCTAGATCCAGAACCTTCCGCTGCATACAGGATCATCAACGGGTAATAGGATTACCCATATCAAGATAAATTAAATTTGATTTAATTTATCTTATTTTATTTTATTTATTAAAATAATAATAATCAGATCTAAAACATATCAAGATCTGATCTAGATCAAAGAGAAAAATTTTTGAAATATATCTCTTGATCTGATCAGATCTGAACGAACCTGGTCCGGGAAATCAGGATTTCCCTTCAACTGGTATCAGAGCCATGGTTCTAAAATTATTTAGATCTATTTTAAATTTATTTTAATTAGAAAATAAAGTGATTTCAGATGTCACATGAGATGTGATCAGATCTGAAAATCAGAAAAAATTAAAATTAAATGAATTTGGATCTAAGAACAGAAGATATGCATGACTAGTTCTAGAATAGAATAGTTCTATAGAATAGTTTTGCATGTCTTTGATTTAATCTGATTAAATCATATTTTAGATCTATCTTATTTACTATTTTCTTGATATTATAAGTATTATAATAACATCTGAAAAAATAGCAAATAAAAATTATTTAATTTTAAATATCATATGAGATATGATAGATGCATGTCTAGACTAGTTGTAGAATAGTTCTACATAATTATCTAGATTAGAATTTATTTTGATTAGATCAATTTAAATCTAATTTTTTAGATTATTATGAGATAATTTAGATCTGAAAATATGCATGATTTGATACATGAGATGTATGCAAAATATGCCATTGATTAGATCTAATTTGTATATGAGATATATGATATAGATCTATAAACTATTTTGTAGATTTACATGTTCCTGATTAAGGCGTTCCTCTTGGCCGTCCGGTCATAAGAATGAAGAAGGGTTTAAAGGCCCTCTCTTTCCATTCGATGGGGTGTTCTTATGATGTGTAGGGGTGCTGCATGTTCGTCCTTAATCAGAAACCCAAAACTTACTTTCTGCAAAACCCTAGATCCTGAAACCCTAGGATTTATTGTGCATATTTTGTTTATGAACCCAACTTAATTAAGAATTAAGTTTATGGAATATTAATTAGGTCTAAAATTGAGAATTTTAGATCTAAGACATATTCATAATACTGGGTTCGGGCTTGGGTAGCTCAATTAGGTCTAAGCGGTTGATCAAACCGAATCAAGAGTTGGTTAGATGGGATCAACAATGCTTAAATTGACCAGCCTAATAGGATTAAGTCTGGGTCAAGATCGAGTCACGATCAAGCAAGACCTAATTAGGCTCAGAGGTTAGAGTCTGGATTGTAGGCTAACCCAATTGGTTCTGACTCAATAATTTGGTGTCTAAGGTAAGTTTGGCACATACGACCGACTGGTTTTTAATTGGAAGCTACTCGACCTGAATGCGTTCTTGTACGAGTTAATGGCATATTCCTTCCACCGATCTCACTTACCTGGCCATATCTGTTGACACAGTTCTGATCTGAGGTGGTCAATAATCCGAGCTAACCCATGCCACTAGGTTAGTCATAATTGTTATGACTATGACAAGTCTAGTTTAATGAGACCTGAATCAATTCTCCCTAAGAAAAGATTAAGTCTGAGGTCTTCCACCATTGTAGATGTGCGGGCCCTTCCCGGGGTTGATTGTTCTCGGCTGGATACAGTGGCTCAGTTGCACCGGGAAAAGATGCAACCATGTCTATTAGGCATTGGATGCTATGGGCTGGAGGATGAGTTGGGCTCAATATTCCGGATACGGTGAGAGACTCAATTAGGAACCCAGTCTATGCAAATGGTGGGTCTGACTTAACTAAGGAGTGGATCAATATTTCGGATACGGTGAGATTCATGAATTAGAGACCAAGTTTGGGTGCACCATGATTAGAGAATCATTGAACAAGAGTTGTTCACTCATTGGCTAACCCATCACCAATAACTGTTAGGTGAGGTGATGAGTCAGTTGGTGAGACCGCACCACCACTAGAAATCATTAATCATGGAGATTTTTGCATCTCTACAGAGGGAGT